>JAQFVV010012528.1:1608825-2141325 GCA_028023455.1 Epiperipatus broadwayi
ATCATGTAATTGATATAATAACTGTATAAAGCATTTGAACTCAGATTTTCACATGATCTTCAGCTCTCCATGCCATCTCATATTGCTGACCCACCTGATTATACACATGTGTATGATCAGGTGGGTCAGCAATATGAGATGGCATGGAGAACTGTGTCATGTGAAAGTCTGAGTTCAAATCCCTTATATATTACATTATATATGTGTAGGCATGTGTAAACCTGTACAGTGTATTAATTTATGTATAAAGCATTGTAAAAAAATAATAAACTGTTAATAATAATAGTGGCTGAGCAGAATTATAGATCATAGGGTGGCATCAGTATTTTAAAGATGCTTAGGTGGGGTATGAATAAAAAAAGGTTAGGAACTACTGGTCTAGATTTAATGCAGTAGTAGGTCAATAGAATCTGGAGTTTAATATTTATGAATCATGTCCAGGTCTGCCCTTTCTAGCACTTGAACTTATTATAAACGTTCAAGAAATAAAGATATCACATTAATAGTGTGTTAAATTAAGATTACTTTATTGGAAAGTCTTTTGTTCTTTTGCACTATATATATAGAAAAATAATAGGACAATATTAAACCATCAAAGATCACATGATAATCATTCTTTATACTTACACAAGCTGTTTTTCACAGAGGCAAAACTCTCCATACAGTAGCACCACTCAGTGCAAACCAGAGTAAACAATGGATGCAAGAAGATTTGTGCATAAAATCCCTATCTAGTGCCTACTCATCCAGTATTCCCAGGCTAGTTTCTAGCTTGTGGCTTTCATCAGTGAAGAATCTTGGATCAGAGAGTACTCTAAGACTCCTTAATAATGAAAGTTAGTCTGGGGATATTGGATGAATAGGCAATACATAGCAATTTAATGCACAACTCCCTTGCATCCATTAATTACCCTGGCTTGCACAGTGGCAGATTCAGTCCTTTCAGATCCAAGGCTCCTCATTGATGAAATCCACAAGCTAGAAACTAGTCTAGGGACTTTGGATGAATAGGCACTAGATAGAGATTTTATGCACAAACCTTCCTGCATCCATTGATTACTCCGGCTTGCACTGAGTGGCACTACTGTATGGAGAGTTTTGCTTCTGATTGACAATATTAAAATAAATTATTAATACTTAATACTTGATGGTAATTTCATTTATAGGCTTTTCAAGCATAAATCAAAAAACAAAACATGCATAATGTTTTAAATATATTTTAAAAATTTCCGTAATCTAAATATATCTGTTTCACAAACAACAAACACTAAAATACATTTACAAAACTAATCTTAATCAAAATCTATTTTCTATCAATCATTAATATTAAGCTTTTATAAGATTAATAGCTTCAGTGCTATATCTATTAATCAAAGTAATTTTCTCTTTTTTCATTTCATTGTCATTGAAGAAGACAACTTTGCCTGAACACAACTATTTTATGACTAGTATTCTGCTGATGAAGATGTAAAGTTGAAATAATTTATCTTTAATACATTTTCCATAATTTTTATGCTTTTAAATACATATTCAAATCCAATTCTTCTTTTTTATGAGCATGCTAATAGTTTTTAACAAGCTTTTCTGAATATCCTCAGACCAGTTTCTAGCTTATGGTTGTAGTTAATGGGGTGGTAGGATATATGCCTGAATATCCTAGCATCACATTGACTACACCCAATAGCTACAAACTGGTCTGAGAATATTCAGAAAAGCCTGTTAAAAGCTATTAGCATACTCATTATATAACATTTGTGGTACAAGCTTAAGAGATTAAATCACATGATTTATGACTTCACTTCCTTGCTATAATTATTCTTGTTTATTCTCCTTAATATTTCAAAATAAATATTATTATTTCAGTTCTTTGCCAAATATATAACTCAAATCTGCAATCTCTCCACATGTCTTAATATAATAGTTCCAAGCTCAGCTCTATATAAAACTACATTTAATATTTTTTACAAATTTCTCCATAATGGGTTATAAAATAATCCTCTACGTCTATTAAAAGTTAATTTATTGTTTAAATAGTGTAGTTCTAAATATTTAGAAGCAGTAACTGTATCTAAAACCATTTACTTGTTTGTTATTACAGTCAAATACCAGCCTTTCATGCTAATTGTGCATACGTTTTGCAAGTGTTAATAATAAATGAATACTTTCTCACCAATACAAGATATAGTATTTAGGCAGGAATAAAAGGAATCCTCTTATTCCTATGACTATTAATTTTTTTTGAAAGTGACATCTGCATTGTTCCCATGGTAACACTTTTTGTAATCATCCAATGTTTAGTTTTCAGTATTAAATCATTATTCTATATTGGAATTCAATAAGTAGCATTCTAAAAAATCATATTTGAATTTTCAAAATATTGAAAAAATAAATAAACAGGAAACAAAAGATGTTTTCATAATGAAAATAATTTGTCAGGAAACAGACAAGTAAAGTGATTTTAGAAAACTAACAAAATCATATTGAATGAAATGTATTTTTAAAATATGAATAAATAAATGTTAAACTCTGATAAATATATAAAATTCTGTTTTAAAATAATATGTAAATAAAACCATTTTAAATGTTTTTATGTGAATATCTGGCTAAAAATTTAAAAAATAACAAAATCATCAAACAAGTAATCCACTTCTCAGTTAATTTGCCATTCTTGGAAAATATTAGAGATCTTAAAAACCTAGACTTATTATAAAACAATTGGAAATTGCACGAATATTGTTGTTTCATAAAACCATTTGAGGCATTTTTGATTTTTATGATTTATTTCAGCCTCAAATGCTTTTATGAAATGACAATATTCCTGCAATTTCCAATTGTTTTCAAAGAAGACTAAATTCTCTGATATTTTACAAGATAGCAAATTAACCAAGAGGTGGATTACTTTGTTTATTACTTTATTTTTCTCCTTTTTAGTCAGATATTTACAAGCATTACTTAAAAATGTTTTTTTATGTATTATTTTTTAGTTATATTTACACATTATTTTAAAAAATGGTTAAACCTACAAAAAATCTGAAAAAATATAATTTTATAAGAAGATGTGAAAATAAAAAATATGCCTTTTAACAAACAAATTCTAAATTTAAATATCAGGTGATCATCTAATATATAAAAATATTTAATTAAATTAAGTATCAGTTAAATCAATATTAACAAAATTTTATTCTACAAATGTAATATTTCTGTCAGATATATTTCTTTTATTTTAATTAAGTAAATTAATTAAGTATGAGTTAAATCAATATTAACAAAATTTTATTCTCTGAATATAATATTTTTATTTGCTCATTTATTAAAGAGTTTTCTTGGGAAGCATAAGGATGTGAGTTCAAGTTTTAAATGGGAATGGAATTTTTTTACTGTTAAAATTATTTAAAAGTAAACATACAGACAGAAACATACACAGACAGGGCAAGTTAATGTAAAAGCATTTAATATTAAAATGTCCCAAATGATCTTAACACGTTATTGATAATAATGTTTAGCAATTATATTTACAAGGCTTGGTAATTGTAATGACCACAGTTTTCTTTGTTAACATTATGCTAGAATTTATCAATTTCTATTTTTAAAAATAAAACATATACATATAAAATAAGAGTAGCCATGTATAGTCAAATTACGAGTCATAGATCACCCGGCCATATTCTCTTAAGCTTGTAAGTTAAAAACAATGAGGATTGCCAATTCCTCAACAAGCTTTGTGATAAATGCTTAGCCAAAGAAAGCATTAAAAATATCTCTGTCAGGACCCCCCAAACCCTTGACCATGGTTTCATGCTTTAGCATTCCTCAGAGAGATAAATGCTGGCTTTGGATTGGTATTTTTAGATCTAGTGTCTGAACCCATTCTGGCACCTCTCCGAAAAGTGCCAAAGCACAAAACCATGGTCAGGAGTTTGGGGGGGGGGTTCCTGACAGAGATATTTTTGATTTTTAATAATTATTACACAATTACTGTGTAAAAATAATTATGAATATTAATAACACAAAAAATTTAAATTTTTAGTTATTCCAATTTTTTTTTCAAAGTAATGTGCAAACAGGATTAAAATACTTTGACCTTGCTACCTATTTGATTATATTGACCTTTTAATTTTTTTTTAGAATTAATAAATCTATATATGCTAATTTGTAATTTTTCCATTTTTTTTAAATAAAAAGTAACAAAATCTTTCAGCGGATAGCCATAAAAACACAATGTTAAAAATATCAGAGCACTTTCACTCAACAAATTGTTTATTTCAAAATATATGCAAATTAATCATTTCTATTTAATCATTCTGCAAATTTCAAAAATTTTAATGAATATTATATTGACATCTCCAATTACATCCACATCACCAAAAAAGCAATGCAGTGGTACTCATTTGTCAAAACCACAGTCAATTAAACTAAGATTAAATAAAACAAAGGTTAATTAAGATCCCTTAATTACAATCTTTAATATCTATCTGTCATGTGAGAAGGCTATTCAATTTTATGATTATGTTTGCTTTATGTAGAAAATTTTTATTTATTTATTTATTTATATCTTTATTTAGTTTATTCTGTTTATCTAGATCAAATCTTGAAACTCAAGTTTCATCTGCCTCCCAACTTACTCATTTAATCAAAATTTTGTATATGTATTGTACCAGAATCCTAGATGAATTACCTTTAAATATGACTAATCAGTGTAACTTTCATAGAATCATATGTAAAGCAAATAATAATGGAGATGATTAAATGTATAACATGTTATATTTCCCAACCACCTCTACAATATCAACACTATCAATTCAAAATAGGTTTACCAGTCAGAAATAATTTCATTTAAATAAAAAGGTATACATTTTCAGCCTTTACTCAGGCACCATGCTGATTGAACCAATGTCAAATTCCATAGTCTCTCAATTCACAATAACATCCAGCATTTGCTCAATGGCTAAACATTCTCTTTAATTTAAATTGTTTTTTCTTTTAATAAACACAAAACTGATAATTGCTGACGCAAGCATTTGAAATGCAACTTGAATTGTATAATTAATATTCATTTATTTAACAGACCACTCAAAGAAGTATGGAGAGATGCATGTTGGGAGTAACAAGAAGAGATTGAAAATGCAATATATGGGTAAGAGAACAAACAGGTGTTACTGACCTCATTGAAAAAATTAAAAGACTGAAGTGGAGTTGGGATGGACATATTGCTAGAAGAGATGATAATAGATGGACAATTGAAATTTTAAACTGGATTCCAAGAGATTGTAAAAGACCCAGAAAGAGACCACATGTGAGATGGATGGATGACATAAGAAAGTGTGCAGGGGTGATGTGGAGAAGAGAAGCTAAAGATCAGAGAAGATGGATTGAACTTGAAGAGACCTTCATCCTGCAGTGGATTAATAATGTTTGATGATGATGATGATTTAACAGTCACAATTAACTAATACATATACACACACAAAGTTAAAAATAATTATTTTAAAACACATTCATACACTAGTTAATCATATAAAAATGAATAGATAAAAATAACTTCACAACAAATGCATATGAAATAAATTCTAATAAAGTAATCAGATTATACTGACTTATTAAGTTATTTTCTTTTTTTTTTAAAGTTTTAAAAGAAATAGTTTTACCATGGTGTATATATATATATATATATATATATAAAAATATATAAAAAAAATAATATATATATATATATATTTAGAAATTCCATTACTGATCTGTATGGGATGAAAACTTGTAATGTTTCTTTTGACAATTTATTCAAGTTAAATGTTATGTTTTCAAAAAAAATGATAAGGGCGCACACATTCTTCATAGGTATTTTAGTTAATTCAGGATTGTGACATTAAATTCAAGTTCATGTTGTTTTCAGAAGATTGATACATAATTAATGGAAACTGGCATACTTTAAATCAGTGGTCTTCAACTTTTTCACACCTGCGGACTGGTAAAAATAAGGATAAGGTTTCATGGACCGGCAGAAGTCTATAGATAAATTTTCTTAAAAATGTAAACTGCTTAGTCTTAGATGAGCATAATTGTTATAATTGATCAAAACAACAATGTTAAATAGACAAGATGGAGTTTGTATAATAAAAAACTTTTTTTTAATTTTGAATTTTTTTAAAAAAGTAATAAAAAATTTAATTCTACCCCCCCCCCCCCCCAATAAACATCTATGATAACTAGAAAAACATTAATTTATGTATGATTGATTAGATTTTGTGTTCATTCTGTTTCTTTTTTTTTTTAATTGGGTAAAAATGAAATGAAAAAATAAATAAAAATTGCTTTTATTAATTAAAAGTTTAAATTCATTATTTTGTTATTAACAAACTTTTTTGCTAGTCTAACATGGACCATCAGAAATGTTCTGTGACCCAGTGCCAGTCTGCAGACCAAGAGTTGAAGACCACTGATTTAAATTAATTAACAATGCATTTTCTGTGACTGTATTAACAAATAACAATAGTTATCCACAAAGCAAATGTTCTGTTTTTATCAGGAAAAATTTATATTTAATCAACAACAGCAATATTTTTTCCTAACAGTTATAATTCACAAAATGCAAAAGTTTTTCCTTTCTTTTCAATAATTAAATCATTACTGTTTTTTTTTAAAACCCCTAGTATAGAGATAGTAAAAGAATGTGACACCCCCCTTTTTAATCTCACTTTTATCAATTCTTTTATATTTTTTCTTAATTAAAAATATACAACTGACTGGTAATTAAAAGTACATAATAAATTGGAGTCTTCTTCTTATCTTTAATTACTAATATTAGCCAGATTTGCAGATTCACTTTTTGTTATCTACAAATCTAATCAAACTAACTTTTTCTAAAAAAAAATTATTTCAAGTACTTTTATTTTAATTTAAGTGATCTTATATAGATTAAGTTCCTCCATTAAAATTTATTGTAATAAATGTTATAAATTTTTATTTACTTATTGAATCCAATATTTGAAATACCAGCATTCTTTATATATCTGGAGCTTAATTGTAAATATAGGGAATTTGAACACAGAATTTCAAGCACCTTCAACTATCCACACTATTTCATACCACTGATACACATGTCCATACACATGTAGAAAAGATAAATAATCACCAATGTATGTATTTTGTGGTGAACCAGCACTCATCAGTTGGTCCAGATTATCATCTCCTACACACACATATAATCAGTACTCAGTTTATATTAAGATAGATAATCATCATATTTTAATGGACAGACTTCAATCTACACCAGCATCCAACTCTTCAGCCATCCATACCATTGAAAATCTGATGATTGGCATCAGCATGGGATTTGGGCTTTCCATCATAAGATTTTCAATGGTATGGATGACTGAAGAGTTGGAGGTTGACATAGATCAAAGCCTGTCTATTAAAATATGAAGGTTTGCTGTTAATATAAACTGATCACTGATTCTATATATGTGTGCAACTGATGAGTGCTGGATTAGCACAAAATTCATATATTGGTGATTATTTATCTTTTCTATATGTGTGTGGTCATGTGTATCAGTGTTATGAAATAGTGTAGATGATTGAAGGGTGCTTGAAAATCTGTCTTCAAATCCCCTATATTTGTTGAATCCAAGTAAGATATTTTTCTATAAGCACACTCTTGCATGACATTAAAAAATACTATAAATTTAAAAGAATTTAAAATACTTTTCATTACCCAACAGATGCTTATTATAGCAACTCTGTATATTAGGTGACCACTATAATAGATAATTCTGATGATAATACATTTTTTCAGAGCTTGGAAACAATTTTACCAAAAGAAAAAAAATGTTGAAAATTTTACATTTTTGCTGTAATGCGTAACATTGGTTTTAGCCATGTTTACTAGCATTCCTTTTAATTTAAAACTGAATGAATTGTTGAAAACTGATTTTAGTAGTTCAATGCCACAAATATAAAACTAAAAAGTAGAAAAAATAAAGAAAATAACTCTTATTCTCATAAGTGTATTATAAAATAAAAAAAATTCTTTAGCTGGCACAAGAAAATGGGTGTTATTTGCATGTTTATTTAAATGATTGTTGGGAATCTAACTTGTGAATGAATTAGTTTCTGTCCCACACTTTTATTCGCAAAAGCTAAAGAAAATTGATTTTTTAATGCATCTGTGTGAGTAGAAGCATTTATATATATTATATTTAATGTTTTCACGTTTAAATGATGTTGATAAAATAATATTTTTGGGTATGAACCGTGTGTTATTTTGCATTACAATCCAATATTTCGACGAACTAGCAACCACCATTATCAAGATATATATAATAAAGAGCTTACTAATAGCTCTAAAAAGCTTTTTTTTATTGATAAATGCTACAAAGATAATACATTCGAAATCAATCCTAGATAAAATGAGTTCTCTTGTAGCATTTATTATTAAAAAAAGTTTGTTTACAGTTATTAGCATGCTCTTAATTTTACATATTTATAAATTCAAGCTATATAAGTCATGTGATATATATATATGTGTGTGTGTGCATTAATTCTAATATTCTCATAGATAAATGATGAATTCATAGTATTATTTCCGGGAACTTCCCATAGACTAAAAATATAATAGCTAAATAGCTGACATTTCTGTACAATAACAAGTACTTTCTCAGAGCTTCTTTTTTCTCAAATTATAAAAATGTGTGTGATCATATTTAAAAATTGTTATTTTTTCCTATTGTTATTTTCTCCTCGCTCTCAAATTCTATTGGTTGAGAAGTTTTAAAAAATATTTTATCCTCCAATAGCTTTTTCCAAATATTGTTAATTTTCTTTAATTCACACTTTTCATTTATACTCTTGGACCTTTTAAAAATCTCTATAGCTTCTCTTAGCAATCTCTGGTCATATTGTTCAATTTTTGGCAGAATATGTGTTTTATTAAAATTAATGTCATGGTTAGTTAATTTAATGTGTGAATAATTGGCTGATGAATTAGATTTTACTCTAATTGCCAGAATGTGTTCTTCCTTTCTCATGTTTATTCTATAATCGGTCTGTCCAATAAATGAATGTAAACAAATTCCACATTAATAAGAAACTATTATAATATATATATATATATGAATTCATAGTATTATTTCCAGGAACTTCTGCATAATAAATATATAATAGCTAAATAGTTGATGTTTCAACTTTCCTCAAAGCTTCTTTCTCAAATCACAAGAATGTTTGTGGTGAGATTTAAAATCATTATTTGTTCCTTTTGTTATTTTTCCATCATTCTCAAATTCTATTGGTTGAGAAGTTTTAAAAAATATTTTATCTTCCAATAGCTGTTTCCAAATATTGTTAATTTTCTTTAATTCACACATTTTATTTATGCTCTTAGGTATTTTAAAAATCTCTATAGATTTTCTTAGTAGTCTGTAGTCTTACTGTTCAATTTTTGGCAGAATATGTGTTTTAATAAAATTGATGACATGGTTTGTTAATTTAATGTGTGAATAAATGGCTGAAGAATTAGATTTTTCACTAACTGCTAAAATGTGTTTTTCCTTTGGTATGTTTATTCTATGATTTAGGAAAAAATCTAATCCACCAGCCATTTATTCATACATTAAATTAACAAACCATGACTAAGGAAAACTATAGAGATTTTCAAAAGACCTAAGAACATAAATGAAATGTGCAAATTAAAGAAAATTAACAATATTTGGAAGATAAAATATTTTTTAAAACTTCTGAACCAATAGAATTTGAGAATGAGAAAAAATAACAAAAGGAAAAAAATAATGATTTTAAATCTCACCGCAAACATTCTTATGATTTGAGAAGGAAGCTTTGAAGAAAGTACTTGTTATTATACTGAAACATCAACTATTTAGCTACTATATTTTTATTACGTAGAAGTTCTGGAAATAATACTATGAATTCATATATATATATATATAATTACTCAAAACAATACAATAATTAATACAAGTAAATAATCATTTATTTTTATATGTCGCCATGTGTACAATTGTATTACATTTGAAGATCAGCCTTTCAAGCTAATTGCACATGTGTCTTTGCGAGTGTTAAATAATAAATAAATACTTCACTCCACAATACAAGATATAGTATTTATGCAGGAATAAAAAGAATTCCTCTTATTCCTACAACTCAAATTCTTTTATATGAGCAAATCTGAAGTACTGTTGAGTAAAGCGTGAGTAGAATTCTTACTTTAAATTACTATCTAGATGTTTGAATGAATGACGTCGGTAAAATTGTCTAGAATTTACTAAACGTCACTCTAACTGAAACTTAATTATAAGTAAATAAGCATTTATTTTTATATGACGCCATGTGTACAATTGTATTACATTCGAAGGTCAGCCTTTCAAGCTAATTGCACATGTGTCTTTGCGAGTGTTAAATAATAAATGAATACTTCACTCCACAATACAAGATATAGTATTTATGCAGGAATAAAAAGAATTCCTCTTATTCCTATGACTCAAATTCTTTTATATGAGCAAATCTGTATTGTGGAGTGAAGTATTCATTTATTATTTAACACTCGCAAAGACGCATGTGCAATTAGCTTGAAAGGCTGATCTTCGAATGTAATAATTAATACAGTAAAAAATATTTAAAAAAACAAATGTATACCACAATTTAATAGAAATGATGACATATCACCTTCAGTATTTTTTGATCATAATGTAACATGTAATTATGGTTTTGATTTTAATAAAGTTAAGATTTTGTGTATTGAAAGAAATAATAATAAACGCAAAATTAAAGAAGCTATGTTAATAAAAAGTGAAAAGCAACATTTGATAAATAGACAGGCTGCCAATATAAAAATTAATGAATTGTGGGAAAATTGATGTATGACATATTTCTTTTTATTTACATTTGTACCTTTTTTTTCTTGTAATACAATTTGAATCTAGTTGATAATGACTACATAGATAGTTGAAAGTACTTCTATTAAATTGTGGTATATATTTGTTTTTAAAATATTTTTTACTGCACTAATTATTGTATTGTTTTGAATAATTATATATATTTTTATTATAATTGGAATACAGACATTGATTAATAATTTATATATATATTGTAATAGTTTTTTATTCTAATTCATAATTTTCTACTCCAACATTACCATTAACATAAATTAATTCATTCCATCAAAAACTCTTTTCAAATTCAAGAAAACAAATATTAACTTACATTTCCTTTTTTATACATCTAAACAATAATTTTTAATTACTCCTATTGCATTTATAGTTCATTTATGTACCAAGCAAGGATTTAAATTCAGCATTCCATATTAAAGCATTAAACATGAAGATGAGGTTGACTCATTTAGTTATAGGGAAATGTGACGAAACATAAACATTTCACCTCAACCCTGATAGTCTTGATATTCTGAGAACTTACGTAGAGCCCCAATATTTCATTAATGATGCTGAAGTAAACTAGTGATAATATTCTCAGACTTTCTTAGTAGATACTAGCAAATATTTTCCATCCTGACAGTTTTAAAAATAAATCTTAATGGTAGACTAATTTTTTTTCAAGTTCAGTAGAACTTCTAGAAGTGGAGAATTAAGAAGAAGATAACAAAAACTGACAAATATATTTATAATCTCTTTTATAGATAATTCACTTGTTATTATGAGGCTTATAGGTTAACTTAAATGTTTTTCAATTTGAATAAGAGTGATATTTTTTAAAAAAGATTTTATAAATACAATTTCTTTCAATGTTAAGTTTTTTTTCTTTTAATGAGGCTTTTTTCTACAGAAACAAAATACAATGGTGATAAAACAAATGACAATATGTATTAACAAAATTATGTTATGTTAAATAATATATATTATAAGGGACCTGAACTCAGACTTTCAAATTCCACACAGCTGTCCCATCCAGCTTATACAATTAATACACATGGCCGCATACATGTGAAAAAGATAAATGATCTCCAATATATCTTTTATGATTTATTTTTTTCACATGTATGTGATCATGTGTATCAGTTGTATATAAGATGGATTACATAGCTGTGGGGAGTTTGAAAGTCTGAGTTCAGGACCCTTATAATTACATTAAGTTTAATATGAACAATATACACATAAATCTATTATTATAACATGAGTACACAATAGAATCAAGTCCTGATTTAAGCATGGTCTGTAAGAGTTGGTGTATATAGAATGTATGTTCTAAACTGAAGTGATTCACTTAAGTTTTTTTTAAAACCCTTAGTAGCAGGAAAGTGCATGCAGGTTTATAATATTTAAGAAATAGCGTAGTATCGGAGATTGACTTCCATTTCAATAATTACAATATACATATATTTAAAAATTATATATATATAAATTATATTACAAAAATGCTATCAATCTTAATAAAAATTAAGAATAACTTACAAAAATAAATATAAATTATTTAAAATATCAAACTAGTTTTATTCTTTATACAAACTTTATCAAGATGTCTGCTTTTAATAATCACATGACAAATTATTAAATATAAGTAATATGTGGGTGCTACAACAAATTCCCAGTTTGCTATGTAGAAATTAGTACAACTCCATCAATAAATTGAATTCTTATATACAATCATACTAAAGTTCAGGTGTGTCAGCTCTGTACCTTTTCATTTATTGACAGAGGTATATTAGTTTACATATAGCATGCTGGGAATTTTCAGGAGGTTCTGCATAAATTTAATCTATATTTGAGCTATCACAAATTATATTTAATAATTTGTCACATAAGAAATAAAAATTGGTTTGATGGTATAAATAAAATTTATTTATTTTAAGTTGTTTATTATTCATTTTGTTTAAAATTGATTAATATTTTAAATATATATTGTGCACTTTTTATTAGCTCAGTCTATTCTAAAATAAAATTTTGGTGTATAATTTAAAATTTTACAAATCCAATAATATTTACTTATTAAAAGAAGACAATAATCACATATTAGATCATAGAATTTAAACTTGGTTTTAGCTAATGGAAATTTATAAATGATCTTAACTCAAGATACACATAGATAATAACCTACAGAGTCATATATATGCAGATGGATGAACAATTAATATCATTTAGTATTTAAAACCAGTGAAGTTTAAATTATATTTTGTAAACACGATGCGTTATAAAGACCAGTAATTATTGTTTGTGCGCATTTGATTTAAAAAATAGAAATTATTTATATTTAAATCTTGCTATATTTAAAAGTAAATAAATAAGGTTTAATTTTACAAAATACTGATTTAAAATTAAAACAGTAAATTCTATCTTTATTTAATTTCTAAAGAATATTATATTTCAATATTTTATTTTTAAAAAACAATAAATTGTCATTTTAAAATGATAAACTAAAAACTTTCAAAATAAATGATTGTTTCATAGAAAAAAGTGGGAAAAAACAACCAATCAGTCTTGCATTGGTGGTCGAGAGGTCAGTGCGACTGTCTTGCACTTGCAGGCAGTTGCCCGGGTTGCTGGTTCGCATCCCGGCCGATGCTATGACATTTAAAAAAAAAAAAAACAACCAATCAAAAAGTTTCAAACAATTTTTTACTGTGAAATTCAAAAGAGGAAAAAAAGGTTGGTGATCGTAAAAAAAAACAAGTAACTAGGTTTTTTTTTTTCTTGTAATATATTTTTTAAAAAAAGTTGGATTAAAAATTCCTAAAATCTTATTATTTGCAAGCAGAAAAAGTAATGAATTGTAACTCTACATCAATATATTTGGATAATTATAAGCTTTGTTGTTAAAATAATGGAATAAATTAATCGTTTTTCTACAGGGCAAATCAATGATCAATAATTCCCAATAATCTCTTAAAAATTAATAAATATTGAGGAAATCATCGGAGATGAATAATCAACAAATAATATACTCATTAAAAAAGGAACAATAACTGTGCCATGGGGAAAATGAATTGCAGTAATAAACCAAAGGAAATAAATAAACACCGTCAATATTCAGTAAGGATAAATAAAAGAACTGTAAATCTCGGGGAAAAAGTTAAGTATATATATTTAAGAATCAATAGAACTAAATCGGTAATAACTGAAAAGGGTTCATTATTGTTCCAGCTATATATAAAATCCTAATTACAACAAATTATAGAAGTATTTACTTTGTGCCATACCGGCTGGAGTGTCAGTTGCTGTAAAGTTTTAGCTGAAAAATGTTGCATGACACATATATTTTAATTGAAATCCCTGCCATATACTATGGATAGAAATATATGTTATCTAGAATAAATAAAGCAAGCCATAAACAAATATTTTTGCATTACTAAACAAAGAAAAAAAAGGAAGGATTATTGTTGCAATAACTTAAATACCTCACGAATCTTAGGATAAGTTGAATGTACAAAGAGAGAAGAAAAATGAAAATTATAATAAGTTTATGCGGAACCACCAGAACGCTAAGAAAACTTAAAGTGGTTATTCTACTTTTAGCTGAGAGTTTAAAAGAGAACTTCTTTCTAATGGTGATATTTATATTTTTGATCTATGATTTGTTAGTAAAATAGGAGGGGGGGGGAGAGAAATAAATAATTTAATAAGGAATTAATTCAAGTGTTGTTATATTAATAGTTATTTAATAATTAGGTTGAGATTAAAGATTATTAATCATTTAAATAAACAAATAGGCTCAATATCTTAGTATGAAAGGAATAATCGCGTATTTAAAATGATATATACACAATCCAGAGAGCAGGTTGTATTTACATGTGCGAATGGATAAAATAAAAACAATGATTTTGTTCTTATGTGAAATATAAAAGTATTAATTTTGTTTTGCTTATCAACCTCCAAAATTATAACTATTTTTTTTCTTTCCATTGTTTTTTGTATTATTACTTACTCATCAAATATGTAACCTGAGTACTATTATTATTTTAGAGTTTGAACCAACGGACTATGAATTGAAAAAAAAAAATTATTGTTTAATAAACGGAATGTGTGATATGTCGTTCACATACATAGGGATAAATATCTCAACATATAATGGAAAATTGTTAGTTTTGTTTAATTATAATACTCCGAAGATTAATTTTCTGTTGTTATTGTAATTATAATATATGTGTATCATTTTATTATAAGTTATTTTAAATTAGATGTTAATGGTAATGTTTATTGTAATCATTTGTAATGAATATTATTAAAATTGTTTTAGTCTTGCGTTGTTAGCCGAGAGGTATCGCAGCCGCCATGCAAGCAGACGGTTGTGGGTTCGCGTCCCGGCCGATGCTATGACACATGGGAAAAAAAATATTGTTTTAAAAGTTTTATCAAATTCTAACTTCTGCATTTTTTTTCTGGGCTCATTTTCTCCACATCACACAACTCGAAATGTACAGTCAAAACTAAAATGAAAAGTCAATTCAGTTTAGAGTAGATCTACCAGTTTAATAAGCACACATCTCTTAATAGAGATTTTTACTTGCTACATGCTGCCTTGATCCCATAGGTCATTGGTGACATTGCCAATTATTAAAGTGTGTTTATTGATATGAAATTAAATGATATATTAGTTATTAATGAAAGTATTAGTGTTAATCACAGTTTAGTTAATAATATTATTTTAATATTAAGTATTAAAGAACATAAATATAAATCTTGATTATGGATTTAAATTATATGACTTTCTTAATTTGTGCACTACCCATGGAAATCCGTAAAATCCCTCTTGATATTCCATAGGTAGTATGAAGAATTAATAAATCAATGATTATCCTGAGATCTCCTGATTTTAAAGTTATTCTTGTGATTATTGCCAATCTTAATTATTAAACATAATATGAATCAAAGTTCATCTGTAATTATCTAACAGATTAATTTAATGAGTGATTGAATTAAAACTTAATAGTTATAAATATAAAATAATATATTAGATCTTATTGTTAGTCATGAGAGTATGTAGATACTTAATAAGGAGGAGTATCTGGGTATTCTTATGCCATTGAACAAGTATTTTGTATTTGTTTAATGTTAAGGGGATGTGATCTGTTTATAGGTAAACGAGTCTCACATTAATTATGTTTAAAATATGTCTTATCTTAGAAATGTTCACTCATGTAAAAAGTAACTTGGAATGAATATTAAACTTATCTAAATTCCATTGTTATAGTTAAAGTAAATGGTCGGGAAATAGTAAGTCTGTTAATAGTACCTAGCCAGAGTCCAAGTAGGGCCTAATATAAGGGACTTCGAAACTCTGCTTAGGATTGTACCACCTATAGACAGGCACAATATATATAAATAAAACTTCTACCATAGAATAATGATTGTAATAATAATAAATAAAATTATTAAGTTTTAAAGGTAAAACAACTATAAAAATTTAGAAGTCCTTTCAGCTATTTTCACACCATTCTCAACTATTAAACATTTTAAATTTACTTTTTAGTCCCTGCAATTTTAAAATGTTTGGCAATTGAAAATGGTTATGAATATAACTGGACATAACTTCTAAATTATTACAATTGTTATAATAAATATTGCATATTAATGATTAATAATATATATATATATATATATATATATATATATATATATATATATATATATATATATATATATATATATATATATATATATATATATATATATATAAAACTAAACAAAGGAAATATAATATTATTTCTTGGATTTATAAGTCTTTTTTTGTTTATATATATATGCACATTATAAATAAAATGTCCATTAATTAAAAACTATTGTAACAGCAATAAAAATAATAAATATAATGGTAATAAACTATTATATATACAGTCTTTCAATTTAAAGAAGTACTTTCAGTTAATTCCTTAACCCTTCTCAACTGCTGTCAAAATTTAACAGCAGTTGAGGTGGGTTAAGGAATTAACCAAAAGTACGCATTAAAAGACTGTATATAATAGTTAATTACTGTTACATTTATTATATATATATTATAAATGTTTTCTGTATTTCTAGGCCTCTATATGCATTATAAATGCGCGAGTTGATCAAGTTATGTAAAAGAAAAATAAATGTTCATTTATTTTATTTAAAAAAAAGAAGAACGTTTCATTATTATTCTAAAAACATAACTACCTTTCCTGATCAGCTCGCCTAGAATTATTACCGAGTACAATTGTGAGCTGGATCAGTTTTTAATTTCTACATGAGGGCACCAGAGTCGTTAGACCCACTGAGCCTGCGTCGAACATATTGTAACTCATAAAGTAATAATTATACGATCTGGATTAAAATTCCCGTTAAGTAGAAGATATTCCCCTTTGACTTAATTAAGAAAAATAAATCTATTTAGTAAAGGTAATTTGTATACTAATTTGAATTTAAATAACTAAATATAAAACTTAAATATAATAACATTAATTTTATACATGTACAATGAAAGTTAAGCTAATAATAAAGATTTATTCTAGCCCATCAAACATTTAATATTTAAGATTAAGACAAAATTATAATATTGTAAAGTATTGTGTGTATGAATTTAATAATTTGATTCAAATATTGAAGTAATCACTAGTTGGTATCTTATTTTTCCATGGTAACAGTTTCGGTCACTTCTCAGTTCGCAAATCTTTCGATCAAAAAATTATGGGATAGCATTTCATTCAAATCTCTATTCATAAAGCTTTATGTAAAAGTTATGGCCATTAACTTACCGGTAAGTTGATATTTAAGTAGGTCATTGATCCTCCGACGTCCAATTCAGTTAGTGGGTAGTCCGCAGTAGTTGTTTTTTAGTTTTACTTCCAAATCTCCGATCAAATTGAGGTAGAGCCAGACGACGATCTAGGTGACTTTTCTCGAGAGAAAGTGTCGGCAAACAATAGAGTTCTACTCACTCATGATGAGCGATTTCAGTTTGTATCTAAGTGGACACATTTTATTAATATTTTTTTTGTATAAAAAAATACAAGGCACTTCAAATTGCTCAACCCTCTCTGGAACAACAAGACAAAAGACACCTTTCAAATCTGTCGGCTCTTTTTATATCCCCCGATTCTTTTTCGAAGTTCTGCGCATATTCCTTTTTACCTTTTGTTCTATTTTATACACTTCTACATTATTTCTCATTTTTTTATTACAAAGTCTCTTTTCTCATTATGAATTTCTGCCATTTTTAATTACTATCAGAAAGTTGTTTCTGATAGCAATCTTTTACCTTTGAAATTTCCTTTCACTATTTGAATCAATTATTCAGTTTGCACTTTCCAACATTGAATTTATTTTAGTTAACTTATATTAAAAAAAAGAAAAATTAAACTTTCACTGTACGTTTTTCTTAAAACATTATATTACAAAAAAAAAATTAAAGATCGGGTTCTCTCTTTTTTGATTTAAATGATACACACAATATTAAATAGTAATTGGTACCATATATATAAAATAAATGGTACAATACATATATATATATATATATATATATATATATATATATATATATATATATATATATATAAACACAACTAGTCAATAAGATCTCTCTTAAATCATATATTGATTACTGTATTTAATGCAAAAAAACCAACCTATTTGTCATGCATTTCAAATCTAACATCTGGTATCAGATTCTAAAGAATGATCATTTAATTATTGCATATTATACATAATCAAATGAATGATTTAAAAGACAGACTGATTGGCTAGAATTTTTAATTGTAGTTATATTATATTAATTTCTAGTTTAATTTTGTGAATTTAAATGTTTTATTAACTTTTCAATGCAAATTATAAACATTTTTCATATATATATTTTCAAGTAATTTGTTTTTATCAATGCAACTTTTATCTTTAGCTCTATTGTATTGCAACTATTCATCAGCTATTCCACTTTTTTTAAATATATGTCAAAACCTTGACTGGGAAGCCAACCTGGGCCAGCTGCTTGGAAGGCAGTTATGCTAACCGCTAGGCCACCAACATTTGACTATTACACTTTTCAAATTAATACGATTTACACAATGCATGTTACACTATTATATTTTTAGTTATACTTAAATTTAGCTTCACATATATATATTAACCTTTTATTCCATCACCCATTCCTGAAACACTTGATCAAAGACATAAAAAAAATAACCCCCCAAGTGGCACATTTCATGCTAAACTAGCTTTCATCAGTTGATCCAGATGACAAACTCTTATATGTGACTTCATTATTTGCTCAGTATTTATAAGATTACAAATTATTAGAATTAGATTTATTTTGATTTATAAGTGTCAAACTTTCTGCACTCATAACTTTGATTTAAACCATTTTATATAAATATATTATTGGTTAACACTGATCATTTATTAAACTAGAGATTATCGCTAACCCAAATATACATGTTAAATGTTAATTAATAAATAATATGTCATAGATTAGTACTAATTTTTTATTAAAGATTATTCCTAGTCCAACTACACACATTAAATGTCAATTAATGAATAATGAAATTGTGCTTTACAGCGGGTATCAATACCTGACTATCTATGCCCATCACCTGGTATTTATGCCCATATTTCCAGTTTAATAACTTTCACTACATGACTCTCATGCACAGTAGGGATTGATTGTTGTCCATTTTCACCAGTTTGTGGGAAAGTGTATGTAGTTTGGGATGTTAATTAATAGAACTCTGATGATTCTGTATTATCCTAAAGCTGATTCTCATTAATACTGGGTCTTAACCATTTTTTATTCTATCCTCTAATAATATAAATGATTTTTTGGGCTGGGTATGCTCTATGAAGACCTCGTTACTTTCATAGTACTGGTAGTGTTTCAAGTATAGAAGTACCATTGTTATTATTATTTTTGTTTAAAGTCTCTTTTTTAAGATATTTACAGATGACTTATTTTCAAAAGATAAATTTCTTAGCATAAAACAGCATTTTTCCATTAACTCACTCAGTATTCTCCACGTAATATCTTTATGATTGCACTTCCCATAAGATGTTAAAAATGGATAGAAAACAGTTCCTACTTTGTGTGAGAATGATGTAGTGAAAATTACACCACTGAAATATTATTTATTAAATGGATAATCTCTAATCTAATGAATGACTAATAAAAATTATTAACATATTTTCATTAAGTGGTTTGTATCAAATTGTGAGGGCAATAAGTTTGATGCTTATCAAGTAAACTTTAGTAATTCCCTATTTATATATAGAATCCAATGATAAAGGTATGTATAAGAGATTGTGATGTGGGCCAACTGATGAGTGTTAGCTCAGCACAAAATGTGCATCTTGGGATCATAGATCTTTTCGATATGTCTTTGGTAATATGTTTATGATAACATCTCTCCACAAGATATAAAAAGTGGATAGTAATTTCAGTCCTTATTTTCTATGAGAATGAAGTAATGAAAATTACACTACAGAAATATTATTTATAGATATAATAAACACCTCCATACTTCCACATTCTTTTCAAATTTATATAAATAAAGATATAATAAAAGACAAATGACCCCAAGACGCATTTTGTTCTGAACCAGCACTCATCAGTTGGCCCAGATCACTATCTCTCATATATATCTCTATTATATGCAAAATATTTATCTAGAGTAAATTGTTACATTTTCATTTACCATTGTCAAACTCCCTCCGTTTCAGATGAATACACTAATGATTATTACTAATCATTTTCGAAACTAGAGATTATCTCTAGCACATATATAAACTTTAAACCTCAATTAAAGATTAATATATCTGCTCTAGTTTAATGAATAACTAATAAGAAATATTAATATATTTAAATTGACTTAAAAATATTCAGTGAATGTGAAAAATATTTAATCTGTATTTAAAACCTTCTACTCTGTCAGTTATCCTGCAACCACACGAACTATCATCTCACAGTTACTTTCACCAGCATTGGTCCTGTTTTGGTTCTTATACTTAACATAAAACATTTAAAGTCTTCAGCACTAGTGCAAACTATTTGCTTCCAGAATTAAGATTTTGGTCTCGGCCAAGTTTGTGCGATTACTCAATTTTTGCAAAATATTAAAACTGTTAATGAAAAAAAAATTGAAAAAAGATTTTAATTCTAATACATAAATTTGGATTAGATATCTAGACGAGTCTAGAAATTTTTTTTGGGATCGCAATAAGATTTAGGATTCCCTCTCCCCTCCACAGATATTCGGGTTTGTTAGTAGCTGTCAGATTAAAGTCCCATATTAATCAGGATTGATCAAATGCAGTAATTATAATTCAGGATATATTTATTATATTTTTCTAAGTATTAAGTCAATGGTTTATCCTTTTTTTACATGTTGATATAAAATTTCCTTTTGAAAGGTTGTAAAGGTAATTTAGAAGAAATTTAATTCAGACTTTCAAGCTCTCTATAGCTATCTACTTATCTCATAGAACTAATACACATGACCACATAATGTGAAAAAGATAAATGATCTCCAATATCCGTATTTCATGCTAAACAAGCACTCATCAGTTGGTCCAAAGCATTATCTCCCTGACATGTATATAATTAGTGCTTAGTTTATATTAAAATAGCAAATCTTCATACTTTAATGGACAGACTTAGATCTTTTCCATCCTCCAACTCTTTCCATATCATTGAAAATCTGATGCTGTAAAGCTAAAGCTCAAGCTCTTGTTGATGTCAATATTGTTGTCATACCCATGTTGACTAAGTCACTCTGATCCCCTCACATATAGGACCTTAATATTTCTATTACTTTAATGAGCAGGCTTCAATCGTTTCTACCCTTCAACTCTTCAGCCATCTATACCATTGAAAATCTGATGATGGAATTATCAAAGCTCCTATTGATGCCAATATTGTTTATGGGTATATGACAATATTGGCATCAATAGGGGCTTTGAGAATTCTGTCATCAGATTTTTAATGATATAGATTGATGAAGAATTGGAGGGTGGAAAAGACTGAAGCCTGTCCATTAAAGTATGAAAATTATAAACTGAGCACTGATTAGATATATGTATGGGAGATGATGATCTGGACTAACTGATCAGTACTGGTTTAGAACAAAATACGTACATTGGAAATTGTGTGTTTTTCACATGTATGTGGTCATGTGTATGCGTTGTATAAGATGGAGTGAATAGATATACGGAGTTTAAAAGTCTTTTTTAATCCCTTCTAAATTACATTAAGGTCAGTATAGACAATATACTTGTATTTAAAGGTTGTAAATATATATATATATAGTTGTTTTTAAATATATTAAAAGTGATTAATCGAGAATATGGCCGGAAGGATTAGTTGAAAAATCCCCATTGGCAAAAATCATTTGACAAACATGTTATTTAAGAGAATAGTGAAGCACGATTAGTATATAAATTCATCTAAAAGATTAAAATCTAAGAAAGGTTAAAATAATTTAAGCTATGTAATATTCTAAATGCGTCTATTTCGCTGAGAGCTAATCAAATTAATATTACTGTTTTCAATTAAAATTTTAAATTATTTAGGGCGAAGAACGAAAGAATGTGTTTCATAATCTTAGTTAAAATTTCTTTAAAGGAGGAGGGGTAACTTTTTTAGGATTGATAATAGAATTGATTAAAAGTTTGTGGAGAAAAAATCAAGCAAAAATATATATATATTTAAAACTGTGTTCATTCTAATTGACCAAAATAATTAATAACCTTTTGAGTCTCTGGGCCGCCTTGAAAAAAAAAAACTACACATTAAATACACGAACATTACCGGAAACTAATATAAAAAAAGACCCTTATATAATTTCTGTGATATCTGTCACTACACATAAGCAAAAAATTCCTTATATAATAATCTTAATTATGCAGTGGCTCATTTGAAAAAGTCTTTTAAAATTATCAAGCAGGTACAGAATTTATGATAACTAATGTAAAACACGTTCACATCTAAGTGCTAAAATGTCAATAATGTTGTTTTATATTATTATTATTATTATTATTATTATTATTATTATTATTATTATTATTATTATTATTATTATTATTATTATTATTATTATTATTATTGTTATTATTATTATTATTATTATTATTATTAATTATTATTATTATTCAAAGAAAATAACTTTATTGATGACCATAGGGTTACATTTGCTATAAGACTCTCCATATACATATGTTTACATTGCTAGTGAGTAGACCAAGTTTAAGTTTCTATCTGTGATGAACAAAAAAATTAAATTAGGAGGGAAAGATATTTAAACATTGTTAAGGGAGGTGCAAATACATACATATGTATACGTTACATTTGTGAGCCTTGCTTGCTGTAATCAGAGTTCTCAAAAGTCCTGGGCTATCATTGTTCAACTTGCAAACCTCAACTTGTATGTCTATTGCAGTGCTGGGTTTAGTTTGCTTTCCAGTGTTTGAGTTCTGATTTTGTTGTTACTGTCCTCTATATTAATAGTATGCAGTCAAAGACAACATTCTCTGTATTTTTATTTGTAGATACATGCCACATCTGTTTTAAAAAATATTGGGTGATGGCACAGATTGTTGGTTATTGGGAGCCATCTTAGAGGTTTGATTGTTGTGTTATCAGTGACCAGATTGCTGTGTAGATGTCTGGATGTGCAATTTTATTGTCTCTGGCTCGTAATTTTTCCAGTTTGATATTGAAAGTTGATGGATGTCGCCTTGTGTCATTACCTAAGGTGAATGTGCATCTAGTGCACCAGTATGCATAAAGAACAAAAGTGGCTGCATGGACTGATGGAATAGAGCCTTTGAAATATGAATTAAAGATTGTTTGAAGGGTTGTGTTAGATTGTCTAAATGCTCCTGTCATAAAGCAAATTCTGTCTAGTGCTGGACAAAGATAAAATAGATGTTGCTATGTTTCTTTAGCCCTGTAATACAGAGGACAAAAAGGATCTATGTTAGGGTATAGTCTCCGGTATCTCAGAAAATATGTTGCGGGCAGTGCATGTAGGTTTAGTCTCAGCAAAAAAATCAAAATACTTTGGCTCCAGAGACTATTTTTTAAACTTACAGAGTAATTGTAGATTATTGATTTTAAGCATTGTCAGATTGGTGTCATGGCTTGGATTTAAATGGATTAATGAATAAATTTGCCAGTATGAATGCTTGTATATTGTCTGAAGAGATATCTGTGGAGATGTGGTTTTTATATAATTGATCATTGATAATAGATTATATAAAAACCACATCTCCACAGTTGTTGTTGATGATGTTGTTGTTGTTATTATTATTATTATTATTATTATTATTATTATTATTACTACTACTATTGTTGTTATTATTGTTGTTATTATTAATTATTATTATTACTATTACTACTACTACTACTACTACTACTATGTTATTATTATTATTATTATTATTATTATTATTATTATTATTATTATTATTATTATTATTATTATTATTATTATTATTATTATTATTATTATTATTATTATTATTATCTGATCAGAAACAATTAGATGTATATTTTGATATGACTCAGGCATTTGATAAAGTTTCATATGTTAGACTTTTATATAAACTTAAAATGTTGGAAGTTAGTCCTCATTTAATTGAATGGTCTGGCAATTATTTGAAGGTTGTGAATCTTATGTGTATATGAATAGAACCAATTTTCATTTTTTTAATAATAAGGTAGATGTTCTTCAGGATGGAATATTAACACCTTTACTTTTTAATGTTTTTATGTGTAATGTTTTCATTGTTAATGGCTGCAAATGCAAAAAATATGCCAGTTTTATGCAGTACAATATATAATCAAAACATTCTTTGATACATCTCAATAACAAAGTGCATTAATAATAAATTTTTAATATTTATATTGAGTAAAATATATTCTCTTAATCAATTTTTAATTAAGGTTCTTATGAATATTATTTTTCCTGCAACTAAAACTGCAATCATTTTAATTATTTAATAATCAATCAATTTTATAAGTGCAGTGTTTAAATTGTAGTTATATGGAAGGTAATCATCTGTCTAGCACTGTTAAACAATTGTTAAAACAGCAGAGATACTCTCAACCCAGCCACAAGATAGACTTTGAGAAAATAAGAATGACTGTCTTATTTTCAAACCCAAATATACTTATATGAGCCAATCTTAAGTGTCTAGAAGTGAGAGTGTGAATATATAAATCACTTCAAATCCATTTTTTTTAATTGTCTTATTAGCACTTTTGAAATACAAGTGCATTTGAGTTTGAAAATAAGATGGTCATTTTTATTTTCTCAAAGTTTCTATCTTGTGGCTGGAATAAGAGTATTCTTGCAGTTTTAACATCATTGTTTAATGACACTAATGAGAACGGATGATTACGGTTTACATAATTGCAATCATCTTAATTGTAAAATATAGTCATAATAATTGTATTATTTTAAGAGAGATGGTAGAGAAAATAATTTTGTGCATTATACACTTAATAGTCAATCTTATATGATCAAAAATTAGCAAACAGAATTTAAAATATCATTTATTTCTTTAATTTTAATTCAATAATCTTGTAAATTGTTTCTGAAATATTCAAGATAATGGTGACCTATTATAAATAGAAAAAATACAGTATGGGAAGAAAACATTTAATTATTTACATTATTAAATTTGGTTGTCATCAAATAGCTACTATATCCCACTCGATGGTGCAGTTTTCATGCTTAAACTATAAAATATGATCATTCCCGGGCTGTTAATTATAATCATTT
Organism: Epiperipatus broadwayi; assembly: GCA_028023455.1. Taxonomy (NCBI): domain Eukaryota; kingdom Metazoa; phylum Onychophora; class Udeonychophora; order Euonychophora; family Peripatidae; genus Epiperipatus; species Epiperipatus broadwayi. The sequence continues at coordinate 1,634,504 of JAQFVV010012528.1, forward strand.
TGATGTGTTTCTTGTAATGCGAAAATAAAAACAAAAGAAAATCATCTTTTTTAAATATTATTTAATTTTAAATATTATTTTTTATTAACGTATACAAATTAAATGATAATAATAAATGTAAAATAAAAGAAACAAATTACAATTTGATTAGTCTTTTTTAGTTTGCTTTTTATCAGAAAAATCAATTTTCTATTGGAGATTTTTTTACTGGGGTTACGGCTTTTTTTTTTGTTGTTTACCACTAGTTTTTATTTCAAATAGAATGACAACTAAAAGTAAAACTTGTTACGGTTAGGTTTAGGGTTAGTTTTAGGGTTAGGATTAGGGTTAGTTTTAGGGTTAGGATTAGGGTTAGTTTTAGAGTTAGGTTTAGGGTTAGTTTTAGGGTTATTGTTCTGTTGTTTGTAATGGTAAAATAAAAAATATGAAAATCATATTTTTGTAAATATTTTTTTACTAACATCTATAAAATAAATGATAACAATAAACATAAACTATATTCAACAAATTATAACAGTAGTCGGAGAAAAGAAACTAAAACTTTTTTAAACAACAACAAATATATATACATATATATAAAATGTTTATAATATATGCTTTTTATGACATTTAAAAAAACAGTGTACAATTGTACTTTTCTTACTGGATATTTTTGTGTTAACACTCTTTTTTATTTCAAAAATATACAGCTGGTACAATCTTCTTTGTCTCGTGGAATGTTACAAACAGTACGTTACTTGACTCATTACCTACTTCCAACTCAATTTATACATATATCTCATCAACATTTACTACTTAAAACTTCAATACACTACAGTATAAAAAGTCTGTTAATTATTACTTTACAAAATCAGAACATTTCAATACTTTAAAATAAATAAAAAAATCAAATGAAAACAACATTTCCATCCAATTCAAAAAAACGCATCCTCTCCCCAAGCCGTAACCATTTTATAAACTGTGCGATATTCGGAAAATGTATTTGCTGCGTAAAACATAATGCTGTGCTGTGATGTGACATAGCGGCCTGTGATCTGTAGAAGAACAAAAAAGTTGTATTATAGAAAATACAGGTCCGAATGTGTCAGCCGCAGAAACAGCATTTTTATGTGTTTTAGCACGAAAACAGCACCCTCCAGTGGGATATAGGGTTCACCGACGAATACCTTAAATTTTATTTAACCTTAACTGCATTTAGGTGATACAAATAAATTCATAGACTATTGTTTAAAAAAAAAAATAGCGCTGAAAAAAAAAGTCAAAATTTGATTGGTCAGATATCATACAAATTAAAAACTTTGATAATAGAATTTAAAATGCATCAAAAATAAATTTTAAAATGTTCATTGTGGATTTTTTTCTGCTTTATTTTGATTTAAGGAAATGTGATTCAGGAAATATTATTATCTGCTTGAAAAAATTATAATATATATATATAACTACTGAAATATTTTTTAAAAATAAATTTACTCACAAGATGGCACTTTTTAAAATTTTAGCAATAGGCTTAGTAAATATTTATTCATTTTTTTAAAATTTCAACCTTTATTTTTTTAATTAGGTTTTTATATATTTTGAATTTAAGATAACTAATTATTTTTTTCTATAGGAACTCATTATAATTATTTATTTTTCTATTTATTTGTATTGTGTTTGTATACAATTACAAATTCCTATTATTTTGCATTGTTTTTTTAAAATATAAAATTGAGTATTTTTAGGTGTTTCATAGTGAATTGCTTTGAACGTATAGTCTATTTAATGCAATGCAGCAGTCTAAACTTGTTTTTCACTTTTTGAAATAGTCTGGAAATACTTGCAAAGTAATGCATTTTAATGCCTCCATTGTTTTTTTCTTTACCATTTCTAATTTCACAAAAAAGGCACATTTTTTCATTTGAGAGATTAAAAAGAACTCACACAGAATGAGATTGAATAAATGCAGCTTATGGATAAACTGGCTCATGCTGAATTTAATTAAAAACTTTACACTCAAGCTTTATGTTCACGATGACACATGCCCTCTTCACTTTGCCACAAAACAGGATGTTTACATTTTATCCCATCATGCAAAAGTTTTAGAACTTGTAGGTTTTAAATGGCTGGTTGTTATGAATTAAATCTGGATTAACAATCATAGTTTGCATCCTCCAAAAACATTAGCATCATCTTGACTTCATTCACCACATTTTTTGGGGATGTGATAAATTTAACACTTCTATTAAATCACATGTAAACTTGTGTTTTTCCAGAGAAACTCGCTCGTAAGCTTTTTCAAGCATTACATCTGTTTTGACTGCCATTTCGCCTAAAAGAGAACATAATTTCACATTGTTCTAACTTTACAGCTTTTATAAAAATAGGCAAATATGCGAAACACACTACAAGAAAATGTGTTACGTCTGACCCCAATTTTATATAATAATATCATTTGGCAGATTGGTGCAGAAGTGTCCTTGCAAGAGATATCAAGAAGTAGAAACATGTACTACAATAGACATGACTACTAGACAATGATTATGATTATTTTTGGGTCCCCCCTTTTATACATATAAAATTACTGCATTAAAATTGTTCATATTAGTTTATGTTGCCTTTTTATAATATTACACATTACTTGTAATTATGTCCACGTTAGTTTATATACAATTTTGTCAGTAATTTGTTATGTTTTGAAAATGTTAATTTTATCGATTAATATCTTCAGTATAGATTTACTATCTTTACCTAATACTTAATACAAGTATTTTTTATGTGGAATGCATATGTTCACTGCATTCTTGAGGAAGCTACTTGTTATTATACTGAAACATCAGCTATTTAGCTGTTTTACTAGATGGAATATCCCGCAAATAATAATATGAAATCATTATTTATTCATCAAAATATTAGAATTAACATATATATATATAATAAGACAGATTATGGGGGAAATGTGTTTACTTATAAATAAATTTAACTATAGTAAAAAGAAATGTTTGTGATCTCTATTTATAAATATGGTTGCTGACAATGTGTAATTAAGAAAAAATCTATGTCATTATGAAATTTATTTTATAAAAGTAAATAATCAATAAATTATTGTAAGAAGACTGTAAACAAAATTATCAGATAAAATATTTCATCATTAGTATCCTTTTTTTTTTCAACTTAGAATTTCTGTGTTTTTAACAATTGCCTGATAAATAGACTTTCTTTTTTTTCTTCTAAACAATAGATTAAGAATTGATTTTGGACTGTAAAAAGTAGACAAAAACCAATTTGGACCAATTGTAAAAATATTGTACTGTTATGTTTTTCCATATTGGTGCTTAAATGTCTCTTTCCTTTTCCAAATATTTAAACATATAATTAAATAAAGCAATGATACAAATGTGTTTAAATCTGACTAAGTTCTTTCTAAATACGATAATAGTGTTTTTTTTAAAAAAAAAATAAATAAATAAATGTAAATCTCATCATTATAGCAATCTGTTATCAAAGCAACACTAATTAAAGAGTCACCTTGATAACAGATTGCTTATATTCTATTGGTTTGTTTAAAGCTGTGACAACATAATTTACATGCAATAAACAATTAGCTGCTAATACTTATTATTTAATATATATATATATTATAACGGTCGAGAAAGAAGTGAAATATTTCCAGTCTTACCGTATCTGCCATACAGGGCGCCACTAGGCCATTTGAATCTAGAAAATTTATAAAGTAGACAGATATGCGCTGTTAAGATCACGACCGCCAGCCCAAATCACTAGCTCATTAAGTAGCAGAGGTTTAAAACATTTATTAAATATATTTCTTTTAATAAAGATAATAAAAACAATCACTGTCAGTATTAATAACACAAAAAGATTTTATTCACGTATGTATATATATATATAAGTGATGACACACAAACTTGAAAAATAATTATATAAAAAAAAATTATGTTTATGTTTCATTATTATTTACTATTATTTTTAACTTTAATTTTTAATCTTAGAATGTTGAGTATAGATGAGCCACCCCGATGACGCACTTAAAAGATTTTCAAACATTTGACTCCAGGCTAAAAGTCCGCAGCCACACCAACGCTCACTTCCAGATGTATATCAGCAACCAATTCAATGTGAACATGTTAGCATAGAATCATGCTGTCAGGAATGGACATCTGAACAGTGGGATATTATTGGAGAAAAACATGAGCTTTGACCAGTATAGGAATGTACTTCTGTCTGGCAAAGGAATCATGCATATAATATAATAAAAAGAATAACGCTTCATATGGATGGGAGAGCGGTCTATCTTGCTATGCTTATCCTCCCAATCCATAGATCTGGAATGGGTCAATGGCGCAGAAAATACATCTGCGTCCATTTCAACAATATGACTACCTCTTTGGGGTCATGCATTCAGTTTGACTCGTCGCCCTTTGTGCTAACACACTTCACATTACATTGATGTAAACGTCCATATATCTCTCCACCAACATTGACACAACTACGAAACAAATAGTCCAAAATCAAATCCCCTTTAAACTAACATATACTTAAATGAGTCAAAGCAGCCATCCATACTCAACTTAAATTCAAATCTATTTAATAATTTAATTCTTTTAAAAAAAAATTTAGTTTATAGTATTTAACTTATTTTTTTCTCTTTTACACAAATAATATTTTTGACCTATTTTTAAAATCCAATAATGCACAAATAATGATGTGTATATCTTTCAAATCGCAAAACCCTACCCTATTACAAACAGACCTTACACTAAGCATAAATAAAAAAAAACAATACATATTTTAAGAGATTACTTTTAAACTTTAGATAAGAATTTAAAATTGCAAAGTTTATAAAAAAATAAAGTTCTGGTTTGATTTTTAAATAAAATTAAAGTTCAGAGATTTTAAATTGAAGAGTTCATATTTATAACTTATACTTTCTTTTGTTTGTGCTCTTTCCTTTGTGATGATCTAATTTATGCAAGGGCCCTTTTCTTGCAGACGATGATGATTTATGAAGTTTGACAAGGATTTCTGCATATGGCACCAGTGGTTCGATCCTGGGATCCATGAAGAGGAAAGATATCTTTGGCCGGACGGTCCGAGGGAAGCGCGATTAAACAGATTACATTTTTGGTAACAGCGACAATATTTATTTTAACTTTTCAGCAACAACGAAACGAATTCAAAATTCTAACTCTCTAATTAATTATTTCTTTTGAATTTTTCTTTTTATAGTCCTCAGGCACCTTATCTCCGGAATGCACGGATCTATCAAGCATATTTCATATCTATATTTCATTGGTTCATTGAGTTTGTCGCCAAGTAGGTTTTGGGTTTGTGGCTAGATAGATTTTGGGTTTTCCACTGAAGTCTGTGTCTATATCTTTGGGCAGGAACTCTTATCTATTTTGTAATCATCTTTTCAATAGTCACTTTGCCCTAAGGATCTGTATGTAATTTTTATTTTTAAGATTAAAAACTCTCTTCGTTATTTTTCAAAATTAAAAGGTTTTTTATTATATTTTATTTAAATTATAGATTCTTTGCTTCGATTTTATAACCTTTTTAAAGCTCATCTTATTTTAATATTAAATCAAATGTATTAATAAATTAATAATTCGTTATTTGCGCATTTTGAACGTTTGTGCTTTTAATTCAGTATTAGATATTTACAAAAACATTAAGTATTAGAATTTAAATGTAATGCATATATATATATCCCGTTACAATATATATATATATGTTTGTTTGGAATTTTAAAAATTTTATATTTTTGACATGGTGATTATTATTTGCTTTTTCCAATATTTAATATTTTAACTTAAAGCTCATTATTTTGTAGATGTTACACTGATTAAAGCTATGACTTCATTTTAGAGATAAATATATGATTAAGTCACATGATCATCCTTTCTTATGCTTACACAAATTGTTTACACAGAGGCTAAACTCTCCATACAGTAACACCATCAGTGCAAGCCAGAGTCCTAAGATATAGGTGCAGTGCTCTCAGGATCCAAAGCTGTTCACTGATGAAAGCCACAAGCTAGAAATTAGTCTGGAGATTAAGCACAGACCATGATATATGTACATGTATCCACAAACCATGAACCATATAGTTAATGACTTCCAAATCTATGAATATTGTGATAAGTTTGAATTTATGTTTTAGTTGGAATTTTTACAAATTCCTTTACATTGTTGTTTAATAATTAAGTTACTGAAATTAAAATCCATAAGTTAAATTAATAAAAATAATTTCAATAATGAAGTCTATTTTTATTATGATAATATTTTTATTTACCACAATAAAAATGGTGTAAAATATTGATCTATAACTAATGGCTGCATTAAAAGCATTATCTGATAATATATGTTGAATATTTCACTAATTTATATTTCAAAATATAGAACACTTTGGTTAATTGATCTTTCAGATATGCAAATTAGCTTCTAGTATTATGGCTGTATATAAGTGGGTCATTTTCTATACTATATAGTAATATTAAGTCTGGCAATATATGTGTAGTGGTTAGTACATATACCTTCAATGATCATAATTTTGGGATTGGAATCTGAATAAAATTTGGATTTTTTTGTTAGATATCTAAAGATTTATAAATAAGGATAGGCTTTTTATGTAACTGAGCTATATCTAATCTATTGATGTATTCATTAATTGATCAGTAAATAGGTAACTATATACTATAATGTAAAAGCAATGAAAAAAGAATAATATCATTAGCATTCTGCAGTTATTAATTTTGTTGGTACAGTCCTTCCCTTCACTATTTCTACACAGAGATCTTTGTATCTCATTGATTTATTTACTAATATAAATATATTAGTGATGATCATAGGTATGCATTTGTACGATTCATCACACAAGAAGCGAGCTAAGAAGCACTTTTACTTTTTAGTTATAATAATTGTGGGTGAGTGGAGAATTGTATCCAATAATTGTAATTTTTAAGATAGAAAATATCTCGTGCTATTTATAGGTAATTCTAATCATTAATGTCAAAATTATGTTTTGCACTGATAGAAACTATCATAGACAATAAGAGAAAAGTGAATGAAAGTAATTTATTATAATAACTTTATTTTTATACATTTTTATTTAAATTAGTATTTGTCTGAAGGTTTTTCATGATGGCATATTAGATGCAATAATATGTGGGAGTATTTTCATCATCAACTAGTGGACATTAAATGTTTTAAAAATTTTAAACCTTATTTAAACTTTTCAAATGCAAACAGTTTTTAGTAATAACACCCAAATAGACAACACAGATTAGTAAGTTACACAATGTTTCAAATGGTATATACTGTCACTGGTAAGACCAGCAACTCCTGAAGATGAGTGGAAAATAAACTCGAAACATTGTGTAATTTATTAACCTGTGTTGTCTATTTGTGTGTTATTTGAAAAGTTTAATATTTTTCTAGATATTCAACATTTAATAGTAAATGATGGAAATTGTGCAACATATTATCACATTTACTACTAAACCTTACATGATCACCATTTCTTATGCTTTCTCATAATTGTTAATAAAACAGGCAAAACTCTCCATACAACAGAACCACTCAGTGCAAGCTAGAATAATCAATGGATGCCAGAAGGCTTGTGCATAAAATCCCTATCTAGAGTAATCAATGTATGCCAAAAGGCCTGTGCATAAAATCACTATCTAGAGTAATTAATGGATGCAAGAAAGTGTGTGCATAAAATCCCTATCTATATCTACTCATGAGGGATTTTATGCATAAGCCTTCTGGCATCCAGAGTAATTAATGAATGCCAGAAAACGTGTGCATAAAATCCCTATCTATATCTACTCATGAGGGATTTTATGCACAAGCCTTCTGGCATCCATTGATTACTCTAATTTGCACTGAGTGGCACTATTGTATTGAGTTGAATAGACACTAGATAGGGATTTTATGCACGAGCTTTCCAGCATCCATTGATTACTCTAGATTGCACTGAGTGGCATTACTGTATGGAGAGTTTTGCCTGTTTTAATTTATTTAAATAACCTTTTTTGTCTGAAAAATTCTGTAACTTAATTTTCACCACAATTTTTGATCTGATAAAACTTTGCATTAAAGCATATCACCAATGACAATATATTATTTTAAAGTTTGAAAACAATTTTAGCTAAAAGCAAAAAAAGTTACATTTTTAATTTTATCCAGAAGCATTGATGCTAGCAGTATCTATCAATGTCCACCTTGTTGTATCAATACTAATCTATTTATCATATTAAATCAGGCAAAACTCTTCATACAGTAGTGCCACTCTGTGCAAGCCAGAGTAAACAATGGATGCCAGGAGGCTTGTACATAAGATCCCTGTCTAGTGTCTACTTATCCAATATCCTCAGACTAGTTTCTAGCTTGTGGCACTAGATAGGGATTTTATGCACACACCTTCTGGCATCCATTGATTACTCTGGCTTGCACTGAGTGGCACTACTGTATGGAGAGTAAATGGTGATCATGTGATGTCTGTTTATCATATAAAAAAATCTCTTGATTTCATGAATAGATTAGCATTATTAAATGACTCTTTAGGACTAATCTTCAATTATTACCATGGTAACATTTTTACACTCTATGCTTTAAATTCTGAAGACTGAGAAATTTTTTATTTTTTAATGCATGTATGTGAATGCATTTCTTTTCTTTTTATATATTTTATTATACATTATATATCTTTACAGCTTTCAGTAATATATATTAATATTTTATTTTATTATGTTTGGTATTTACTCTCTTCCTCCTTCATATATAACAAACATGTATAGGTAATGTATTCTACCATTCACATGGACATTAACACATTGTTTTAAAATTAATTAATTACATATATAAAAGCATATATTATTTTTATTTTTTATTTACTATTTGATTACTAGTCTGTATTTTTTTTACTTTTTAGTTTATTTATGATAATGTGGGTTTTTTTTAATATTTCATTGTACATTATACAGTTCACACCTTTTAGTCATATATGTTAATATTTTGTTTTATTACTTTGATATTTACTTAACCTTTCTTCTTCATTTATAACAAACATGTTTAGATAAAATATTCTATCATTTACATAACCATTAATGTATTGGTTTAAAAGTAATTAATTATATAAGAAAATAAATTATTTTCATTTAACTGTTTACTATTTAATTAATGGTCTGAATATATAAGGATAACAAAATGTAATTAATAAATTACGTAATTCTTTATAACAAAAAGCCAATTAATTTTTTTTTACATTGATGATACTGATGATTTATTATAAATATGTATTATAAACAAAAAAGTAAAAAATTGAGATACAAAATAGACCATACATAGAATTAATTTACAGCAGATACATCTGTAACATCTCTATTTAATATGATGCAGTTATCTCTATTTTTATTAAAAATTAGTACATGAAATAAAAATACTTAGCAGGGATGTCCAACTTGAGACTTGTGGGAAGCATCTGGCTCAGAATGACACCGAATGCAGCCGTTACAAATTTGTAAACTTATTTAAAACATGCCTACACTCGTTATTTGTATGAATTTATGACTTCGGTTTTACAAAGATGCGTAACTTCCAGAATGTTATCTTGCAAGCATAGACAGTAGAATTCACAACACCAGATACTACATGTGCTCACAGTAACATGGTAAAGCAGTAATTACACTACCATAGCAATGTTAGGAGTTTGAAATTATTCAAATGTCAGGTAAGTTTTTTTTTTTTTTTTGGTTTTTAAGGGTACTTCTATAATTAAGTAGCATCTTACACATAAACATGTAATATGTACATCTTTTATATTAGTGATCACAAATTTGGGTACTGCTTGATGATTTTATAAGACTCTTTGAATGGGATTCTGCATTATCAAGATTATGTGAGAACTTTTTTACTTATCTGCAATGGAGATATCCCAAAATCTATGCACAGACCTTTTTTTCACTTATCAGCTTTAGTTAGTATTTGTGTACTGTAATGGGATGGGTATGAGGGTGAAGGTAATCTGGGGTGATGGCAGTGACAAACATAAAATATCAAATTTACAAAGAAATTAAGATATTAAAGTGAGAAGATATTAAGTAATGTTTAATATCAAAAATATATATATAAGCAATTAAATATATTAAGGAGATCATGTGATCAAAAGTATCTCTCAGAGATCAGCTAATCACTCTTTAGAGCAACTATAAGTATTTTTAATTAACCAAATATCAACTAGTATTCATAAGTAATACTTAAATAAAATAACTTCATCATCATCAATGATCAACAATCAAATAAATAAATCAGACTAAATCAACAACCCATTTTGTGATTGGATTTGAACAATGCAAAATATAAAACAACAGTCAATCTGGTGACTAGATTGGAGATGTGTCTTCTGTAGACCAGGTTAACTATTTAGCTCTTGTCAGCCTGTGGAAGTCTATGGAAATCACTAATTTGAATGCACCACTTAACCCTTTTCCCACCTCTTACGAGGCCTCTCATCGACATCTGATGTCAATCTAACTCTGCCAGTTCTTATGCTAAAATATTCATTTGACAGGTATTGATTAGGTTTTTAAAAGTTCTGTAAGATGGTGCCCTCTTCTGAATTATTTTACAAGTAAAAAATCAAAAAAACTGCATTTAAACCTAAACAAAGAAAGAACATTGTCAGTGATTGGTTGTCAGCGAGCTCTCAGCCAAAAAAGACATTCTGATTGGCTGGAAAGAACAAAGAAACCGCCTGATCAAAGAAAATAAAGAAAAACGCTGAGATTTTCATTTCGAATGCAATTTTAAGTATTAAAAAAATATAATTTGAGAAATTAAACTAGTTTTTTAAAAAATATACCAAAAAAAAAACAAAATTATTTTCGAAAAATATTGAAGATTTTGGTAAAAATAGTTAAGATTTAGCAAAAAGAAATCTTTACTTTTTGATATCGTAAAATTGAAAAAAAGTGTTTGCGTCAGCACTTTTTTGTTTAGACATTCGCTTTATATTTGCCGAAATTGAATATATTTTATAATAAATAAATAGCAATTTATTTTTGAAAGAACTTTCGTTCTCTTTCATAACCTGAAAAATTAGTAATATACTTTTTATAAACGTATCTGAGTTGAATTTAATATTATAGGCGAATATGTTTTAACAATAGGCTTTGTCTTCAGTTTGTGAGTTGGCCAATTAAAAGATTTAATTTTTACCTCATACAACCAATAATATAATTAGTGGTTTAAGGGTTAAGTGCTAATCTATTAGAATACATAACTAGAAAAATCTAAACAATAATGCTGGGATATTAAAAATATGCTGATCATCATCAGTGTTCTAGCCACTTAGTACCATAAATGTACTGACTGGCCAGCTATAAACTTAATTTCTAATAAGACTAAACTAAAATAAAATGTAATGCAGGGGATTTAAAGAATATAATCTTATGTACCAACCAGGATGATGATTGATCATTACTGGATGTTCCTAAAGCAGTAAATATATCACCATTTATGTATCAGCCATTTTACATGAATCTATCTCAGAAGAACACAAGCTCTATAACTAATACAGTGATGATGCAATACGATTTTTAACAATTGAATACAAGTTTGTTAATAACAATAAAAAAATGAAGTTAAGGTCTCTAGAATAAGTCTTCAGATTTTGGTTAACATACAATAATAACAAAATTATAACATTGTGATTTACATATAGGTGATTTACAATATTCAAGTTATTACATTGATTTACATATGTGTTCCAATAGGTTTATTTAAAACCAGACAGCACACAGATGTGCAGTTTAATATCAAATGAACATTTTTGAATTGACATTTAATACTAAAAATGATCAAAATTTACATGTTTATTTGACATACGTTAGTATTTGCAATACAATTGACATATATACACACATACATGTGTATGCATGTAACCTGTGAATATATTTGACTTACCATAAAATAAACATTTTTAGTTGTTACTTTCAAATTGTATTTTTCCTAATTAATTCAATATTGAAAGTATATAAAATTCACACATATATCTATACAAAAATATAGATGATATGAATCAAGTTCTATCATAATAGTTTACAGTTTTTTTTCTTTTTTAAAAAAAATATCAGTTTATAAGTTTTTCTTTTTTTTCTTTAAAAAAAGTATTATCAACTTTTTTTCCTTTAAAAATATAACAGTCAATCTTGAACATATTATTGTTGATTGAATAATTAGAAATGTCTTTAAATTTAAAAATATAGATTTTAAATATTTTCACTTATTCTATTGAAAAAACAAATATAATAGCATCTATCACTTAAGTCTTCATTTTTAGATGTTTAACTTAAGAAAAACTATTTTACTTGTTTTTTAAAATGTCATTTTTAATATATAACATTACTCACTATTAGCTGTATTTATGTTTATCTGTGCTTCACTGCTTTTAGATATATCAGCTTATGTATAATTGTTTCTTCAGGCAACTGATGGCATCTCTTGTCAGTATCAGGAATGTTAGTATTCCATGAGTTTCTTACTGTCTAGAATTTGATGAGCTTTAGGCCAGCAAACTGTTTTGTCCACATTTAAGGCTATGAATTTCAACACAAAAAGGGGGTCAATTTCCTACATATGAATTCAAACCCCACCACTGAACTGTAGAGAAGCTGCTTCCTTGCATTCTTACATCCTAGTGGTAGCTCTGCATAAATATGCCACCCATCTCTAGCTAGCTAAAAAAACCTCTGCAGCTGGACTATTAGCCAACTGCTTCTCAAAAATATAAATCAGACTTTGCAGCTAACTCGTTGCCAACTGATTTTAAAAATTACTATTCAGACTAAAATAATCCTTTTATAGCATCATCTGAGATGATAAAACACCTTAATTGAAAACAGAGGGTTTTTTTATCTTTTCAAAAAGATCACCAATCCTTTCAAAAGCAACTTCGAATTTTTACCAAAGGTGAGATCTACATGTTTTTACTTAGATAGAGAAATGCATACAAGCATTAATTAAAAAATAGATATTTTATACAAATTTTAATTAAAAGATTTCAAAAATAAGTCATTCTTGTTTTTAAATTTCAAAATAATAATAATAATAATAATAATAATAATAATAATAATAATAATAATAATAATAATAATAATAATAATAATAATAATAATAATAATAATAATAATAATAATAATAATAAAAAGAAGTGTTTAATAGAGAATTTCAACTATGTTTTCACACACCCCCTAATACCAATAGAATTATCAACAATGCAAAAGATATTGTAACACCCAACAACATTTCTCATGCTGTTTATAATATCTCATGCCCAGAAAATAACTGCATGGCATCATACTATGGAGAAACAAAAGCAACTCTCTCAACAAGATTGTCCCAGCACAGATATTCTTACAACAAGGCCCAAGCAGACCCAGCTTACAACTCAATATTCGCAATGCATCAGAAATTAACTGGTCATTCATGTGAACCTGAAAATCCAAGAATAGTTTGTAGGGAAAGAAATGATGTTAAGAGAAAGGTGAAGGAGGCATGTTTTATTGCCATGGATGATAAGGCTATGAATAGGAAAGATGCGTGTTATAAAATTTCTAAGAAATGGGTTAATTAGATTTACGCATATAGTTCAATTAATTTACATATATCTGCATATATTTACACATAGCAACCTTGTTACGCTTACTCTTTGTTACCCATGATTATGAGAGCTAAGTTCTCTTGAAAGCACTTGGGCATTATTTATTATGTATTATAATTTATATTAAGTTTATAATAAATTGTGATTTAATTTGAAGAAGCTCTGCTGTTATGCGCTGATTTGTGCATTAAAATTGAATAATAATAATAATAATAATTAATTAATTTCGACCTTTTTAAATGTTTTAATTTATAATAAATTTGTTTTAAACTCACAGTTATTTAACTTTTTGTTAATTATTTTTATTCCAGGAAATGTATAAAATATCTACAAAAATTAAGTCTGTGTTTATTTCTACTTTTCCTTTACTTTATATACATATGTACACACACAACTATGTTGCTGTATGCCATGTATCCCAAGTGGTTATAGTACTTAATGTGTGACCCAAATCAACTCTTCTTTTATTTAATGTGGCCAACAAATGCCAAAAAGTTTAGCATTTAATCGGTACATTTCCATTATAAAAATTCTAGTTATCTAAAATTGATCAGGAAAGGATATCAATAATGGCTCACAGAGACCCACTAGTATTTTATTTTAGATCAAGTAATTGAATTCATGGTTGGATGAATAACATCATAATTACATTTGTCAATTCAAGGTTGATTTGATAACATTATTACAAAGAAATGACAAGAGAGTTATATGAAGAAAAATGTCATATCATGGGATAAATTTATTGCCCCAAAATGTACAAACAGTTTGTGGCTGTGATATAATTGTGCAGGAAAATTAATAAGGCCACAATGCATCTGGTTAACTCATAAAAGTTTTTCATGACCATGTTTTATAAAATATTCTTTTCTTTATGATAACCAAATACAAACTGATCAAGTGTAAATGATGACTTCTCCAACCATAGTGTGATGCACCATAGGATAAGAAAACAGTCATTTTGAAATAACAAATATGCTACAAATTTTCTGCTTGTGGAAGTGTAGAACATATTATTTAGTAGATAATGGAGTATTCAGATGTGTGTTTGACTTCTTCAGAGATTTATTTCATATGTCTTCTGCAGAGCTTTATTTCATTGTCTTTTTGTGCTCTTTTAGCTATATTCTTCCACAATATTCATTGATGTTTCTTAGTAAACTAAAGTTGATTATGGCAGATTTGTTTCTGGAATATTAGTAGCAAACAGAAATAAAAGTAAAATTAAAATATTCTAGAATGAAAAGTAAAATAAAAACAGTCTATAATTAATTAGATGTAATTAAAAGCAAAGATAATCATCTTTGGAAAAATAAGTTTACAAAAATAAAAAATCAAATGTTACCCAAGGCAAATTTTTCAAACAACAAAAGAACTAATTAATGTAGATTTATCTCTTCAGAAGTTAGTTTCAGAAGATTAAATCTAATTAATCAATTTAAGATGTTTGCGTTTATGCTATTAGAAAGAAAGAGAACTGGATATATAAACTGTCACAAAGAAAGAGCTTATGTCTTCTTCTATATTGTTGGGATCTTTGGAGGATTGTGGTTTGAAGAAGTTGACAAATTCAGTGAGGGATTTTTGATTATGGGATTCAGATCCTACAGGCCAGATAACTGTCTAGGTAACTGAAAATGTCACCTCACTCTTTATTAGACTGTAAGTGAATGAAAAGTAAATATAGCAGAGAATTATGACACTAATATAAATGGAGTTTATAGATAGACTTTACGAATAGTCTAAATGTTGTTTAAAGAAAGACTGTAAAAGTAATATGTAATTATAATATTATCCTATATATGGTTTAGAGATTAAAATTAGTATGAAAATAATCCTAGCTTATGGGTTAAAAACGGATAATGAAATTATCGAATCCTTATGTTGTATATTGAAAGTGTTAAACTACGTAGTATGTATCCAATTTATTTGCATTGTGTTAAATTACTTACTAGTAAATTATTTATTTGTTAGTAAGGCTTCTAAAAAATATTTTTCTTAATAGAGAATCAGGAAATCTCATTCTTTATTTAATAAACTCTTCAGCCATGAAATTATTGATCTCAAAATATTTTTGTTAATCAGCACTTACAGTTTGATCTTTTTTACAATAAAGTCAGACATTTTTTCTCACAGGCTTACAAAAATCAACGTTAACTTTCCAGCAGATACTTTTTACTATTTCTTTAAAGGTTTATTTGTAAAAGAAAAATATAAGCCACATGAAGTTGAAAATATAGTGCTAACATGATAAATTATCATAAAGTTTTTACTAATCACACAAACACTCTCTTTAAATCTATCTGTATAATAATGGACATTTTATAAAGTAAAATATATTAATTTTTTTATAATCTCAAAATAGATGCTCAAATCTCCATATATTAGTACCATCCAGTGTAAATCAAAGTAATCAATGACTGCAAGTGGTTAGTGCATAA
The DNA here is from genome assembly GCA_028023455.1 of Epiperipatus broadwayi. Classification (NCBI taxonomy): domain Eukaryota; kingdom Metazoa; phylum Onychophora; class Udeonychophora; order Euonychophora; family Peripatidae; genus Epiperipatus; species Epiperipatus broadwayi. Next base: position 1,650,605 of record JAQFVV010012528.1, read on the forward strand.
TATCCCTATTTAATAACTAGTAGGTGGCACTACTGTATGGAGAGTTTTGCCTCTGTTTTAACAGTTTGTGTAAGCATAGGAAATGGTGATCATGTGATTTTTAATTATTTAATACCAATCCTCCCCAATGGAGCAATGGTGACTGTGGTTATTAAAGAACCAAAGACACTAATATATATAGATGTTAAACTGGGTTCAGGTCTATATTACTATTCAAGTAAATGAGCTTGGATTGAAAACATTATTGTTTTCATTTTGAACTCATAACTTTATAATTAACTAAATACATAAAAAGTGACTGCTAGAGGGTTGCATTGGATCTTAAGATTTAAGTATAGCACTCTCATATCTAAAGTGCCTCAGTGATGAAAACCACAAGCTAGAAACTAATCTATGGATATTGCATGAGTAGGCACTAGATAGAGATTTTATGCACAAACCTTGCATCCATTGATTACTCTAGCTTGCCTCTGTTTAACAGCTTGGGTAAGCGTAGAAAATGGTGATCACATGATGTTTAATGGTTAAATACATCTCAAAATACTGTATCTAAATAATGTACAGTCATACAACAATGACATCTAGTTGCTATGTCGTCAAAAAGGGATTCCATTTTTTATTGCAACTGAATTGGATCTTGATAATATTTACTACGAGTTAAATTTTGTTATCACAGCTGACATTATTTATAGTAGCAAAATTCATATAAGTTATGGGCAAGAGTGAAACCATTCTAACTAGCATAACAACTAGGTATTAGAGATAGTTTTGATAGTTAATATATTATTTAAATATAGTGTGCGGTAATATCTTCACACTGAATTTAAATCTAATATTTAATTAAAATATTAGGTACTTATGTACTATCCTTTCAGGAATCTTGATTTTTTTTTAATTATTCATTTTCAGGGGGGTCTAAGTATTAGTTTGGCTAAATGCAATGTCTAATATTTAAGAATCTAGGAAGGTATTTGAACCTGACTTTTAGGTGCTTCTTGTTTTAAAAATGGTGCCCTAATCTGCAATATGAAATATGTTTTAAATAAATAACATCTGTAATGGCAAGGGATAGACCCTTTCTGTACTTAGAGATTTGAAATGATCAGGAAATATAGTTGCTTACTCAGTTCGGCCATCATTAGTTAGAATATTAAGTTTAAACACAATCTGTTGTTATTAACCCCAGTGTTTAAATATACATTCTTATAAAGAATTGTATAAATCTAAAAAGGGAAATAAAAACGTCAGGTCCATTTCAATGTATGTAACATTAATTTATGAAACTACAGTGAATTTATTCAAATAAGATTTTATCTAGGTAGAAAAGTTAAAAAATGGAGCAAGTTAAATAAAAGTGTATAATACGTTAAAAAAGTCTGTTGATCCAGTTTTCAATGAATAGTGCAATTTTAAATAATAAAAAAGTACTCTTAGACACTGCTAGTGTCAACATTACATACAAATTTGAAAATTTAAAATTCTTAACACTTTTTTACTATAACTGTTTGCAAACTCTTAAAAATATATATTTTCATTAGCAATACATATGTATTCAAGTTGTACTTTTATATTGGAATATTTCCATTATCTAATATGAATATTGAATGTCTTGAGAAAAATTTAACTTTATTTATATATTCCAAATACATTCATCTGTTAGTAATAGCACTTCAAACAGATTAGTATATTTCAATTAGATTAGAAATTGCAAATAGAATGAAAATTGAATTACAAGATTTTATTCAGATAGATTGAAAAACAAGAGTAGTTAAATAATAGCTTATAATAAAACAATTTTTAAAACTACATGACAGTCATTAATATGTTTTTGGTTTTTTCATTTCAATAAAAATTTTATTAACAATAAATAGTGATTACATACTAATAAAGGATAAATAAATGAATAAATTGTACAATAATATGATTATATAATGTTCTATATGTCATCTGGCTAGATTATGTTATGAGAGCACAATGTTATACTCTTATGTGGTTAGGTATAGTGAAGGGATTCAAAGAACTTGTTTAATGGTATTAGCATTTTTAATATAAACATGAATATTTTCTTTTATAAATGACTATTCTATAATGCTGGGTAGGTGGGAATTGATAATCAGGAAAAGGAAAGAGCAATTAAAGACCAGGTGTCAGCAAAGACTTTACTGGAGACAAGGAGCTGGTCACGTTTCTTGATTTTTTTGAGCGTTTGATAGAACAATGGTATGATTTGTGGCGGGGGTAATTCCATGAGACTTTTGCATCTCACTATCCATATGGAATAAAGGACAAAGGTAGAAAGCCTTATTATTGAAAAAAACCCATTATGAATGGCATTTTCGAGTGAGAAAATCATATCAGGTCTTATGTTGGAATTGATTATAATTATATCTTTTAGAGTTTTAAGTCTTGGGCACCGGTGTATAATATGGTCTATGGTTTCATCTTCACGAGCACACAGACCACATATAGGGTCAATGCTGGTAAAACCTCTTCGGTGATACAGAAACCAATTCGTGGGTAGCGCATTAAGATTTATTTTAATGATGAAGTCAAGGAATTTGGGTTCGAGACTCCATGTTTTTGGTTTTTTTATTATAATTTTTGACAAAAATATATTTTATTCTAATTATTTTGTTAAACATTTTTATTTAGCTGAAAGAATAAATATTTTTCATCCTATATTAATACCCCAAATTTTAAAGCATAAAAATAGTGATCTTTTTTTTTTACCCAATATCCTCTCATTTTGTATACTATAATATATTCCACCTTTATTGTTAAAAGAAGGTTACTTTGACAAAGATTGTTATTGTTTTGGGGATTGTCTAACTGTTGACTGGTTTTTAATGATATATATATATACCAATATAACAGCCAACAATTTCACTCCATAGTCAAGACAATCTCAGTTTTACAAACATCATCATCATCATCAACCATTATCAGTCCACTGCAGGATGAAGGCCTCTCGATGTTTAATCCATCTTCTCCGATCTTTAGCTTCTCTTCTCCACATCATTCCTGCATACTTTCTTATTTTATCCATCCATCTCACATGTTGTCTCTTTCTGGGTCTTTTACAATCTCTTGGAATCCAGTTTAAGATTTCAATTGTCCATCTATTATCATCTCTTCTAGCAATATGTCCAGCCCAACTCCATTTCAATCTTTTAATTTTTTCGATGAGGTCAGTAACACCTGTTTGTTCTCTTACCCATATATTGCATTTTTGATCTCTTCTTGTTACTCCCAACATGCATCTCTCCATACTTCCTTGAGTGGTCTGAAGTCTCTGTAGTGCTCTTCTATTAAGTGTCCAAGTCTCAGATCCATAAGTAAGAATTGGTGGATCTGAGACTTGGACACTTAATAGAAGAGCAATACAGAGACTCCAGACCACTCAAAGAAGTACAGAGAGATGCATGTTGGGAGTACAAGAAGAGATCAAAAATGCAAAGTATGGGTAAGAGAACAAACAGGTGTTACTGACCTCAATAATATAGCATATATATATAAAATTTTATTTTAGATGTCATTTTAATAAACTTTCACACACACACAGTTTAAAATTTTTACATATCAAAAGAGAAATGAATTTGAATTATTCAATGTGTGTGTGTGCTTAATTAAAAAAACAGATTATTAATCTTCAATTAAGGATTAAAGTTTATATCTGGTTAGGGATAATGTCTACTTTAGTAAATGATTAATGATAATCATCGATGAATTACCTAGAATGGATCATGTCAAAGTTGTGGGTGAAGTAAGTTTGATATTTGTAAATCAAAATGTTAATTTAAAAAAAATTGTTTTTTTTTTTAAAGGAATACTTTTATTCACATAAGAGTGCACTAAAAAAATAAAAATAAATTTTCTTCAGGTTTTACAAAAGCATGGGATGATGCTATTTTGAAATTGTATTAATGGCAATTCATTCATAAGATCACTTGCAACTGACATTGATGTAAGAAAACAGATGTGGTTTTGACTGATGCAATTTTTAATCATGATTATCCCATGCTTTTGTTTGGAAAATGAAAGAAAATTTACTTTTTTATTTTTTAGCGCATTTATGTAATCAAAAGCAATTTATCCACTACTTTGAATGGTTTTTAGCAAAAAACTTTTATTGTTTCTATATGCATACACAATCCTATGTTTCAACTGTCCTACAGTCTTCTTCAGAGTCAATTTTACTTTAATTTTTTAAAATTAAAAAAACATTTTTTAAAAAAAATTAAAGTAAAATTGGCTCTGAAGAAGACTACAAGACAGTTGAAACATAAGATTGTGTATGCATATAGATACAAAAAAAAAGGTTTTTGCTAAAAAGTGTTCAAAGTAGTGGATAAAATGCATTTATATAAGATATTACTGCAAAATAAAGGAAGTGGTAAATTTGATAAATAAAAGTATTTCTTTAATTTTTTTTTATTTCTATTTCTACTTTTTAATTATATATAATTCCACAATTATAAATGAAGAAAGTTTAGACCCAGTAAATGGCGATATTATAAAAAGCATTGGATCCCATATAAAGTTAAAAATGTATTTTTGTTACTATTTTTTGTTAAAATTGTTTGCAAACTTTTAAAAAATGTATTAGCAACCAGAATACATACTGTAACGAGACAGCGTTACATCAGTATTAGATCTAGGAAGCATCGATAAACACACACACACCAGCAAGCAACCTAAAACACTCGTACTTTTATTTTTCGTAACTCGTAATATTTTTCTCATAAATACATTTATAAAACACATTGATAAAATCAGACGGTAAACGTCTAATTAAATGATTAAAGCTTTTAGATAATAAAAAATAATAATAAAATATAATTTGCTCTCCTAAATAATAAAATATAATTTGCTCTCCTAAATAATAAAATATAATTGTCCATCAAAATCACCACGGGGAATTAAAAATGTTTATTTTAGAAATCTAATGTTAACTAGAATAAAACTTATAGAAAAGATTTGAGGAAAAGATAAATGCTCGACTTCTAAATTTAAAATAGCTTGTATTGTTCTGGTAAAACACACGCACACACGCATGCATTCGAGGTGTGAAGGAATAAGGTTGGTTGAGTGAGATTGCAAAATGAGATTGTCTCAAAATAAATATTGCCTTTAGCACAAAGAGTGAGTGAGCAGGTACCTCAAACGCGGACCTGAACGACAACTCCAAGAACAGGGAACTATGGGGGTAGATTGGATCCCAAGATATGGATCAACCCTTATAAATACTAGTCAAAACCTATTCAATGGTTCGATTCGATTCATTTCGATTGATACGTTATCATTGCTGTGTTTTTTTTTATTTTCCAATTCTCAGTACGCCGAGTTAGCACCTAATCATTATTCCGATGCTTATGTTTTCATTTTATAGAATTGTTCTGAATTAGCTTGATTATTCCTCAGTATTTACGATGACCATTATGAAATTAATACCAAGAGCGTCGACTGTCATGAGGGGCTAATAAACCCTTCAGTGACTGATCGGCGCTCCGCTACTGAAATATCTCCGAAGCTATGAAATTCTGATAACATCGTCGTGTTAAGTGAATGCTCCTAATAAAAGAAATGTTCCGTGAAATACCCAAACTCGTCCAGACCAATCGACATTCGTTGTAACCAAGACAAATCCTAGGTAAATATGTTTTATATTATGTTCACTCACTCAATTTATAAACTCATAAGGCAATCTCGTAATTAACCAACATAAATTTGCACAATTAAATCTTAAGACTTTCCTCGTCATGATAGTTTATTTTGTTACTGAACTTTGTAAACATGAACTCTGAACTTAAGTGAATCTAAGGAAAGATATATTTTACCAAATAGAAAGGAACTTTATCTCATTATTCAAATTATGTTATGACTAATTATGATTCTCTGTGAGCGTGAATGTATGTGCGCGTGTGTAATAAATCAATTAATAATGTTTTCTTTTCATAATTAATAAACTTGTTCAATATCTAATCAAGTCGAGCATATCTCAAATCTTTTCACACACAATCAAAACCGTAGTTTATTTATTCTTTAATAACTTATCTTTGAAGTAGATTTAGTTAATTTTAATTTTCGTTTCAATTTAGTTACTTTATTAATTATGTCAACATCGTGCCGTAAGTCACGATGTTTCTTATTTCACCTTAGTTAAGATAGATTTAAGAGCGGGCGGGTCTATAATCAATCAAAGTAAACGTCAATTAATTATGTTATATACGATAAAGCGGGGGGATGAACTTGTAAGCCTTGTGTTCGGGGCGTAAGCGAACAACCTCATAGGTCAGTGACAACCAATAAATAATCCTTATGCCGTAATCGACTAATTAGAAACCATGCTGAATTTCATTAGCGGACAATGCGTCTTTTCCGGGAGAAGTCCTCCTAGAAACAATCATGTAACAACCTTGAGAAACCTTATTGGTCCATGCTGGGAGTGTTGAGCTAGTGGGTGGGATTAGACTTCGAAATCGTTTTGACATGATGTAAGGTGATGCGAGTAATTAAAATCAACTTAAATAATCGTATCTGGCGCCCCCTTATGTGGATCGTGAATAACTGTCGATGTAAGAAAATAAATAAAGCCTTACAATATGTCACGTTTATTTTGAAGCCCGTAGTCTCGGCGAAAGAGGGGTTACGGTTACAATACATATATGAAGTTTCAATTAGATCAAACATTAGGAATATTTATTAAATAGACAAAAAAAAAAATAATAATTAAAAAGTTAAATAAAAGCATATAAAAATAAATAATATCAAAATAACATTTAATGTAAATGGAAAATTGTATTTATTTATGCACATACACACTTAAATGTAAACTTACAAAAATTAATTATATTTGTTAAAAGTAATTTATTGCAGATAACTGGTTTAATTTACAATATACAAAAAGTTCTTAAAATTATTCTTAATATTAAGTATGTAATATTTACTGAGGCTATAACCTCGATAAAATGCATATAAAATGCGATAGTAGGGACCTCTACAGGTGTTTTAACCACAAGCTTACGCTTTCGTAATCAATGTGCGTTTAATAAATTTATAATATTAAGTATGTTATATATAAAGTCTAAAGGTTCCCTTGTGACTCATGGAATATAGATTTCTATATCTTAGACCAACAAAGAAAACACCATAATAAGCACCTCCTAAATGTAGTTTTACAAAAAATGTTTTTTATTAATCTATTTATAGTAATAATGATTATAATTGCATTAATTTTAATTTTTATTGATTTGCATCTTTCTCATTATCATTCCTGGGTTACTGACTACTGCAAAGTATTAGTTACAATCAAATGCTACATATCATAATTATATTTGAATAGTAACTAAAGAGTTATCCCCTAGACCAGGAATTCTCAATGGGAGGCAAAATCACCCCTTTGAAAGTAAAAATTAAATTTTGAGGAGGGGTGGACCTTGGGGTTATGATTAGATGTTTTTGAAGCACAATGAGCCCATCGAATAAAAAGAGTAAGTATAAAATATTTTTCTGTTTTTTTAGGGGGGGGGGGAGTGATTATGAAAAGTTTTGTGTTTAAGGGGAGGAAGGCAATAGCTAAAAAAAGATTGAGAAATCCTGCCTAGACTTACAAAATGACTATGCCAATAAACATACAATATGTACCTTATATAGATCACACCAAAAGAAATCACCAATTCAATTAATTTAAAATTAATCTTGAAATATAAAATGTGATATAAGTGCTCATGTGTGTAAGACTGCATATGTATATTTCAAACATAATTACATTTTTATAATAACTGAATAGAAATGACAATAAAATTATTTTCATTTCCTAAATGGTTGTATTTAATTATATATATGTTGTTAGCTTTTCTTAGCCAAATTGTAATTCAGTTAAATTATAAGCACTAGGAATGCTTATATAAGAAAAGCTTAGCAAAGACTTGTAGACAGGAGGGTGAGAAATATAAATATGATGTAAATTTATGTAAATTTGTGCAAATGAGTTAAATCAGTCACTTTTTTGAGAGAGAGCAGTAGGATTCCCTTTTGTGCATAAAGTTAGAATTATTAGTGATATGCCATGTCTTCTTTGTTTTGTGCTTAAAATCATTTCCTTCAATGCACATGATTCTGGCTGCTTCAGAAATATGGATTTTTGGTCTGGATTGCTTTTAGCACTTCTGTAAAAGTATTAATGTTGGGACAATCTTGTTGATAGGCTGGTGCATAATTCTCCAAAGTAAATCACATTGAAACCATTTTGAGTGCATGCAATTTTTAAAACAGTGTGGTGTGTGTGTTCAGCAGGAGATTGACTTTCACATTATTGATAACCTATTTACCAATAGTGGAGTGTGGACACTGATCCTATATGAGTTTGAGCATATTTTATTTATAGGTTTGAATACTTTAAGGATATGAGGGAGAAATATTCAGGTCTTGGTATCAGGTGTTATAGATTTAATTCCGATCTAACATTCTCAATAAATTTTATGGCAAGAACAAAACTAGATATAGAACATTTGATAACAAGATCTGGATATTGCCCCCTTATATCCCTAAAGTATCCAAACATAAATAAAATATGCTCAGACTCATATATGATCACATCCGCTCTCCACCATTGGTAAATAAGTTGATCAATAATTCCAAAAACAAACTTTATATTGAACATATTTTCACACTGATTATAAAATAGTATGCACTCAAACCATCTGCAATGAGGTTTACTTTGGAGAATTATGCTCCAGCTTAGCCACAAGATTGTCCCAACATCAATACTTTTACTGAATAGCTAAAAGCAGTCTAGATCTAAAATACATAATTCTGAAGCACCAAAATAAACATGACCATACATTTGTACCTATATGTGCTAGTGTTGTGTGCACTGAGAGAAAATGTTAAGTGCAAAATAAAGAAGACATGGACATTGCTAATAACCCTAACTCTATAAACAAAAAAGAAATTCTGCTTCTCCCTCTTGAAAAATTTGGGATTTAACTCATTTATGCAAAGTAACATAAATTTACATCATATTTATACTTTTAACTCTCCTGTCCATCAGTCATTGCTATGAAAATGATATCACTCCAAAATATCAAAAGTGGCTTAGCATAATATTATAACAAGCATTGAAATTTAAGCTCTTCTTATCTAAGTGTTCCTGACACTTATAATTTAATGGAATGGTTGTAATTAAAAAATGAAAAAAAATATTTTTATTCGTTTATAAGCTATCACAAAATTACATTTAAAAATGTATATTTTTATTTCATTGTATTATTTTAGTAATTTAAAATTATTAAGAAATAAAATATTAGGATTAAATTTAAAATCAATGTTAGTTTAGAAGAGAAAAACAGAGTGAATTTTGCTCTCAAAAATGTACCTACAAATTTTAAGGTGCATGGAAAATATAGTATGGTGGCTAGAAAATTATAAAATTTGACTTTTTCAATAACTCTTCCTATTTTTTAATTCTACAAAATAGTATAAAAAAATTTCTAAAAGGAGTATGGATAATATCAAATAAATTAAAATAAAAACCCTATGTTAATCTATAAAAGAATTCCATGACTACAAATTTCATCATATGAGGTAAGCTACTTAAAGATGATTAAAATAGCTGAACATATTGCTGAAAGAGATGATAATAGATGAACAATTGACATTCCAAAAGGTTGTAAAAGACCTAAATGTAGACCACATGTGAAATAGATGGATGAAATGAGGAAGTTTTCTAGTGTGATGTGAAGCAGAGAGACTAGAAATTGGAGAAAATGATTATATATGGAATAATCTTCATCCAATAGTGAATTGACAATAGTAGAAAATGCTGATGAAAATAGCCTTAATATAAGACAATGTAGTTATGACAAATACAAAAGAAAAAATTATGTCTTTTTTATCCAAATTTTATCAAATTTAAAATTGTTTACACAGTTGTAACTATGTTTTTAAAACAATTTTAAAAAAAGTTCAACTAAATTATATTTAAAAAAACAGCAAAATAATTTTACTAAATGAGATTTATTGCCATGAAAGTTTAGTACTATGATAGAATGGTGGACTCAGATCCACAAATTGCCATTCTCTACAGTCACTCCGATGCAATAAACACATTTGCTTAGTTTTGTCTTGCTCTATTTCATCAGGTGATAAAGTGGTAGAGGTCCATATATTGAGTCCCAGTTCAGACTCTTGGGGTATTATGAACTCCTAAATAATAAATCATTCAAATAATACATTCCTTTTGCATTCCCAGAATACTTTGCTGCAGTGGTAGAATGGTAGACTCTGGAGCTCAAGGTCAATGGATCACAGTCCAGCTCTGCCAATTTGGATACTTGAACTTCTTATGAATTCTAAGCAATAAGACATTCAGTTATCTACTTTTTTTTGTGAACATTCTTATTAAATGACAATTCTAGTTTTATTATGAAATATTAAATAAATATAAAATTAAATATGTTTATAAATATATTAAATAACCTCAGTATTACCACATATTCTTTTAAATTCATATAAATAAAGATACAACAAAAGACAAATGACCCTCAAGATGCATTTCATGCTAAACCAGCACTCACCAGTTGGTCCAGGTTTCTATCTCTCGAATACATCTTTATTATATGAAAAATATTGATCTATATTAAATAACTACATTTTGAATTTCAAGTGTCAAATTAAATCAGCCCACATCTTTGACACCATCCACTTTAGATAAATGTAGTAATGACTATTATTAATCATTTACTAAACTAGAGATTATCTTGTTGTATTTTATATTGGAATATTTCCATCATCTAAGATGTGTATTGAATGTCTTTAGAAAAATTTAACTTTATTTAAATATTCCAAATACATTCAACTGTTAGTAATAGCACATCAAACAGGTTAGTATATGCACAACATTTTGAGAAGTATTATTTTCCCCTCTTCTTCAAGTGTTCCTGGTCTGACCAGTGACAGTACTAGCATGGGATTCGAACCTGGAGTCTTAGATTTTTGAATATTGAATTTTAATGTAATGCTCTAACCAATTGATCCATCCTGCCAAAGGCAACAGTCAGTAGAAATTTCATATACTTATCCATGAGGTTCCTCCTGATTTCTTCATTTTTTTCTTGAGAGCAAAGTTGATTAGTGGTTTCCATACATTATGTATAGCTACATTAGGTTGGTTTATGGGATTTTTTGCCATTGTCATGTGAGAAGCTTCTTTAAATTTTCTTTTTTGTATCTTTTTTTCTCTATCCAATATTTTTGTATTTTCCCAATTAAACATATGTTCATTGGTATGAAATTTCTACTGACTGTTGCCTTTGGCAGGATGGCTCAGTTGGTTAAGAGAGTTACCTTAAAATTCAAAATTCAAGAATCTAAGAATCCAGGTTCGAATCCCATGCTAGTACTGCCACTGGTCAGACTAGCAACACCTAAAGAAGAAGGGAGACTAATACCTCTCAAAACATTGTGCATATACTAACCTGTTTGATGTGCTATTACTAATAGTTGAATGTATTTGGAATATTTGAATAAAATTAAATTTTTCTAAAGACACTCAATACGCATATTAGATTATGGCAATAGTCCAACATAAAAATAGAACTAGAGCACCATCATCACAAAACTTCATGAAAACCCTAGAGATTATCTCTACCACAGATATAAACTTTAAAACTCAATTAAAGATTAATATATCTGACATTTTAAAATTAAACATACAAACACATGGGTTAGTTGTGCACATTTCTTTTTCTCATATGTAATATCTTTATAAATATATTAAATAACCTCAATATTACCACATATTCTTTTAAATTCACATACATGAGAGATAGTGGCCTGGATCAACTGATGAGTATGGATTCAGCATGAAATGCATCTTGGGGTCATTTGTCTTTTATTGTATCTTTATTTACATGAATTAAAAAGAACATGTGATAATATCGAGGTTATTTAATATATTTATAAAGATATTACATGTGGAAATAAGACATGTGAATAACTCCATGTGTTTGTATGTTTAATTTTAAAAAATCAGATATATTAATTTTAATTGAGTTTTAAAGTTTATATCTGTGCTAGAGACAATTTCTAGTTTAGTAAATGATTAATAATAATCATTACTATATTTATTTAAAATGGATGGTGTCAAAGATGTGTGTTGAGTTAATTTGACACTTGTAAGTCAAAATTTAATTAAATAAATATGTGTATGTGTGCATTATCAAATTTCTTTAGATATAATTTTATAAATCTAAGTTAGACAGGGTAATTTTTAAAATAATATGGGAAATAAATATATTATTCAATTATTTATGCAAATATTATTACAGGGAATGATAATAACACACACCTACACTTCTGTTTCACCTCCAGTAATCTACACACCATACCGTAAATGAATGACTACAAGAAAGTGCATGAAAAAAGGTGTGCAGACAGTTTAATTAAGAGATGAATTATTGTATTTACTCATGTCAGGATTAATGTTATGTCATCATATTATTAATATTTTGTTTGTCTTTCTTTAGTAATTTAATTCAAAAAGAAAAGTAAACTTTCAGTTTATGAATATAAAATTATCAAGTTATACAAGCAAATTTTGTTTGTTGCTATTTTATTATTAAATTCTCTATCAACTTTACTTAAACCTATAATAAAAAGTTGCATATGTTATTGAAAAATAGTGCATATTCTTATCAGCAATTCAATTATGAAATGTTGCTTATTTGGAATCTCTCATGCTCTATAGATTATTATTCTATAACAATATATATCAACAGTAATATCCATTCTCAAACGAATATAGTCATTCTAACAACACGAGAAAGATAATAATATACTAGAAATAAAATATGTGATACCTATACAAGCCAATTCGTAAAACACAAATACATTCACATATAAAACATACTGGCACATTATTCTGATTATTTGATAATTTACAATGCTGTTTTTAAATATAATTTTGTAGAAAACTATTTTTTGGCAAATATTTTAACACTATGTTTAATTCTAACTCTCCAATATATTCTATTCTCTCCCATATCTCCACAATGAAAACAATCAACATTGTGTTTTTTTAGAATGTCTTTGAAATCATTTTTATAACTGTAAATAAGATTTGCCTCTTACACAAAAACAACACTCTTTTAAGAAATCTTATACTGCTCATTCATTTCACATAGCCATGCCATAAAGATGTAATTCTATAATAGCATCATATCCAATAGGTTGAAGAAATATATATATATATATATATTCCATGAAAATTTATCTAAAAATTCAATTTTGTAATCTACAAACTGGAAAAAAAAAGACTTTCGTAAGAATCACACCTAATAGTATTTTATGAAGAGGTAAACAAATGTCACTCATCAATTAAGCTGCTGCTAATAATAATAATAATAATAATAATAATAATAATAATAATAATAATAATAATAATAATAACAACAATAATAATAATAATAATAATCATCATCATCTCATGAATAAATGAACTCATAGTATTATTTCCCGGAGCTTCCATGTAGTACAAATATAAATAGCTGACATTTCAATACAATGACAAGTACTTTCCTCAGAGCTTCTTTCTCAAATCACACACATTCTTATAATTTGAGAAATAAGCTTTGAAGAAAGTACTTGTTATTGTACTGAAACATCAGCTATTTAACTTTTTAATTTTTACTACATGGAAGCTCCCAAATATAATACTATAAGAATAGAGAAGAAGAAGACTAAACTTATTAGACTAGCCAAATTATGGATGGTGTGGTTTATCATTATACTAAGAATAACTGCATACCTAATAATTGGATAGTTAGCTATGCTGTGATGAACTGGTTAATCCCTGCCCCAATCCTAAACTTAATAAAATCTAAAAAATATGTCATCATTAATGAGAAGTAACTATAAAAATTAAACCATGAGATTTGTTTAATTTTTAAAGCAATTTTATGTGGCTTCAGCCAAGAAAATAAGTGTAATCATTGTTGGGGGATATTTACCATTTGAAAGAATATAAAGTATATATGTTATTGTAATTCAATGATTATGTATGATCTCCAGATATACTCTGTGAAATTTGGCACAATTGGTTGGAGCATCCAACTTGGAATTGGGATGTCCCATAATCAATTCTGGTGTTCACTAGTCTGGTTCTTGAACTTCTTATGACCTCCCAAGTTATAAACCATAAGCCTTTTTATCTCCAGATATTATGCATAATTATCAATTATCTTGATGAGTTTGATAAATTTTCCTTAAATTTCTCATTTTTACCAGTGACTTTACATAATCTCCCAATGCATTGCCATGATCCAAGATTCACTAATGAAAACCATGAGCTAAAACTAATGTGAGGATATGGGATAAGTAAGCACTGGATGGAGTTACAATGTACAATCTTCTAACATGTAATATAATATAAGGAGTGTACCAATAGCTCTAATTAGCTTTTATTGATAAGTGCCAAAAAGAAAGCCTATAAAATCTCTATCTAGAATTATTCCCATTCTCAGACTGATCGGTTTTGAGCTTTTGGCTCACATCAGTGAGGAGCTAGAACATTCAGATACTAGATCTAAAATACCAACTCAAAAGCCAGCACTTATCTAATAAGCCAATAAACATCATATGATCACCATTTCTTATACTTAAAACAGGCAAAACTCACTATACGTACTGCCACACACAGCAAGCTAGAATAATCAATGGATGCCAGAAGGCTTGTACATAAAATCCCCATCCAGTGCCTACTCATCCAATATCCCCAGACTAATTTCTGACTTTTGGTACTGGATGGGATTTTATGCATAAGCCTTCTGGCATCCATTGATTATTCAAGCTTGCTGTGTATGGCAATACATATAATGAGTTTTTCCTGTTTTAACACTTATTTAATACATAACTATTAAGCAGAAAATCTGACATTTTTAGACATGTAAATATTTAAAATCCTACTATCTAACTTAAACATCTATATGGGATTGAACCAAATTCTGATCTACCATATACTAATAGCCTTATTATAATATCACCCAAGTCTCAAAGGCAAAAATAATCTATTTATTATTAGAGCTTGCATCAGGTGGCACTATTATGAGAAAAAAATTTATCACTCATTTACCATAACATATATATTAGATCAATGAAGTTCTCTATTTAGATCTGTGCACTACGTGTGGTTTTGATTAAAGTTAATTGTACTTCTCCAATCAAAGTCCATCTGACCACTTATTAAATAAATAAGAATATATATGAACTTGGCTTTATTATTTTAAAATGTAATTTGAACTGTAATTGTTATAATTAAAAGTCTTTTAAAGTTAATCTAGCCATATTAATTGCAAACTTCAAAGTACTTAAACAATAAAATGGGTTTGATTTTGATCTACACATGTAATATATATGTGGAAATCTTGAAAGTATGGAGCAAATCAACTTAATTAGAAAACACTTAACGTAGAACAACTGTCCCAAGCCAAGGCACTTAACGTAGAACAACTGCCCCAAACCAAGAGTCAAAGTAAACTGACAAACTGATACATTCTAATTAAGTTGATTTAAATGGATTACTCCACACATTCAAGATTTCCATCTAAACATTCATTAAAAATATTCTATATATATATATATAAGTTTAAAAACAAATTGTTATCATTTGATGACATTTAATTTTCAATCAATTTGTTAGGAATGCTACTAAAATTCATATTACCGAATCGAAATTTGCTACAGATTATTACCTTTAACACTATTTAGAATTGCATCATAAACTTTAGTGAATCTCTTTCTCATTGAATACGTATAAAGAGTACACATATTCGTAATTTACACAGACATTATGTTTGGCAGAAAACAAATAGTGAATATCTTCATAATATTAGAATATATGTATATCCTATATAAATAATATAAAATGAATGTTACCTTTTGGGGAAAAAACTCTTAATCTATCTTTTTTTTTTTGCGTTCACAATAACAGATTAACGTAAACACGTGGACTCAGGCAAAGGTAAACGTAGTGAATATAAAATATTCCTCATGCCTTAGTGAACTTTTGTATGTTAATTATTTAAAATAATATTTTCTGACATCAATATTAAAAATTTTTGACACATATTAGCATATTTATTTTGATTAGCATTTATTATTTAAAATTTATATTATTTAAATTACATCTACAAAATATCTTTTATTATTTAATTTTAGTATTAATTTCACTCGTTCATTTTAATTAGTTGTACGAGTCTATACGGATGTTTACTATTGTACGAGTCTATACGGATTTTTACTATGTTATAAATAAAAAAGCAAACAGTAAGATTTTATTTATTTATTGTTAGTAGATATATTTTAATAAAAATGATTAAATTTTGCCCTGCGTGGTAAGAATGACAGATTCTAGAGCAAAAGGTCCTCATATTAATTCCAGTTCGGTACT
Organism: Epiperipatus broadwayi; assembly: GCA_028023455.1. NCBI lineage: Eukaryota > Metazoa > Onychophora > Udeonychophora > Euonychophora > Peripatidae > Epiperipatus > Epiperipatus broadwayi. The sequence goes on from JAQFVV010012528.1 coordinate 1,667,052, forward strand.
GGCCGCGTTTGAACTCCCTAGCAGTAAAGCCATTCGATTATTCAAAATATAAAATTAAACGGTTAATTGATCTGAGTATTTCCATAATTAATATTTATTGAAAAAAAAAACTTTCACAAATTTTATTTATATGTGTGTGTAATATTAGATTGTAACAGTGAGATTAGGAGATATAAGGTTCTGAAGAAGATTGCTGGGGCAATCGAAAGTGTAAACTGAAGGAAAGGGCGGATAATAAAGCATTGTAACGTGTTTCGTCAATTGATTATTATATGGTATTTTTTAGTATACATATGTATGTACACGTAACAAAGCAAGTTCTGTACAGGGTATTCTTAAAGTCCTGTGCAATTTTAAAAAAATACAACTTTATTAATATTTGTGATTAAAAAAATCTGTAAAAAGTATTAGAAAGCTTAATATATCTAGTTTTAGATAAAATTATTTAGTAACTCTTCAACACAATTTTTGAAACATTAAAGATACATTTTTCCCAAATTATGTCACCCATGGCTTTAACTGAAGAAAAAGTAAAACGTGTCTTTGATTGGTTGAACTAAAATCTACTGTTGCAGTACAAAGAAAGTTTAGAACTGAATACAGTAAAGAACCACATCACAGGAACTCTATTGCCAAATGGATGAAAAAAATCAGAGACAGACTCAATCCATGATAAACCACAGCCTGGTAGGCCACATGTCAGTGAAGAACATGTAGCATTTGTAGAACAATTCTTTAAGGTAAGTCCAAGAAGACATTAAGATGAGCATCACTAGAGCTGAGGCTTTCAAAGTCCCCCATTCATAAGATTCTGTGGCAAAGACTTCACATGAAACCTTACAAAATTTGCATCAAATGTTGCTAGAAGAGGACTATCGTGCATGGCTAACTTTCTGCCATCAGTTCAATGAAAAACATGGCAAAAAACATGCATTTAAGAGTAGTTTAATGTTCTCTGATGAAGCAACATTTCACATTAATAGCAAGGTCAACAGGCATAATTGCTGGATTTGGGGAACTGAAAACACAAATGAAACTGTTGAACATGAAAGAAATGCTCCTAAAGTTAATATGAGGTGTTCTTTGAGAAAAAATCAAATCATAGGGCCATTCTTTTTTGAAGGTTGTGTTATTAATGGTGACATCTACTTAGATATGCTGCAGAATTATATTATTCCTCAGCTTGAACAATTATGACTAAAAGATGATACAATATTTTAACAAGACGGAACTCCTTGCCATTTTGCTTTTCACATTAGACAGTTTCTAAATCAGAAATTTCCTAACAGATGGATTGAAAGAGATTGACCATTTTTTTGGCTTCTACATTTGCCAGACTAGACTCCATTAGATTTTTTTATGGGGACATATGAAAACAATAGTGTATGTAACCAAACCTCTATCATTAGAAGACTTGAAAGCCAAAATAACTAATGTGATTTCAGGCATTACTATAAACCAATTGGCAAATGTTTTTAGAGAACTATAAAATTGTATTAGTCTTTGTATAAAATAGAAAAAAATCAAATCTCATTTGTATTTGTAGATAAGTTTGTGTATGAAACCTTTTTCTTATAGTAATCATGGTTTGATAAAGTAATATGTAACTTTGTTTATTATTGGGAAAATTGCTTAGTTATTTTACAATGTTAAATGTCCAAATCTATTTGAAATAGCAAATGGTAGTGATAGGTGAGTAGAATAATGAAACCCTGAATGCTTATATAGTATGATGTGTTAAGAAGATAGGATAATTATATCTAAGAAGTTATTATGCAAATACAGTTAACATAGCCCTGTACTTTGTATTTATTTCCATGGACAGTGTTTTGATCTTTATATTTAATTGGTCTATAAGTGCTCAAAAGGAAGCCTAGACATTATTTTTAAGGGCTATTAGATGAAGTTGTACCTGTTGTTTCTTCACACTACTTTCCATGAAGTTTATTGAATTATTTTGTACTATTGAGTCTTTACTCTTGTTATTCCTTTATGTCCTATGCATTGTATCACTATCTGAATTTCATTGGTAAAACATAATTTAGACTAGTATTTTTGAAAGATGAATAATGGATAATTTTAGAAAGATGATTTGTTTAAAAGCAAGCAAGATAGGTTTTGGTATTATGAAGAAATACAAATGATGTTGAATGCATAATGTTGAATATAAAAAAGGAATCATAATTTTTCCTAAATATTTTGATGATAAAAGAATCATAACTATTCCTAACTAATATTTTTCAAATGTTTTTTGGTACCTTAGATTTTTCATACATCGACAATATTTTGGTAAAGCAATGCATATTTTACAATGAAACATTAAAAGAAGAATATGAAATATGATGAATGCTTATATTTAATTTTTTTATATTTTTGTTTTTGAACATGAAACACACATCATTAAATTAAAATGGTGCCAAGCAAATTATTATTATTTAGTACATGAATAAACATATTTTATTAATTTACTTTTTATTAACCTAGAATAAACTTAATATGTTTTGGTTCATAAAATTTATGCTAAATATTTTTTGTTATACCTTACTAAAAGTAAAGTAATATTGATTATTCGTTGATCTAGAAATAAGTTTACTATAATATTGTAGGATGAATAATAAAATGTTTTGAATAATTAATACGATATGTATTGCTAAATAAAAATTCCTAAGCCGGAGGGAAGGCTTATACATTAATGATTTTTGAGATTGAAAATCTGTAAATTCAACTTTTCTTTTATTTTAATTTTGTATATTTTGTTTAAGTTTAATATAATATTTGTCAGTTTTTTAAATAAAAATTGTAAATATTTTATACAAAATTGTTTTATAAAATAGAATATATTTGTTAAAGTTGTTGTTATAAAACTTGTTGTTAGTGTTATTACTGATCTACTCACTGCAGTAAAATTTGATCCATAGAATTCAGAACTAAATATATTACATATTTTGCACATTATAATTTTAAAATATTATTTATTTAAAACAATATTAATCATTATTCAGAATACAACACATCAAAATCATATAGTATAAGATTATTTTAGTCATAATTTATTATTGAAAATACTGCCATATAATCAAGTATATTTTTTATTGCCACATATTGTTCAGATTATACCATACGTTCAACATGATAAATAAAAGAATTGAATATTATTATCATTATTATTATTAGTGACCAGATTATTGAATAGTAAATATTGTACCAAATGTTAGTTAGATTAAGTATATGAGTATTATTTATTACTACTACTATTATTATTGGTGTAGTTAAGAATGATACAAAATCTCTTATCATACTTGGCTATAGGAGATTATAAATTAATTAGAGATTTTATTTAAAACCGGAGATAACTGATAACAGAATTTTTTAGAATTTATTTGATTACTTATCATATTTAAAAATCTTAAGACTACTATAGATTATACTATTACTTGAAATAAAAGGTGGGATAGTGTTCTTTTACCATTGAGATTGTATCTTTGGGGATATATACTCAGTGTAGTCACACTATTTTATTTTCTCGCCAAATATGTCATGATTATTATTATATTATTTATTTATTTAAAACTAACCACATATTTTTTATTATTAATTTGAGCTAGTCTAGTGGTCAAAATTAACATAAGATATTATTAACACTTGTTTCTATTATATAAATGTTGTATATAATATTATATTAAAGATGTTATTTTTTCTATAAAAAAAAAAGATCAATTAATATTTGGATTTACTCCAGAGAGCCGAAATAATCACCAGCCCATATTAGCAGAAACTATAATTATTTGAATAGTTGGATTAGTGTTACTGGGACAAAAAAAAAACATTTAAGTTCTAATGCATCTTTAAAAACCAGAATTCGTTTAAAGCTCACAAAAAATTTGTATGTATAATATTTATTATTATGACAAAAAAAAAACGAGAGAGAATTAATTATATTTATTAAAGATTTAATGAAATTGCATAAAATAGAAAATCTAATGTTCTGGAGATTTTAGATGGCTGAATTCACCCTGCCACCTCATATAAAAATCATCTTCCCTATCCTCCATACCTTATTTATATATCTGCTGGAACTAAATTGTCTAAGAGTGTATCTCTAGTAAAGTGCAGACTTTACTTCTGATTGTAAAATAAATAATTAAATAGTTTTATTTCCTTCAAGTACCGGAAGTGACATCCGGGCACAATATGTGGATCGCAAACTGGGAGTATATATAATAATTTAACCAATGTAACCTTTTTACATTGCTAAACATTCCATTTAAGAAAGTTTGATATGTGTAATATACATTGTTATTTAAATATGATAGATATAATTTTTTTGTTTAATTATTTTGAAATAATTTGTGATTATTGTTTTTATTCAATTGTGAATATCATTTTTTTAAAAAAGTTTTTTCTTCGCAGAATTTCTTAAATTGTGTTAAAATGCCAACTTTTTTTTGTATTTTAAATAACTTTTATTAACATATTGTTTGATTTTTTTCTTTTTTTGAATATCTGGAGTTTTTTTAAAAAAATTTATGTACATGTGCGTGTGGTGAATTATTGAATTTATCATAATAAACTTTCCATCAATTAAATGTATTTTTTAAATGATTATTTTTCTGTGTAAGGTGCCAAAAAACCCCATCTCAATGAATAGTTTTAGTTTAGACCTTGCAATACATAATTAATTTAGGAAAGTGATCATTAAACTACTAAACTTCATATGATCACTATTTCTTATGCTAGCACATTACTGTTATTAAAAGAGGCAAAACTCACCATACATTAATGGCACTTACCATACATTAGTGGCACTCAGTGCCAACCAGAGTAATCAATGGATGCCACAAGGCTTGTGCATAAAATCCCTATCTAGTGTTTACTCATCCAATATCCCCAGACTAGTTTTTGGCTTGTGGCCTTAATCAGTGAGAAGCTTTGGATCTGAGAACACTGCACCTAGATTGTGAGGAGCTTTGGTTCTGAGAGCACTGCACCTAGATTGTGAGGAGCTTTGGTTCTGAGAGCACTGCACCTAGATCTAGGTGGTGCTCTCAAAACCAAAGCTCCTTACTGATGAAGGCCACAAGCCAGAAACTAGTCTGGGGATATTGGATGAGTAGGCACTAGATAGGGATTTTATGCACAAGCCTTCTGGCATCCATTGATTACTCTGGTTGGCACTGAGTGGCATTAATGTATGGTGAGTTTTGCCTGTTTTAATGAAAGTAATCATGTGATGTTTAGTGGTGTAATTTAGCTGTGATTCTTTCAAATACTTTTTATCACTGATGACGTATCCCACATTCTTACATTCGCATTTTATCTCAATGTCCAAACTATCTTTCTTATTAAAAAACTATTAAGTAACATCTTCTAAATGTTAAACATTCAAACTATAAATTGCTGATGATGTTTTGTTTTATCACCGGTTACAAACGAAATCTTTATAAGTGTGTGCAAAACTTTAAGAATAGTCTGTAAATCATTGTTTTAATTGGCAAAAGTAATATAATCATCTACACATACCATGTAGATATTGTATTGCTTTTAATATGATTCAGTTAAAAAAACAAACTATATTGCATCTGGATACCTAATCTTTCTTATTGCATTGACAGATGTATATCATATAATACTAAATCATCCAAGCATTTTACTACTGTTATACAATGCTTTATTTACCACCCTCTTTTATAGTTTACATTGCCCCAGCAATCTTCTTCAGAATTTGTATATCTCCTAACTTCAACTGAGTGAAGAAGATATTGCTGGGGCAATCGAAACTGTAAAAGTGGGTGGTAAATAAAGCATCGTGTAACAGTAGTAAAGTGCATGGCTGATTTAATATTATATGATCTTGATATCTACTTTATGAAGCCATGTATAAACTAATCTAAAAAGTATAATTATTAAAATGGAAAACATAGAATTAATACATATCTTTACTTAACATCAATTTTCATTTCAAATAGTTTAGACTGTTCATGATCATCAAACACAAATAACTACAATTTTCAAGCATTAGCGTAGCTCTCTAAGTTGTTGTTTTTTAAAATCTCATTATTCATGACATTTTAGTTTTATTTATTATATAACAAAAGTCATTCTTAATGAATAATATTTCTGTAATGTTATTTTTACTACACCACTCTCAGATTTCTATCTGCTTTTAACATTTTGTGGAATGGTGTAATCAAAAACATATGACCAAAGACATGCTTAAAAAATTATGATCCCCAAGATGCTTATTTTATGCTGAACCAGCACTCATTAGTTGGTCCAGATCACAATCTCTTATACATATCTTTATCAATGATTAGTGTATATAGCAAGGCAATTACTGATAAGTGTCAATATTGCTGCTTTCATGACACAAAACACTTAATGAAAGAATATTAATAATTTTTATTAGTCATTAATCAGACTAGAGATTACCCACTTAATAATAATATTTCTGTAGTGTATTTTTCACTAAACCATAATCATTCAAGATAGGAGCTGGTTTCTATCCACATATAACACTATGTGTTGGGATGTACATATAACCAAAGAGATGTGAAAAAAATGTATGATCCTCCAAGAACCACATTTTATGCTGAATCAGCACTCATTAGTTGACTCAGATCATAATCATTCCTTAACCAAAATCTTAGCTTATGCTAATTATTGTTCAATGGTTGGACACAGATTATTGAATAAAATCTTTTAAAATACTATAATAGATAAGAACCATCTGTTATAATATTTTCTATTCTGCTTAATTTTATAAAATGGAATAATAGATTCTTAAGATTAGGTGGCACATTCATAAATTCCTAAAAAACTTCAAAATTTTTGAAATTAATGTATTATTACCATATTTAAAATCTTTTCACTATTTTAACAGGATCTGTAGTCTTTCCATTTTTAAAATCATTAATTTTTTTTCCTAATCATTCCAAGTTGGATCCAAACTGAAATGAGATATAAGACCAAATGTATCATTAAAATCATTCACCATTACTTAAATTATGTTCAAAATGCATCTGTCCAAAATATCACAATTATCAAGAAAAAGATGGCTATGAGCTCATTTAATTGGATTATGATCTCATAAATTGCTTTCAATGCCTAAAAAAGATCTGAAATGAGTATAAAGTGATTATAATTGTTTACAATGGCAAACTGTACATACAGTGGTGCAAGCCTTAATAATCACATATAGTGCTTTCAGATCCAAGGCTCATCACTGATGAAAGCCACAAGCTAGAAACTAATCTGGGGATACACCATTGAAGAGATTGAGAATGCGGAGTAGATAAGTTCTACAAAATTTATGCATTAAAAGAAATGATTTAAAGTTTAACAATATTTATTAATTTACTCCAATAGATTTAAACAAAACAAAACACCATATAGTAGTGCCACCTGTGCTAAACAGAGTAATCAGTGGATGACAGAAGGCTTGTGCATAAAATCCCTATCTAATGCCTACTCATCCAATATCCCATGCCTACTCATCCAATATCCCCAGACTAGTTTCTGGCTTGTGGCCTTCGTCATGGAGTTTTGCTTTGCTTTGTTTATAAACAATTATGTGCTAGTGTTGGAGATGTGATCGAATAGATTTATTCTTTTAAACAGCTAAATTAGCAAACAAATATCATAATGGAAACCTATAAAGTTTTTAAACACAAGATAGATTAATTAATGACTTTATTAAGTACTTCAATCCTGAAAATATAGCAATACAATGGACAACCATCAACTATATGATTCATAGTTTGTGTTGCTCCACAATAATATAGATCAGTGGATATTAAATTTCATTTATAAAAAAATGGGTATGACCATGGCTTCTTCTGAATCCATTGATGATATTTCAATTACATTTAGGAATGTTTTATTACATTTTGAATTTTAATATATAAGATACTGGTAAGAGTAATGACATGCACATCAAGAAAATTTCTTTAAATAATATCTATCTCATAAAAGTGATACAAAAACAAGTTCATATGTAATGTTTATAATTTGAAAGAAACATCTTTAAAGATAGCAAATAAAGATTTTAAAGAAGAATTACAACTGATGAGGTACAAAATAATAAAGAAAAGTAGCAAGTATCTTTTATGTACATTTTAGCAATTTTATTGAATTTGTAAACTGTAATATTAAATATGCAAGACCAAGAGTTTAATATCTGAGAAAAACAGTGCCAATCACATTATAAACATTAAATTTGATGGTGAATTTCACAGATAACAGATACAGTAATGATCAGATATGAGAAGTAACTGTGAATAACTAATAAGTGAAAATATTTCCTACTATCTTATAGAATATTTTGGCATTTGAAAACTAAGTAAGCAAACAGTTTTCTCTATCGTTTCTTTTGCTTACTTTTACCTTTCCTGTGTTTTTACCTCACAGTTTTCAGTCATTTAGAATAAAATCAGTCAGCATGTTTAGTAAAGCGATAAAATTACATATTCTGAAGGTCAAGGATAATGACTCCACTCTTTTGATTTCAGGGGAACTCTTGAGAAATAAACCATTAAATTATTGCTATCATTCATCTTAATATACTAATGAAAATTGTGTGATTCTACTCTCATAATTTTTTTTATGCAAAAGCCCTCTACATTAATACAGAAATAACAAGAATAGGTTTAGCTGACTGGAAATTCATTGTTGTACTTAGGAAGGAAGAATAGTTTAATGAAGAATGTTTTGGATGGAATGGTGAATGGAAACAGGAAAAAAAGAATGAAGATGAAGAGATATGTGGAATCGAAAATATGAGCAATGAACAGAAAATATTAAATGGCTAAAGTAGCTGTATGATTGATCTCTGGACTTGTTCATAGGACAGAGCATAATTGATGATAACAGAGCAATACAATCAATAATTAGGTCCAGGTTGCTATAACGGTTATAGATTGGTATAATCTTATGTTAAAATGATTATTATATTAAATCAGAACTTATTTCAAAGCAAGGATAGAAATTTTTATGTTCATTTTTAGAAACTTTTCTGTCCAACACTAAAATACAAATCAGAATTTTTAATCTTGTATTACCATGTTGGAAAGTGATATCTTCTTCACATGTTACGCTGAGATACTATAGGAAAAATTTTTACCCTATGGTTGATAAGGATGATTTTGGATTCATTAAAAAAGAATCATAAGTGGCTCATATGCATTAGTTACATTGGGGGAGGGGGCTCAAAGTAATAAAATGTCAAACTTTGTAAGCAGTATAAAAATTTAATACCCTAAATTCACTGACTGATAAAAAAACCTAAGAATGGGAATTAAAATTTTAAAAATATAGTTATTTGCTAATTATGATTATTTAAGATGGATTTATTTCTCATGCATTGAATATAATTTAAAAAATATCAGAGATTGATATTCTTATATGAAAACAATATTTTGAATAGATTGGAGGGAGAATTTTGATATCTTTTAAACAATATAATAATTCAAATCATTTCTTTCGTTGATACATGCATCTTATGGGTACTTATTTAGATTTTAGATAAAGATATCCAACTTAAAAAGTTTTTAATAACTTTAAAAATAGAAAGGCTATGGTTTTGAAAGAATACTTTTAAAACAATATTTTCAATTTTAGTAATGCATACTCATCTTAACTTTACAACATGACAAAAATTTAGCCAAACAGAATGTTAGACTATCTTGTCTCACTAACCTTCCATTTCAGAACGGATTTCACTATGGAAGTGAACTAGAGGTATTAAATATCTGAATCTGTGCTCATGTTGACAACTCCATGCCTTTCACCATACTATTCTCATCAAGTTAAATATATATTAGTTTCAAAACTATTAGAAGTATATGGAACTTGTTAAGTTGTGCCAATAGATCTTAAAAAATGGTTATGTTAGCCTTTGTGTTAACATTTTGATATTATCTTGTGAATGAAATTTATGGCAGGGCTAATCCTAATTTTTTTAATAAATTCCATTCACAATTCTAAATTGAATGTTAATTTTAAGAAAATTTGAAAACATTTTTTAATAAATTTCATTTAGAACATAACTGTCAAAGTTAGCATGTGGTCAACACTTAACAAATGGTGCTAAAATTGTCATTTTTAAAGTATTTGGTAACCCATGCGTAAAATTATAGTGATTATTTTTTAATTCCTTTTTTTGCTCAATCACTTTTATAAATATGATCAAAATTTAGAATATGTAAGCAACAGAACATAATGCAGTGAAATATTTATGTAGTTTTGCTATGACTAAAATTATTGTAATTTTTTTAACATTGTTTTACATGTGATGTTTTTAATATTCCGTTACTGTATCATTTTTGGAAATATGATTAAAATATGGAATATTTTATCGATAGAACAAGATGCAGAGGAATATTTTCAAAATTATAGGATAGTGCCTGCTTAACAAGTATTTAATAATGAGCATGAAATTACACTTTATGTGTGAGCAGAAACACAATGTTGCGCATGTTCTGAGCACCTAACATGATTATAAAGCTCCAGAACATATGTGTGATTGCACTGACATTAGTTTACAACTGGTGTAGTGAATTTACATTAAAAAAGTTAATTACAACCATTTGAATTTTTGTGTTACAGTGGAATATTTTTAAAATTATAGGATAATGCATGTCCAAGAAGTGATGTCCATCTGCCCTTTGACATAGTCTACTAAACATTTTTTTTTTAAATTTTAAAATTATATTAAAAGATTTTTGAATTACAATCCTTTGGACTTTTCTTTATCAATTCAAAAAACATAAAAACAATTATTGAATACAATAGCAGTCGTATTGTTTTTACAATGTATTGTACCTCAGGGTCTCTGAAAATGGATTATTAAAAAAACAGATGGCAAGCTGGCAGGCAAACTACATAATTATCTTTTTTTGTAAAAGACATATTTTTTAAAGTATTTTTTTTAAATAAAAAGAAAAAATGTTCACATTTTTGTTAGTATACATGATTATTAGAATAAGTTGATAAATGAGTTGAAGTAAGAATAATTTGTTTTTACATTATATAAAAATCAATTATTTCAATGTAAAAGTACTTTTAATTATAAAAACTTGTTACAATATTAATTAAATTTTTAAACATTGGTTTGTAAAAAAAATAATCCATTTTTTTGTAAAAGATATATTTGTTAAAGTCTTTTTTTAAATAGAAAGAAAAAATGTTAACATTTTTGTTAGTACACATGATTATTAGAATTGATAGATGACTTGAGGTAGGCATCATTTAAATTTTTACATTATATAAAAATCAATTATTTCAATTTAAGACTACTTTTAATTTTAAAAAGTTGTCAAAATATTAATTATATTTTTAAATATTAGTTTGTAAAAAAAATTAATCAAATAATTATACATACAATTTTTTTTTCACGCAATGTTTGTGTGTACACACAAATTCACTTGAATGTCAAATTTTGATTTCCCATTCTTATTAAAGTTACAACTAAAATATACCATTGAAAATAAATTAATATTTATTTTCCAAGAAAAGATAATCCCCTTAACATATGTAAAATAAACAAAGTCAAAAATATTTGTTGAATTATTAAAGAACTGATATTTTCAGGAAAAAAATTATCAAGAATAATCATAAAGTATAATTCTTACTTTTCTTGTCATTATGGATACAACATGCTTAGAATATTAAAAATGATTTAATTTTAAAACTACCATATCTAAATCTAATTTCAGAATAAATTTAAAATTAATATATTTTAAAATGTTAAAAAATTATTTATATATTTTTATAGCTTTATTGATTTTTTATATGTCAGTTTTATGGAGCAGTTAATATTTTATTTTTTTCATGATATTATTGAATTGGGAATGTTACATCAAGCATAAAATTTCAATGTCATTTTCACTTGTGAATCAGTTAACAGTAAATTTGTTATATAAAAGTAGAAAATTGAATGGTGCTACCACTTACATCAAAGTAATAACATTTAATTGAAATATTTTTATCTAATTATTTTTATTATTCATTCATTAAACTAGAGATTATCCAGTTTAATTACACTACTCTCATGCAAGGTAGGTACTAGTTTCTATACACTTTTAATACATTGCAGAGGGATATAATCATAAACATATGACCAAAGATATGTGAAAAAGATATATCCCCAAGTTGCACAATTTTTGATGAACCAGCACTCATCAGTTGACTCAGACCATGTGTTACACATATCTTTATCATTGTTATGTATATAAGTATCCAATTACTGTTTAATTGATGTGTCAATCTTGCTATCCCTCACTACTTTGACACAAACCACTTAATGGAAATATATCAATTATTTGTATGTCATTCATTAGTTTAGAGATTGTCCATGTAATGAATACTTCTGAAGTGCAATTTTAAGCCAATAAACATCACATAATCACCATCTCCTATGCTTACTTATAACTGTTATTAAAACAGGCAAAACTCTCTATACATATTTCCACTCAGTGCAATCCAGGGTAATCAATCAGTGCCAGAAGGCTTGTGCATAAAATCCCCATATACTGCCTACTTACTCAATATCCCCAGACTAGTTTCAGGATTGTGACCTTCATCAGTGATGAGCCTTGGATCTGAGAGCACTGTATCTAGATCTTAGAATCTAATGCAACCCTTCAGCAGCTACCTTTTATCTCTACTTAACTACAAAACTATGAGTCTTAAATTGAAAACACTGTAATATTTTCAAATCCAAGCTCTTTAGCTTATATAGTCATATAGGTCTGAACTCAGTGTAGTATTTATATATTTTAGTGACTTTGAGTCTTTAATAACCATAGCCATTCTATCCTATTAGGCAGGATTGTTTTTAAGCCAATAAACATCACATGATCACCATTTCCTATGGTTGCTTATAACTGTTATTAAAATAGGCAAAATTCCCTATGTTTTGCACTCAATGCAAGCCTGAGTAATCAAGGATGCCAGAAGGCTTGAGCATATAATCCCATCTAGTGCCTACTCATCCAATATTCCCAGACTAGTTTTGGCTTGTGGCCTTCATCAGTGAGGAGCCTTGGAGGGTTGCATTAGACCCTAAGATCTAGATGCAATGCACTCAGATCCAAGGCTTCTCCCTGATGAAGGCACAAGCCAGAAACTAGTCTGAGAATATTGGAAGAGTGGGCACTATAGGGGATTTTATGCACATATCTTCTAACATCCATTGATTACTCTGGCTTGCACTAAGTGGTAATATGTATAGAGTTTTGCCTGTTTTAATAAGCTGTAAGTTAAGCATAGAAAATGGTGATCATGTGATGTTTATTAGCTTAAAACCAATTATGCCTAATAGGATAGTGGTGACTATTGTCATTACAGAACCTAAGTCACCAAAATGTAAAGGTACTGAACACAGTTTAGACCTATATGACTATATAACCTAATGAGCTTGGATTGAAAATATTTCAGTGTTTTCACTTTAAGCCTCAAAGTTTTGTAGTTAAGTAGAGATAAAAGGTGACTGAGGGGGGTTGCATTAGACCTAAGATCTAGGTGCAGTGCTCTCAGATCCAAGGCTCCTCACTGATGAAGGCCACAAGCCAGAAACTAGTCTGGGATATTGGATGAGTAGGCACTAGATGGGGATTTTATGCACAAACCTTCTGGCACCCATTGATTACTCTGGTTTGCACTGAGTGGCAATATGTATAGAGAAATTTTGTCTGTTTTAATGGTGATATTTTCATTATACCAATCTCATGCAAAGGAGAGACTGGTTTCTATCCACTTTTAACATCTTGTGGAGAAGTAATCATAAACATTTAACCAATAATGTGAAAAAATGCATGATCCCCAAAATGCACATTTTATGCTAAAGTAGCACTCATCAATTGGTTCAGATTACAATCTCTTACATATCTTTGTCATTGTCCAGAATATAGCCAATCAATTCAGATAGAAAAAGTCCCTACATTGCATGAGTGGTATAATGAAAATTGAATTATAGAAATATATGTTTATTTAATCCCTTTGACTTCTGTTTTATTATTGAAGAAAATGATTTCAATCTCTAGAGTGTATTTCTGATCTTCAAAGTGGCATTTTTTTGATTGAACATCTTTGTATTAACTTTAATAATTTAAGATGACAATTTTTTACATTTTACTACAAATAATATGATATTGAATTACAAGTTTTTTCCAAATTCTTAAAAATTAATATTTTAGTCATTTTATAAATTATTTTGCAATTTCTTAGTAATTATATCTTTTCTTTTTATGCTATGTAATAATTTCTTTGATTTTTTTTTTCCAATTTCCCCACTTCCATAAATGAAAATTAATGTATGGATCTTGTCATTTTATTGATATAAAAATTGTTTTCTCCATCATAATATTACACACACTAATTGGCAGATTAATGTAATGTTACCATTTTCAACTCTTTGTAGCCACATTGTTAGTTTGTATACTAGGATTAGAATAAATATTTACTTTGATTATAAATCTGTATAAAATTTATATTACACTTATGATAAACATAAGGCTGATTTGTCTAGATATATAAATATAAAACTAAATACACCATTCAGAATTAAAATACTAGCCAATAAAAAATTAAAAAATTTACAACTATAGTTTCTTTGCCAAGGCAGGTTTCTTGACTTGCCAATTAACTATTGGTAGTGAATTTTTTAAATTTGTTGTTGGTCAGTATTTTACTTTTGAATAGGTGTATGTGGTATTATAATATTAACTGATTTGAGCTTTTGGTGTTTGATATATATATTTTTAGTCTAATATTTTCCTGGATTTATTATGATGTAAAGAAACTAGTACGAGACTACTTCCATGTAATAACCAGAGATATATTTTAGCAATAGTATCATTAAGAAACTATCAATTATTCTTGACAGTCCTAAGAATAACTAACTACTTTGCTCTAGTAACTAATAATAGTTTTGTGTTTTGAGATTAATTAAAAACAAAAGAACAAATATGCTAATAATATTGGATATTTAGAATAGTGTTTTCCTAGGACTATATATGAATAATAATTAGTTTCCTAGTAACAACATTGCTAAAACATATTTTTAGTTATTATATGGATATAGTTTCACACTTAATTCTGTTTATATAATATCTATATATGCCTGTTCAATAACAATTTTAAAGATTATAGAACGTTTAATTTCATCTGTTATCATGTTCATTTTTTTGTTTGATTATTATTTATTTTATTAGGAATTAAGCATACAAATGGGATTTTTTTAAAAAAAAAAAAAAAACATTTTTAAAAATGTGTAGTTTAATCATCAAAGCATTAAAATCCTTGTAATCTTTTTTTTTTTAATAATCGAATTCATTTTGAAAAGTACTATTTTTAAGTATTTTTTAATCTTTACATTTCAATAAGAGCCTGGAACTGTTGATTAATTCTACCAACACAAGCACAAATACTTATTTAAGAACTATTGTTTTAACATACAAATTCGGTTTAATAAATGTACATTTATTTTTTATTATACATATATTTCAAAGAGTATTCGACTATATAAAAGAATGATCACTTGTTTGGAAGCCTAAAAAAAAAAAAAAAAAGAAATGAATATATATTTTTTTCCAATAAATATACGTTTTTGTTATAAAAACCAATTATTTTACTATATTTATTAACAAAGAAAAAGACATTATTTACAAGTTATATGAAGTATAATGCTTTCCTCTTTCATTTTGGTTTAAACTTGCGGAGGTCGCAGTCAAAAATGATAGCAAAAATCGCATCTATCTGAGGAATATATTTATTACTATTATATGCTTAAACGCAAATAGTAATAATAATAATTAAAACACTACAAATTTGCTTTATTATATTTATATAATAAAGTACATGGTTGCTTATATATTTTCAGTCACAATCTAGAAATTATTAAATAAAGAAATAAAAAAATATAAAATGGCCAAAAAAAAAAAAAATTGCAGTGGAGGTCACGTGCATCTAAGAGGTACATTCATTAAAAGTATGTGCTGAAATGTAGAAAAAAATTTAAAATACTAATAATTGCCTTTTTACATTTATACAATAAAATACGTAGTTTTTGAAATTTATTTCCATTTACAATCTATAAATTACTTTCACAGTTATACCAACACTGACTTGACATTGTATGTCTCATACAATTTATTATTGAATATTACACATTTTAATAAATTATGGATTTTAACTAAACCTAAGGCTTAAATATTATGGTTTAACTTTAGTTATGCACAGAGATTATAACTGTGAACATAAGCATCTACTATTGTAATGGTCAGATTCGTATGCTTCATTAACAATGCAGAATTCGACCACCACACTGAAAAACAGCACAATAGGTAGCGAAGCTACCAGTAGTACTGAGTTCGAACTGGTTTATCGGTTCCACAATACACTTTAGGAAACAACACATCTGATGCTACATTAGTAAACATTTCTTTAGGCATGGGGATAAGAGAGATGCGAGAGACTCATAGACTTTATTTTCGAGTTAGCTATATATAATATTAATATTAGACATTTATATTTCAAATAATCGAGAAGATAGTATATTGAATGGGTGTCGAATAAATAAATATACGATGGCAGATGTATGGTTTGAAATTGTTTAATTAGAATATTTATACTAAAATCATTTAATTAAAACATTTGCTTACATTATGCCTTCAGTAGCAGTATTACTCTGATACTGTTATATTTTCAAAGACATACAATTATTTGGCCGACAAAATCTAGCTACCTGAATTCTTGAGCAAGTATTTCAAGAACATGCCTTAGGGGATTTAATATCTTTGCAATGCAAGAGTCTAAATTAGGATTGATAATAGCAGCTGCGGACATATATTTTATTTAATGAAATAAGATATTTATAAGTGATTAATTATGGGGAGACATTTATTTGAGAGTGAATTTATGTCATTGATGTAAAGACGGAGTCATACATTGAATAATAAAATTACTAATAAGAAACACATGGTACATTTAGAACTGTGATGCGAGTGTGGCAGTACATTAAAACTGCGAAGCCAATGGATAAGTTTAAAACAATGGGCTGGTGTTTGCAGTAGACATAAAGGTAAAGATGTCACATAAGCATAATCAGGTGCAAAGAGTTCATGCCACACTTACTCCCTGACTGCGTGATGGGCATCAAGCCCTATGGCCCTACGAGAACATTATGTCCACTTGTGTAGGATGACTGGGATTCAGGAAATCCTGTATGATCTGAGATATCCAAGGCTCGTAATGTGTTATCGCATCTCTAAACCATAACACATGTATAATTCACATAATGTTCTGTTAAGATTTGATATAAATTTATGACTCAGTCCTACATTACCAACATTTAATAAATAATGTATTTAGCTATCAAAGAAAGGCACTTAATGGATTTATTATTTAAAATTAAAAACAAGTGTAAAAAGCAATAGGTAAGTTGGGTGGGTATCAAGAATTAATATGTCTGCCACTTCCTACGTAGTAGACTCCTGCATTTACAATAAATGAAGCACCAAATGCGTGTCGATTTATATAAAACTAACAAAATAATTTAATAGAAGTAAATATTAATTATAAGATTTGCAAGACACGCATCCAATGTTTCCGGCAATCATGTATTTATATTTCAAGAATTATAGAGATTTCTGAGCTGACCAGCCAACATGAGTATATATAAAGAAATATATTAGTAGGTCGCTGTACAAGATGGCAACCGTTTAGATTAGGATTCATATTTAAATTTGGCAAGGTCTGATCGGAAATCTTTTAGGCATGCTATCATTAGATAATAAAAAAATGTAAAATTAGAAATATATACCCAAGAAAAGACAGAGTTAGGTAAGCTAGATTATTAAAAGAGATTTACATAATATATTAATAATGAAATTAATAATTGTACAATTTATATATAGAAAGCTACAGCTTGAATAATATTAGAGTACCCAAAAAGGCCTTGGGTACAGGTACCTGTTTTATAAAAAGCTTTCAGATTGCATGGTCAGTAGCACACTGTCCATGAGTTTAAACAGTAACACTTCTTTCCAGCACTCAGTTACTAATTCATTTCTGTAGCAACAACAGCTTTCTGATCGTTTGGGCAGCACATCCTCTTGGTTTATTTTGTGAAGGGCACACATAGAGGTTCAGGCATATGATCCACCATCTCCGGGGGGAATAGTCTGTGCGCTTCCTACTCGATCATCTTGTAGTGGACGAATTAAATTTTAGATTTTGATTTTCTCAACTGAGCAAGAGCACAGCCAAAGTCTAACTAAAAGTTCTTAGAAAATCCAAAATGTCCTCTTTTCTTTATCTTATCATTACATTTTATTCTATTTTATTTTTAGCTTCAATCATTTGCCCTGAGGAGAATCAATGCATTTTTATAAGTATAATTAATTCAAAAAGCTGCATTCCTATTGTTTAGGTTATTTTACTTTTTAACACTCTCGTAATTAAAGCTTTTAGGGAATTTTATAATTAATTAATCTATTATCTCTCGCCGACCATTACTTGCAAAATTTCAAGTACAAAAGAGAATATATAATTATGTTTACTTTTCTTTTAAATTACAATCTAATGTCCAAAATTATTATTTAAATACGTTTTTAAAAACAGCAAAAAACTAATGAACGTTTATAATTTAAAATATATAGTTAAAGTTATATAAAATTATATAACTAAAAGAGAAATTTAAATTATATTAATTATTTTCATTTATTGCTTTAAATTCGTTATCGAAGTGTGTGTGTGTTTATAATAAACTTTACAGATATTTATACATTTTTAATATTGCTACACACACAATTCAATATCAAAAAGTTTAAATTTGGGTAGGATAAGGTGGTGGGTGAGAGATGATAGAAAAAGGTGAAACTTAAGATTCGAATCTTAGTGTTTCATTTTCCCTTACTTCCTGTGAATAATTAAAAAAGAACAAATGAGGCAAGGAAAGAAAAATTTTTTGCTACATCAGATAATTTTAAACACGCAACTTATTTTTTTACATATATATAGAAAGCAGAGATTACATGAAGGAATGAATACTTTTATATATTCAGATCTAGAATTTTTATTTTAATTAAATGGCCTAAATTCGGCCATGTCTGGTTAGTATTTTACTTATACTAATATTAGTTAAAATAAATAAAATTTTAGTGTATTAAAGTCCTATTTAGCTAATTTCTGTTATACCAAATTCATTCCCATTTTTTTATATACCTAGTGACTGTCCTAAGAGGCTAACTACTCTATAACCCTGTGTCAGGTGGATAGTATCTGTCTCTTGTAGTTGATGACTGCAGCACTGGGTTTTCTCCTTTTTGCCTTCTATCAGGGTTTTTTTTTGGCCCAATGATTAAAATCCAGTGTCATAAGAAATTCCACCATTTCTTCTATATCTTTTATACGACTTCCTGCCACCAATTGCTGGATATTTAGTGACATGCTACGCTGGATAGTCCCGATGATATGTGGATCTGAAAATGCAAACATTGTAAGGATTTGGAACGGTTCGCTTAGTGGAGGAAAAACTGTGTATGCATTTCTTGGGGTATTGTTCCATATTTTTCTTGACAGAATGTATTGTATATACCGCTTTGATGCTCATCGCTCCAATAGTGCTTCATTAATGCATCTTTGTACTTTTCTATAGTTTTGGGTTTCCATTTCACCATGTTCCACCAGTCCTTGGCAGAGCCTTGTAGATGGTAACTGGTGATAGCTATCTGCTCATCTGGTCCTGTCTTGTGAAATTGAAAGAAATTTTTTAAGCTCCCTAGGTGGGTTTAAGGGCTTTCCCCTATCTTTCCTCTAAAGAGTTTTATGTAGATCATCTTTGCTAGGTAGCTGTGGTGTTCAACTTCCATTCCCATGCTTCCTTCCATGACCTTTGGTCCTTCTATTTTTTTGTCCATGCCTATGCTCGTCTCCTTTTTACTGTTGACTTCATTCGACGGTTCATGTACGCCTTGATTTGTTGGAATGAGGTCTCTTTGCTCATCACATTGATTTACATTTATTACACTATCTGTATTCTCTTCTACCACCATAGATTTGTCGGATCTTTCTATCTTCCCTTCAGTCTCCATGTCTCTAATATCTTCTTCCTTTTTACTGACTTGAGATATTCCAAATTTTTCTGTTATCATTTTTAAATCTCTCAAGACAGCCTTTTTAAATTCCTGATACTCCCTAACTCTTATCCTTTCTTCTTCCTGTCTCTTTTTTGATTCTTCTTCTTTCCTTCTCATTTACTCTTCATATATTCTCCTCATTTCTTCCCTATTCTGTCGCAGTATTTCTTCAAGGAACTTTAGGTTAAAGTCCATTGATCTACTGTGTTGCTGCAGAGCTTCCACTTGCTCCGGTGTCTACTCAAAAATCTCCGATAAATTTAATTGTTATTCTAGACTATGGTTCTCTGCCTCCCTTTTCTCAATATCTCCATTAGCTTTTTCCAAGATTTTACTTTTTTAAAATACTATTTCTTTGTTTGATTTATCTCTAATAGAATTAGACTACCCCTCTTTGGTATCTTGGTCATCTACTGTTTCACTGCCCTCACCTACTATAACATTGCCCTATCTCTATCTTTTCTATACTACTGCTGTTTAATATATATAAGCTATTGCTGTCTAACATATATAATAATGACATTAATAAACATTTACAGCTACTTGCTTTTCTCATTTCGCGACTGATTATTTATATATAAAAAAACATTCACTAGATGCGAGTATTTTTCATTCCTTCTTAAACTATACATCTATCCCTATTTTCTTTAAACTTGTTATTACATCTACCATCCATCCATCCATTCAACCCACAGTATCTCACTCGATTTACTTTTTGTATTATTTTTATCGGAAAAAAACAAATTCATATATATATAGAATAAATGGCTGACTAACTCGGGCAGCAAACACTAAAAGAAATTTATGTACGTTATATGACTACTCAAGGCATATGGGTTTTTGTAACAAAGCCTCATGTTAATGGCGCCAAATGCAAAAAAAAAATACTATGTAACGGTCAGATTCGTATGCTTCGTTACCATAGTGCAGAATTTGACCACCACACTGAAAAGCAGTACAATATGTAGCGAAGCTACCAGTAGTACTGAATTTGAACATGGTTTATCGGTTCCACAATACACTCTACAAAACAACACATCTGATGCCACATTAGTAAACATTTCTTTAGGCACGGGAATCAGGGAGATGTGAGAGACTCATAGACTTTATTTTTTAGTTAGCTATATATAATATTAGACATATTTCAAATAATCGAGAAGATAGAATATTGAATGGGTGTTGAATAAATAAATATATGACAACAGACGTATGGTTTGAAATTGTTGAATTAGAATATTTATACAAAAATCATTTAATTAAAACATTTGTTTATATTATGCTTTCAGTAGTGGGATTACTCCAATACTGTTATATTTTCAAAGACATACAATTATTTGACTGACAGAATCTAGCTACCTAAATTCTTGAGCAAGTATTTCAAAAACATGCCTTAGGGGATTTAATATCTTTGCAATGCAAGAGTCTAAATTAGGATTGATAATAGCAGCTGTGGACATATATTTTATTTAATGAAATAAAATATTTATAAGTGATTAATTATGGGCAGACATTTATTTGAGATTGAGTAAATTTATGTCATTAATGCAGAGACGGAGTTATACATTGAATAATAAAATTACTAATAAGAAACACATGGTACATTTAGAACTGTGATGCGAGTGTGGCAGTACATTAAAACTGCGAAGCCAATGGATGAGTTTAAACAATGGGCTGGCATTTGCCATAGGCCCAAAGGTAAAGATGTCACATAAGCCCAATCAGGTACAAAGGGTTCATGCCATACTTACTCCCTGTGTGATGGGTGTCAAGCCTATGGGAACATTCATTATGTCCCCTTGTGTAGGACAACTGGGATTCAGGAAATCCTGTATGATCTGGGATATCCAAGGCTCGTAATGGGTTATCGCATCTCTAAACCGTAACACATGTATAATTCACATAATATTCTGTTAAGATTTGATATAAATTTATGACTCGGTCCTACATTACCAACATTTAATAAATAATCTATTTAGCTCTCAATGAAATGCACTTAATGGGTTTATTATTTAAAATTAAAAAACAAGTGTAAAAAGCAATAGATAAGTTGGGTGGGTATTAAGAACTAATATGTCTGTCACTTGCTACATAGTAGACTCCTGCATTTACAATAAATGAAGCACTGAATGCATGTCGATTTATATGAAACTAACAAAATAATTTAATAGAAGTAAATATTAATTATAGGATTTGCAAGACACGCATCCAATATTTCTGGCAATCATGTATTTGTAATTCGAGAATTATAGAGATTTCCAAGCTGACCAGCCAACATGAGTATATATATAAAAAAATATATTAGTAGGTCACTGCACAAGATGGCAACCGTTTAGATTACAATTCATATTTAAATTTGGTGAGATCCGATCGAAAATCTTATGGGCATGCTATCATTAGATAATAAGAAAATGTAAAATTAGAAATACGTACCCAAAAAAAGACAGAGTTAGGTAAGCTAGATTATTAAAAGAGATGTACATAATACATTAATAATGAAATTAATAATTGTACAATTTATATATAGAAAGCTATAGCTTGAATAATATTAGAGTACTCAAAAAGGCCTTAAGTACAAGTACCTGTTTTATAAGAAGTTTTCAGATTGCATGGTCAGTAGCATATTGTCCATGAGTTTAAACAGTAGCAGTTCTTTCCAGCACTCGGTTACTAATTCATTTCAGTAGCAACAGCAGCTTTCCGATCATTTGGGCAGCAGATCCTCTTGGTTTAATTTGTGAAGGGCACACATAGAGGTTCAGGCATATGATCCACCATCTCCGGGGGGGGGGAATAGTCTGGGCGCTTCCTACTCGATCATCTTGTAGTGGACGAATTAAATTTTAGATTTTCTCAACCGAGCAAGAGCACAGCCAAAGTCTAACTAAAAGTTTTTAGAAAATCTAAAATGTCATCTTTTCTTTATCTTATCTTGTTACATTTTATTCTATTTTATTTTTAGCTTCAATTATTTGCCCCGAGGAGAATCAATGCATTTTTATAAGTTTAATTAATTCAGAAAGCTGCATTCCTATTGTTTAGGTTATTTTACTTTTTAACATTTTCATAATTAAAGCTTTTAGGGATTTTTATGATTAATTAATCTATTATCTCTTACCAACCATTACTTGCAAAATTTCAAGTACAAAAGGGAATATATAATTATTTTTACTTTTCTTTTAAATTACAATCTAATGTACAAAATTATTATTTAAATATGATTTTTAAAAACAGAAATAAACTAACGAACATTTATAATTTAAAATATATAGTTAAAGTTATATAAAATTATATAACTAAAAGAGAAATTTAAATTATATTAATTATTTTCATTTATTGCTTTAAATTCGTTATCGAAGCGTGTGTGCATTTATAATGAACTTTACAGATATTTAATACATTTTTAATATTGCTACACACACAATTCGATATCAAAAAGTTTAACTTTAGATAGGATAAGGTAGTGGTTGAGAGACGATAGAAAAGGGTGAAACTTAAGATTCGAATTCGAATCTTACTGTTTCATTATATGTAATAATTTTTATGAAAAGACCGTATCTCTCAGCTTAGCTGTGTCCTCTACAGGCTTAATTCTTTAGCTAAAAATAGTTTTGGATAATTGTCTACAATATAATAATGAATAACTATCTGACTTAGCTATTCGATGATTATTTAATTAAAAAAAAAAATCTAAATCGGCATATAATTAAAAAAAAGATTCTATATTTCTCACAGACTGAATATGAATCTTAAGTCATAGGGTAGGTAGAGTACATAATTTGCTGATAATTGAAAGATCCTTTGGTTCCTTTTTAATGCCTTAAAGAAACTGAACAGGGTATATTTCTGATGTCCATTTCATGTTCTTGTTGTTGCAGTTATTATTGCTATTCGATCATTCATCTCACTAATACACATCAACCAGCATAGTGAGTTTATTCACTTTTATCTCTGAATTTTAAGATCAAGAAACAGAAACATTATAGTCTTTATTCTCAGACGCTTGATAGTTCTTATCTGAAATATCAATTGGAGTTTTCTTGAAGGTAGAATGAATGTGTGTGAATGAACTTTTTAAAATAGATATTAACAATCATAACAACAAAACTAAATTATAACCCTTATTACCAGAAGATTGGAAAGTTCCCAGACAAAGCAGTCACTGATGCTAAGGCAAAGGGTGCTAACAATCTCCTGATTGCAGATCTAGTTGATGATGACCTTTTATTTACATACTTACACCTGAAAATAACTTTCAAGTGAAAAAAAATTACCCAAATTTATAAAATAACTGTCTAATATTAAATAGGACATTATTGTACTTTGTAAAATTAGAAAAAAAGATGAAGACATTAGATTTAAAAAAATGGACATATACTATACTATAAAGCATACATGGAGTGCAATTCATTATAAATAAAATGTGGGGAAATGACATTGTAGAGATTGATGGCAAATCAGATAGAGTGGCAAAATTTGCATTTGACTTAAAAAAAGGTAATCAGATGCAGATAATTCAAGTTTTCATTGTGAAGAAGTGAAGGATTTTTGTATAGACATACTAAAGATTTTTGATAAAAAAAAAAACAACAAGTTTAATGCTAAAATTGATAAATTATTGCAAAATGAATATGTTCTGGGTAAATTTGGTTATGGTGATAAATATGAGAGAGAACAAAGACTTGTGAAGTTCACAGCATAAAAACAATTTTATATTATAAATTCTTCCGTTGAGTAAAATGCTAAAGGAAAATGGATATGGAAACATCCAAATGAAGGTACAGCAGTATTAAGATTATATTTTGATTAACAAAAAGTATGCAATTCAAGGTTGTAATGTTCTTATTAGATTCAACACAGTTAAGTGACCATTGATTAGTGAGATGTAAAATACATGTTTTGCAAAACTAGAGAGACAAAATTTATTCAGAAAAACAATATTCACACTTGATATTTCTAACTTTGAAAACATTCCAATGAATTTAAATTAGAACTTTCAAATTATTTTAAAATATTAGCAGATTTTAAAGATGATACAAATTTCAATGAAATCAATTGGAAGATGACTGATGTTATTAAAAGTTACAACAAAAATAGCTGGTATGAAAAAGCAACAAGTGACCAGAAAATTTCTACTGAGACAAAACAATTTATGAAGAAAAGAATGAATATAAAATATGTATAAATGATCCATTAAAAAAATTGAATATCTAGATTTTTGTAAAATACTATGGGAAAAAAATAATGAGATAAGAAAATATAATTGTGAATAACAAGGAAAGCTATAAAAGATAATAAAAGTCTCAAAAGTGTAAAATAACATCTTGATATTGGTAGAAAACTTACTTCTATAATAAAAAGAAAATATGAGAATGTTACTAAAAGAAGAGATGACATCAATGAATATGTGGGATAGTTCTATAAAGAATTATATAGCAATAAAGAAAAAAAAGTATTCCTACAATTACTACATCTCGTAAATTGCATGCAATTAAATCTACAAAAAAGGAAAATGATCCAGGTTATGATGAAATTATAACTGATATTATAAAAGAAGCAAGAGAAGAAATAGAATTTTTTTTGTTAAAGTTATACAGCAAATATCTAAATAATAAACATACACCAGATGATTGAAAAAAAAATGCAGTACTAATATTGATATTATTGTTGATAAAAAAAGATATTAAAAATTACAGATTTATTAGTTCTATACAATTTTTTATCAAGATAATTAAAACTCACCTATAGTGAACTCTAGATTTTAACCAACCAAAAGAATAAACTGGATTTAAATGTGGTTTTATCACAGTGGATCACATGCAAGTATTGAGATAAGTTATAGAAAGGACCAATAAATATAAATTGTCATTATGCTTTGGATTGTGGATTATAAAAAGGTGTATGATTCTATAAGCATTTCTTCAATGATTTCAATATTGAGTTATCAAAATATAAACCCAGTATATAGTTATATTCTCAAGAATATTTATCAAAATGCACCACTAATGATTAGATTGCACAATGATGCTAAGAAGCTTAACAATATTAAGAGTATCCAATAGGGTGTCTCCATATCTCCAAAACTTTTACAGCAGTTTTATAAGAAGTATTTTGTGAATTAAAATAGAAAGCTAAGGGAGTAAAAGTAAATAGATATTATATAAGACATTCAGATTTTGTAGATGATGTGGCTGTTTTTGAATGCTTTCAAAAAATGTTGCAAGATCTATCAGATGAAAGTAAAAAAAATAGGACTCAAGATAAATGCTAAAAAGACTAAAGTAATGTTTAATAAATTTTCTCAAAAAAAAAAAAAAAGAAAATAATGAATTAGAAGAAGTTAACAATTACAAATACCTTGTTCAGATTATTAATACAGAGAGAAACATAATGCATGCTATTAATAATAGAATTAAACTTGGGTCGAATATTTTTGGTAGATATAACCAGATATTAAAAGGAAATATATCTATATATTTAAAAAAAAGTTTGTAATAAATGTGTTTTACCAGTTCTTACTTATGGACTTGAGATTTGAACACTTAACAGAAGAGAAATACAAAGACTTCAGATCACTCAATGAAATGTGAAAAGTTTATATATTAGAGTAGTAAGAAAGGATCAAAAATAAAATATGTGGATGAGACAACAAATAGGTATTATTGACATCATTGAAAAAATAAAGAGATTGAGATGGAAGAAATAATCGGATTTATTATTATATTTATGTACTTGTATTATAAATTGTATCATTTGGAAAATTAGTAAATATTGTGTTTTCATGGAGGTTTGAAATGGAGAATGAATGTGATTAATCTAATAATGTCATTTATTCCATTAAATATTTAAAATTTAATCTCATTTTATTTGTCATTCTTGAACACAAGTTGAGGTATTAAAATAAATGTTGACCGAATCCTTATAATTGGAATCGTAAACTGTATTCCAAGAGATTGCAAAAGATCTAGAAAAAGACCCCATTGAGATAGATTGATGAAATATGTCTGATGCGATTTGGAGAAGAGAGGCTATAATCAGAGAAATTGAATTAAATTAAAAAAGACTGCCATCATGAAGTGAATCAATAATGGTTGAAAATAATGATGATGACAATTAGAAATTATTCATGGTATTTTTATCTTTTTATCAAATGAAATAATAATAATTTTATTGCAAATAAATTATGGCTATTAAATGTGCAACGTTTTGAGGATAAAATCTTATTCACAGAAGAACAAAATCAGAATAGCTCACTATAAATCACAAACCAAATTCACAAAGAATCATTTTAACACTTGCAAACAATGATACTTTCTTAGTCAGATAAAAAAAAGGCTACTTTGATCTAACTCCCAGATTTTAAAATGATAAATAAACCAAAAATCAATACTTCGAAAGAATGAAACTTTTATTTTAACAATGATTTTTATAATTATCCATCAAACCAATTTACAGTTTCAAATAATAAAACAGATGAAATTCTAATGAGTTTAATAAGATGACTTGATTAATAATTACAAAAATCACCATAAATATAAAAGTTTCACAAATGAAATATTGATCCTTGTTTTATTCAACATTTAAAAACTTTATTTTTTTAAATTAACCAATAAATTGACATCAGTACAGAAAATAGATGTCATTTGCAGATTTATTAAAATGATTCTTTAATAATCTGGCTTGTGAATTATTGTGATATATTCAGATTTTATTGGTCTAAAATAGTTTTATCAAGAATAAGTAAATTGCAATTTTTTTTCTCTTTTTAATTTAAAATAAAAGCATTACAAAGAAATTCTTATTTTAGCACATAGGCAACAAAAAGAAGAAAGCAATAAAAAGAGAAAGAAATGTTAAAGAAAAGTAGGAATAGATATTTTAACATATTTGTAAATATCTTTTTGATTATGAGTTTCAAAAATATAACTAAAACTTCAATTACATGTTATTTAATATGAGTCATAGGAAAACAGCAAATTTCATTTATGAATAAAATGAGCATAGTGATTATGAATTATTCTGAATCTGTTGATCAAATTCAGTTGCTTTTATTGTTGGATTTGGAAAAAAAAAATGTTTGGAACCTTTTAAGAATTACATTTTTTATACCATAATTCTTTGATTGTAGATTTTTGGTTAAACATTCAAAAAGAAGATCTTGATTTTGGTCAAATCTTAGATATTAAAACTATATCTTGAGTTATTGATAAATCTGATGTGCTTAAAATTTTTTTATACATTTTCTATTAGGCAACATCTCTTACGATATCTGACGGACGAATATATATAAAAAAAACAAAAAGTCATTATGAAGGAATAAAATTGAGAGTGTTCTCTAAATAGGGGCAGAGCATCCTCAATAGAATAGGCTAGTGCTAAGGAAATACTAAATCTATGTAAATGAAGACTAACATAAAGCATAGATTTCATAGTTAGTAGTTGTTGAATCTATGGCTGTAGAAGCAGAATTGAAAACACAACAAAGCCAGTGGTAAATCCATTATCTGTTTGGAATATCCTCAGATTTCTTTATGATATTTTGTTAATAGTTATTAGTTAAGCTAACAAAAAAAGTTATATGAAAATATATTTATGTCCATATATGAATGTATATATATTCATTATAATATTGCTTTCTCAAACCAACTGATCATGATAAACAAGAAATTTCTGGCTTCCCAAACTTATCATATATAAAAAAAGTTAGAAATTGTAATTAATCAATTTTTTTGAACATTGAAACTTTAAATAATCCAATAATTTGAAAAATTAAATAGGAAGTTTTTTTTTACAAATTATAATTTATTACTAATATTCAATAATATAAGATTAAATTCTAAATATAGACTTATATTGATCTGCTCTGAATTCATAGTAATGCTTTGGAAGCATTGATTATATGCACAAATTTGATATGGATGTTGTTAGAAAAATTACAGTATATTCTAGCTAACCATTCTTGATAGTATATCTATGCAGATATTGTCAAAAAGTGTGAGACACTTCATTTTTTAATAAAAATAATTTGACATTTAAAAAAAGTATAAAATCAAAGTATAAATTAATCTAAGTATGGAAGGTTTGATTAATATTTTTACCCACTACTTGTATGTTGGATGACAATCAACACAAGTGACACAAGAAATATGGTCACGACAGCCATTGAGAAGGCAACCATGACACTCATCTTCAGTAAGATAAGCTGCAAATAAAATATTTTTTAAAATTTATTATACACACATAGATAACAGGTGTGATAACAAAATGCATTATATAATAGCATCTTATGATAAACTTATGATATTCAAGAGGCCAAGGCATGAACAAATATTTTTAAAAAGACTTGTTACATTGTGTTCCTGTGAAAAGATGGCAGATTCTCTTTCCAAGCTGCCTACAATACCACTTTTGAATCAATATATGTGTTATGTAGTCATATAATTTAGATATTCACCAAAACATTTTAAAAGTACTAGAATGTTTAAATCATAAGCTACAAAATGGAATATGATAGGTTATTTGTATCTTAAATGATGATATAATAATATGTAAATATTACATTTTAGTTTAAATTAGACAAAACTATTACAGAAATCTTTGAAATAATTCAAACTATATATGGCAGTGAAGCTATCAGTCCCAAGAATGTTTTCAAGTGTTTTGCAAAATTTTGTGATGGCTGGAAGAACACTGAAAACAATCCATGAAGATATAAACACATTGACACATTTCATAACTTGTGAACTGAACATACTAACTCCTTAACCTTTTTGTCATACATAATTAAGCTATGTCACTGTGCAATATATATTGATTCAGAGATAAAACTGCAGACAGTTTGAAAAGAGAACTAGTTACTTTCATTGATACACAGCATGTGTTATTTTACATAAATATTAAAAAATATACATATGTAAAATATTTATAAATGATTATAGTTATTTCACTTTTAATTCATACTAATTTTAAATGTTTCAAAATCTTGAAAAAATTGTATTTCACTTTATATTAATTATGATGCCATAGAAATTCAGCTAACATATTGCCATAAGAATAGCATATTATCAGTCAAAAAGTGAGTTCATTATACCAGATATATATTACACAAAGATAGGAATCTATTGATAGATGGTGATTAAACAGCATTTATTTTCTTCTTCTTATGATATAGGTTAAAAATACATTCAAAATATATAAATTAAAATAAAATATGAATATATAATAGATATCATAGAAAATATGTAATTATAATTATATATATAAGCCATTTTCAGATGATTTTATGCTTTGTCAAATGTTAAATGTCTATTTTAATTGTTATTTTATTGTTATTGTTAATTTATTATTGTATACATAACACCATCTACTGTTTAATACTAAAAGTAAAACTAAAAAAACAATAAATATAACAAAACATAAATCAAATAATGATACAGCAATTCAAATTGTTAGATTTAATAAAGGTTGAAACAAATTAATTAAATACCAATAATATGCAAAAATAAATAAAAACATACCTTATTCAATTTTACATATACTACCTCTTATATAATTTCTATTCATTTTTAATGGACCAGTTATTAAAATAAATTAACTGAAATTTTATAAATTTTCATACAATTATCTATATTATGCTTAATATAATTTGTTTCATATATTTGTTTTCTTTATGAATCTTTAATATAATTTAAAGACTTAATATTTTTATAGCATCTATTTTATATCCGTATGTTAAACAATGAATGTATAAAACATATTTATCATCTCTCCTATTAATTGCATTGTGGTTGGATCTTTCATTTGTTTCTCTGCATGTCTGCTGTAAATAATATTATCAATGTGACAATTAAGTTTATATTTTCTATGATAGCTATTGCATATTGATATTGTTATTATTATAATTTATATGAAAAAAATAGTATAATGACTTTCTTTATTGCCATTTTTGATCAAATTATATGTACATAAATAAGATATTTTCTATTATTGCTCATTAACATTTGGAAAAGATATGGACAATCTGAAATATTTGATTGGTTATAAATATTTATCCACGTTGATTAAATTATATATATTGTGAAAAAAAGACAGCATCTACCACATACAGCTATATATCGCTAATTGAATTTTAGGTTATTACATATAAATAAGCATTTTCTTATTTCAAAAGCTATTGAAATATGTGCTATTGATAATTAAGATAATTAATAAAATAAATAAATTAAAATATCTAAAATTAGTTATTTAATAATGAACCATTTAAAATACGCACCAGTATTCAGTAGAACTTGATACTGCAGAAGCATAAATAGCAACATTCAAAACTTATAATAAAGTTTTAAGTCAATAAAATTGAAAAAAAAATTATAATGTCTAAAAAACAATGTTTATGATTTAAAACATTCTCATTTTTTATTATATAAGTAGATAATAAAGCTTGTTTTTAGATAAACAATCTATTAATTAATTAATGCAGTTATGATTATTAGATTAATATGTAAGCATTTAATTATGTAACTATAGCTTTAATATTTGACCTTATTGATATAAGATTAGAAAGTATTTAAACCAGGTGTAAAACATTGGTGGACTAGTACTTATATATCAGATTTATGCAGCTTATATTAAAAGTTGACATAGTGGTCAGAAATGTTCTATCCATCAATTCAAAAAATAATGGCCATCAAGCAGAAGATTTTGATTATGCAGTAGAAGTGAAATTATATTACTAGCATAGCATCAAAAAACTTTAATACATTGTTGTATTCATTAAAATGAGCAGCTAATTTTTGTGTGCCAACTGCAACTCATCCTACTATGATATTATTCTTCCTGATCTTAAGTATTTGTCCCCAGCTTTTGAATCTGCCTACATCTCTTATAGGTAGTCAACCAAATATCAAAGACCTAATTTAAATCTCCCCTTGAAGATGTAATAAAATTCTTATTATTGCCTAAAGAAGACACATCAAAGATTAAAGAATTTATCAGTTAAAGATAGCTCATTAGAAAAGATATATTTAAAACAAAACTTGAACAGTATCAAGTGCACTTCAGAAGTTCCAATTACACCACAACATTCAAAGTTGTATATAAATTTGTGAAGTCTAGTAAAATTTCAAACTCTAAAATTTTCCTCAGAAGGAATGTTTATATTTATTAGTTTAATTCAGTTTAGTTATTTTTTATTACCAAAATTACTTTTTATCATTATTTATGCCTCTATATAGTTCATTCTTTAATATTTAGTATTCCTCCTTCATTAAAACAGTTATACACAGGCATAAGAGGTGGTGATCATGTGATGTTTATTGGCTTAATTCCTACTTCATGTTATATGTTATCATAATTAACAGGATTAGAAGGTCACATTTCAGTTTAAAAAGAGAAATATGGGCTGTGCTTGTTTATCTATATCTAAAATCAAATGTCAGTATAGGCTGAACCTTATATCGAATAAAAAATCATTGATGTAGACTGTAAATTAAAATTTGGTCAAACAAAACTAAGGAATATACTACACTCAAGTAACTGATGCTAGTAATAAAAAAGCCGCAAAAAACAGCTTTTATCATTAGTAGTATCTAGCCTTCGATGAACCAACATTCTATCCTACAAGTCAGCAAGAAGTACCAGCATAAGATCATATAGTTATGTTTATACATATAATGAAATTGAGGATAGTTTATTTTATTATTTTTACACTTTCTTAAATTTAATAATTTACCTGAATACAATTAAATAAATAATCAAATGATTTTGTTGCTTAAAAATTCATAAAAAGCTTGAGTGCCAAAGTGATAGTGCTGGGTGCAGTTGGCAGACTTTAAAGTCCAGAATCTACCACTCTGCTGCCATTCCATTGAAACACACAGGGCATCAAAACAATTAATCAATATTTATACAATTGACATACTTTTCAGTTTAAAATTATTACAGATCCATAACACTTTATACTTATATTTGAATGAAACCAATATTAAAATTTCTTGTTAATCAATAAAACTCGCAATAGTCTTTTTTTATATTTTCATATTTGAAAAGAATTGTTGCAGTTAATTTTTTCTACATTTCTTGTGGTTTTTAATAAAGCCCAGTTTCTGATTAAAGTATGAAATAATGTACCATATTAATGTGTCCCAGTGAAAAGATAACTCATTCTCTTTCCAAACTGACTGAATCACTATCTCTGAATTAATGCATGTGTTGCACAGTGACATAGGTTAGTTATTCACCATAAAAAAAATTTAAGACCTTAGAGTGCCTGAATTATAGGTTACAACATAAAACATGACAATGTGTTTCAGTACATGCTAACATTAAAGTGTTTTGAATTGAGTAAAACTGCTTATTAAAACATTTTATATGATTCAAACTAGTTATGGCAAAGAGCTATGAGCAAGAGTATTGATGATGGTCGACACAAACATAATATACACTGTTATATTTCATACCATAACTTGTGAATGGTTAAGCTATGATTATATAATATATATGTTGATTCAGAGATAACACTGCAACAGATTGGGGAAAGAACCAATCACCTTTTCAATGGGATGGCCTGTGTATTTTATTATTTATTTATATATTCACAAAAATTCTTTTAAAACTTATTTAATTAGAACATGATAGTCTTTCACTTGTATAAAAAATACAAAAAAATCCTCCACTAATAATAGCTCAGAAAAAAGAACATCCATAAAGTTTTTTTTAAAATACTTTGAAACCAGCATTAAGTGTGCATTATTTTAATTACCTGATTGAAATGAAAGAAACAAAAAAATTGACATCCATCACACATTTCTATGCAGCTAATGTCAGCTTACATATTTCATTATACAGCAAAAGGAATTTATCAATTTTTTTATTTTCTAAATCATATATATATATTGTACTGGTCGAAGATTTAGAATCTAAGCAAAAATACCCAGAATCCAATCATGCCTGAGATACACAGGTCAGGAGCAATCATGAATTCTAACCTATTTGCCAATTCCCCAAATCTATGGGTGACATCTATGGTTATACTACATAAATTCATTCTATCCTGGCCCGGTGCTACAATGTTTTGCATGAGAATTTAACTGGTGATGATGGTGAGAGATTGATTAAGTTTCAAAATCAACATCATCATCATCAACCATTATCAATCCACTGCAGTATGAAGGTCTCCCCAAGTTCAATCCATCTTTTCCTATCTTTAGCTTCTCTTCTCCACATCACCCCTGCACACTTTCTTATTTCATCCATCCATCTTACATGTGGTCTCTTTCTGGGTCTTTTACAATCTCTTGGAATCCAGTTCAAAATTTCAATTGTCCATCTATTATCATCTCTTCTAGCAATATGTCCAACCCAACTCCACTGTCTTTCTACATCCCTTTGTACTTTTTCTAAGTAATCTAATGCATCTTTACTAACACATAATGCATCACTACCATATGTTAACTCTACTATTGCAACTCCCTTCCATACAATTCTAGCTATATCATATTTATTATATGAAAGCATTGTTAATTTCTTTATTAATCCCTTTCTTTTCTTTGCTTCAATTATCAATTTTTTCTCCCATTTATCCAAGCAATTTTCTTGATTATTTAAGATGATTTCCAACCCTGTAGGGTATACTTGGGGATAATGGCTAAAATCAAACTAAGACAGAATTACAGTCTAGATAATTATATTTATAGGATTATTTTATTAAAATGAGCAATTTGTATTCAATTTACTTCAAGATAAGAATACTATAGACAAGAACAAATAATATACACATTTCTATGTAATAATGTTATTATAAACTTATGTTGAAAAACACATTAGAAAAGTAGTTAGGTAATAAAATTTACAATATTTTAATTTTACTAAATATAACAAGTTGGTAATAAAATTACAATAATGTTTTAATTCTACTAAATATAACAAGTTGGTAAGAATTTTGAAAACACGTTTTTACCTGATGTTATACATAAATTTATTTTGAAATTAATGTTCTGATGGGCAAAAAATGTTTTATAAAACATGTTTTTGGGAACAACAGTATTTAACAAAATATTAAAATAAATATCTCACTTTACCTTCGGCAACAAATAAACAATATTCTGTATATGAACGACTACTCTTAACCTTATTAAATTGCAGAGGCCTATTGATTCATAACGTGGGGGAGACGGTTTATTCCTTTTAATTACAGATACATTAAGTTGTGTTAATTTCATTATTGTATATAATAAAATAAAGTCGTTTTAAAAATAGATATTGCTTCAGAAATATTTAAAAATGCTAAAGTCTATTTATTAAATATATCTTTTTATACTAAAATTAATTGTACTCCACAGAATTGTCATACATATGTATTAAGATTTACTCCCAATGTTTCATTCATTGCTTAGTGGTTCTCTTCATTATTGAAAAAAAGTATTTTATTGACAACTGATTGTTAATAATCTATTGCAGGGATCCCCAACCTTTTTGCACTTAAGAGCACATTCTATAATACCGGCCAGTTGCCGGCACCATTTATTTTTTCAATGTAAATTTATAGTTGGATATTGTTAATAATACACACAACGTACAAAAAAATATTTATTTCAAAAGAAAATTTTAACATATAATTAACGTTTATATTTTTACGCTGTAAAAGTATAGTATGCCCTACAATTTGATTACAATATAATACAATAATTTTTAAGAAATTTTAAAAATTAAATTTATTTGTATCAGATAAATAATTTTTTATCGTGTTCGAATAGCGGCGAGCACACGTAAAATGGTCTGCAGGCGCCATGGTGCCCGCGGGCATAGGGTTGGGGACCCCTGATCTATTGCTTTATTTAAGCATTAGCTGCAATTATAAGATATACATATGATAACCAGTTAGTTAATGGCTCTTATAGTTTATATTGACGTGTATGCGTCAACTTAAATAAATTCTCCAACAGATTTGGTAACAAAAAATAGGTTTATTAACAACTTTAACACAAATAAAAATAATACATAGCTATAAAGTATGCTCTAAGACATTACATATATAAACATACTAGTGGTAATCAGCCTATGTAACAGCCATTGCTTTTTTTTTAAATGAATGCTTTAACAAATTGTTTTAAAGATTTATTGTAAATTAAACAAAAGACTTTAATATTATATAAATAAGTGTGAGAAATTCACAATTGAAAAATGGGGGTGGGGGAATGGTTGGAAAAACCTGGCCTATTTGGTACACTTCAGAAATGTACCCGACAAAGCATCAATAAAGCTAAATTAAAATGAAAATTTTTAAATATACCTGTTATATCTGATATGCGAATTTAATAGCATTATGGACAACTATAAAAATTATGGTTTGTTAATGGCAGAATGATTTCCTTACCATAAAATAATACGATTTGTAATAAAAATTACGGATTATTACATGTAAAGAATGGAATTTCTTCTTTTGCATAAAATGTGTGTAATATAAATTACAGTTTAGTTAGGTATAGTTATTTATTTATAAAAACAAATTTAAAGTTTATTTTTTTTGATTTTTCAATTGTGAATATGACAGCATTATGGATAAACATGAGTTTTTTTAACTGGTTGTAAATTTGACATGTATCAGCCTTATGGACAAACAGTCATATGAATTTGACATGTGGTAGACTTACAGACAAACATTCATTTTATATATATAGATGATTTCAAATTAATGGCACATTTTTATCGATATATTTCAAGACTGAGTTCTAACAATATTTAAAAATATAATACTCATGAAAAATGAAGACAAATTTGCATTAATAATATTATGTGGTTATATTTGATAAATAACAAACATATATTAATTTTTAATTGAGTTTAAAGTTTAGATCTGGATGATAAGTGACGTGAAAATTTATAGTCTAATAAATGACTAGTAAGAATCATTAATGCATTTATCTAAAACTGATGCTGTCAAAAATATAAATACAGAGATTCTTGTAGATAAAATTATAATATGTTTGTGTGAATGTGTGTACATGAGTATTCCTATACAAAATCTTTAATTAACTCAAAATTAAGGATGATAAATATAAACATCCATTTTAAAGGGTCATTTATCTTTTTCAGATATCTTTGTTCATGTTTCAAGAATGTGCAGTGGAGTAGAGGTTTTAAGCATATCTTAAAAAAAATTTTAAACATAAAAAAGAAGAGATAAAATTGAGTTAGTCATTGTGTTTTTGTATAATTAAAAAAGATTAAATATTTAATGGAGACTTAAAGTTTATAATTGGGCTACAGATAATCTCTACTTTAATAAATAATTAGTAATAATCATCAATGTAGTTACATAAAGGGATTGGTATCAAAGTTATGAGTGCAGAAACTTTGACACTTGTAAATCAGAACTGTAATAAAATAGAATATGGATTAGAACAATGAATTAACATGTAGACAACTCATTGGGAAATGATATATTGTAACAGTTAGTCAACTGACTCTCATTTAAATGAAGCTAGTAACCACTACAATTACTAGCTGCTAAAAATATTAAAGCAAAGACAAGTTACAAGTTTTACAGTTTATCTTGTGTTAAGCCAACTCTTGCTAACTCAGTTGGATGCTAGCAGGTCTACCAGATCCTGGAAAAAGATTTTTCTCTCAACATAATCAAATCAAATATGTAATAAAAGCGAGTGTTTTATTAAATCAACAAATGAAATGATGGAGTGCATAATACTTATATAGAAAATTCAGATACAAACATATATATATAATTTTATGCTGATAAAAGAATCAGCTTCTTTGATAATGTAAATGAGGCCTTTTTCCCAACATAAAAATAACCATCTTTATTTTTTTCACACTCTGACTCATAAAATGCTACCTCATAGTTAACTTCACACCTTATAAATACAAAACATTTTTTCTAAATAAATTAAGTAATATTAAAATGAGACAAATCCATTACCAGCAAATATTTTCACAGATAGCAGGATTTAGTCTTGTTCATAAAATTATAATGACAGATTTTTAGATTATGAAAAGGCATTTGATTATATAAGCATTTTCATGGGGATTAAAGCTTTGGACTATCAAGATAGACTTCACAGAAGCAAACTCTCCATACAGTAGTGCCACTTAGTAGGCACTAGAAAGGGATTTTATGCATAAAACCTCCTGTATCTACTGAATATGTAGGAATGGCACTATTGTATGAAGAGTTTTGCCTCTGTGAAAATGAAATTGTGTAAACCTAAAGAATGGTGATCATGTGATGTTTTATGGTAAGATACAGACTCAAAATAATTTCACAATCTTAAGTATATTTATCAAAATGCATTAGCAGTGTTTAGGTTATATGGTGATACTAAAAATAATTAACACTGAGAAAGCTATATGAGACTGTGATTCAACATCTCCAAAACTTTACAACAGTTTTACAAAACTGATTTTGTTATGAAAATGGGAAGCTAAGGGAGTATAATAGTATGATTGTTTTAGTAAATAATGTTTTCGAGCTTTAGGAAATTTTGCAAAAATTATTAGATGAGAATAAGAAAATAGGACAAAATATAAATACTAAAAAAGACAAGTAATGTTCAATGGATTTTCTCAGAAGAATAAAAAGCTTGATAACCACGATATAGAAAATGTTAACTACAATATTTAATGGATTTTCTCAGAAGAATAAAAAGCTTGATAACCATGACTTAGAAAGTTAACTACTATCAATACAATATAATAATAACTTTATCTATATTATTTATTACTTATTACAATGCTTTTTTTACAATCCACTATTGACAGTTTGGATTGCCCCAGCAATCTTCTTCAGAATTTCTATTAAAATGTTTTTTTTACAATACACTATTGGCAGTTTTAATTGTCCCAGCAATATTCTTTAAGATTTCTGGGGCAATTGAAGCTGTCAATAGTGTATTGTAAAAAAAAGCATTGTAATAAGTAATAAAGAATATAGATGATGTTAATATGACATGGATTTTGTAATGCAATAAGAAAGATAAAGTTACCACTAATACCTTAATCAGATTATTAATATAGATGTAAACATAACAGATAATAATAGTTATAGATTTAAACTTGGATGGAATGCTTTTAGAAGAAATTATTTAATATTAAAAAGAAAGTTTTTAATATATATATTTCCATATCTTACTTATAGATCTAAGACTTGGATAATTAATATAAGAGCGACACAGAGATTTCAGATTACCCAGTGATATAAGAGATGTATGGTAGAAGTAATGAAACAAAATACATGAAAAAAAAAACGTTATCATTGACATCACTGAAAAAAATAAGATTAAAAGATGATAATACATGGACAGTAAGGTTTTAAAATGGATCCCAAGAGATTGTAAAAGATGTAGAAAAATATTACATATGAGATGGTTGAATGAAATAGGATAGTTTGTTGGTATACTATGAAGAAGAGAAACTATGACTGGATTGGAGAAAATGAATTAAACATGGACAGAGCTTCATCCTGCGGTGGACGATAATGTTTGAAAATGATTACTATAAACAATTATTATACCTCTTAATTATATACAAAGTTTAAACAAATTAAAGTTATTTTAAAACTAAAATAACCACACAGTTATTAGAATTTAAAAAGCTAAAATACATTACTACAAAATAATAATAATGAAAATTTAACGGAAAAACTCAAAACATTATTTTATAAATAATTACCTTCAGAAAATAAAATCAATGAAATAGTGAGAAAAATAATATTGCGTAATATATTGAAGAACATTTTAAATAGATTCGTTAAGCAAAAATAAAATTATAACCTTAATATATTTAATTAGATAAAAGATAATAATAATAAAAAAGGCAAAGATTTATTGAAAAACGATAAGCTAAATTGGTGATCACTTTCCATTTTATAATAAATACGCACACCCGCGCGCAGACAGACAAAAGTTAGATTTTCCGCCAAAAACAAATAGTTCGCAATTAGAAATGTATTAAATTTATTTTTAATAAATATCAATGAAATACATTCCGACAAATATATATCATTTTTATAACAAATGTAAAACTTATACTTGGTTAAATACCATTGATGAAATATATTTAAAAACGAGATTTTAGTAATTGATACATAACCATAATGAATTAATTAATCGTATTTATGGCGGCAATTTTATTATAATAATATTAAAAAGTTCGATGTGTGGAATATGCCTTTTTGGCATAATAAAAAGGCGAGTTTTAAATATTTATAAATAATCAATTTTTCTTTTTCTAAATTAAAATAATTAATTCTGGTAAAATAAGTGTCGGCTTTATAACCTATAAAGTATGGTATTTCTTCACTATAAACTCATCAACACTCCTTTAACACTTTAAGCAAATAATTTTATTTATTATAACAGTTTCGACTGTGCTAGTACAGTCGAAACTCTTATAATAAATAAAATTATTTGCTTAAAGTGTTAAAGGAGTGTTGATGAGTTTATAGTGAAATATAAAAAGAAGAAAAATATAGAGGGAGAAAGGAGAAATGGATAAGAGTTATATGGTATTTCTTATTATATGTCCTGGTTTATATAGTAAAATAATTTCTTGATGAATCTGAATACTCAATCATATTCATACATCCAAATAAACACATGGTCTTTCTTACGAATTCTTACAAAGAAACTTGCTTATACAGTTATTAGGTCTGGACATTAACTTGCAGGATTTTATTAACTAAATGATATCACTTGTTTCAATAATTTATAAAGTTTGCCTATAACATTAATATTCTTTTGAATGAGTTTTAAAATTTACTCCCTTGTCTAGCATATCTTACTCTCTCCAATACTTTTCCTAAGTTTTATAAAAGTAACAGTCAATCATACATGGCCAAATTCAGTTAGTGTAGCACCAAATGGATATTTTCTGTGGTGTGGCTCAAAACACTTGACAAACATACTTTTATGAAAGTAATAGAATGCATATCTTTATTTTCTGTGACTTCACAAGTGCACAAAAGACAACTTGCAGTTAACAGTATGAGACTATATACTACATGTGACAATAGTTGAAATTCTAAGAATCTATAATATAAATAATATCAACTTGTATCTAAATTATTATGACAGGGTTTAATGTAAAAGAAAAAGTAATTGAATATATAGATGTTGGCAGTTATTGCAATCTTCTGTAATTTCCTTTCTTATATTGTACCATATCTAAAAAAAAAAAAAAAAAAACCAGAGATATATTTTTAATTTTTTTTCCTTTAATATAATTTTAATTGATACTTTGGGATTAGTGCTGCCA
Source organism: Epiperipatus broadwayi (assembly GCA_028023455.1). Lineage (NCBI taxonomy): Eukaryota > Metazoa > Onychophora > Udeonychophora > Euonychophora > Peripatidae > Epiperipatus > Epiperipatus broadwayi. The sequence continues at coordinate 1,708,448 of JAQFVV010012528.1, forward strand.
TGCCATGATCATCCGGTCTTAATTATCCTATTATTCTAGCACTTTAGGTATTCATAATAATTTTGCTGCTTATGTTTGTGATGGTAGAATATCATACCTTTTCCAATAGGGTGTGTGTGCATTTGCAATGGTAGAATGCTGTAGTAGTGATAACAAAACTAAAGTGCTAGAATAATTTGCAAAGTTAGAATAATTATGGCCGGACAATTACATCATGGCTGTGCTAATCTCAAAGTACCTTTTAATTTCATATACCCTGACAAACACAGACATCTGAAAGTTTGAGCCTGATTTGAGTGCAATCAGTATAATTGGCTAACTTCTGGCCCTGCCTATTATTGAAAAATAGAACTTTAAATTATAACAATTTTTGAAATCTCTTGCAATCCTTCTTTGATTTCCAAATATATGTGTTCTCCTTTGGACAAAATCAAAAGATTGAGTGGGAAAACAGAGTACCATGAGCTATAATAGAAAGTGGTGTTGTCATTCTTATTTATGACTCAAGCATAATACAGAAGGCAACAGTATCAAGTGGTAAATTTTTCAGGGATTGTTTTCAACAATGGGAATAGTTATTTGGGTATATAAATCACCTGCAATCCTTCTTAAACTGGACAGCTTTGTAGGAAAATTACCTATTCATTTCTCTTTAGAATGCATGGATGAAATTAAAGTCAAAAATAGATATAAATAATGATTATTAATAATACTAAAAGGTTTTTCATATTTTAATGGGGGGAGATTAAAATTTTCATTTTCAAACAAACTATCAAATGAAAGAGGAAAAAGATGCTTTCTTATTATTGATTAATTGAAAATACTACACTTAGCCTTTGGCAGAGAAAAAAATCCTCTATTTTCAGAATTATTCTGATGTCTTGACTCCAGAGCATTATCTTTAGTACCTTCGGAGTGAATCTTATCTCTTCAGTTTTGAGCAAAAGATGAGTTCTTACATTAGTGGTGTATTAAAACAAGTATTACTAAGATATGTAAATGCCAAAAGTAAATAAATATCTTTGATATTTTAAATCAAGTCTGCAACTCCTTTTCAAATAAGGAAGTATATTTGTTTAGGAAAAATGTGATGCATACACTATCTGATTTCCAGTCAGGACCTACATATATAAGGTACTATGATATTGGTAAAATAAATTAAAATAGACTAATAATTTTTATTAATCATTCATTTAGATTAGAGTTTAATCAATAATGAATATTTGTGTAATGTAATTCACCACACCACTCTCATGCAAGGTAGGGACTGATTTCTACTCACTTTTAGTTAACTGTTAAAAGAAGTTTGTTCTCATCAAACCACCATTCACTAGGGTTTTCGAGCTCTTGTTCTATTTTTCAAAAACCTATACCTATTTTTAAGACAATTCATTAAGTTTTTTCTTCTTCTACCTCTTTTATTCTTACCCTATATAATCCTTATATATCTATCTTTAAGTACAGGGAATTATTAAGCTATTGTTTTTTCAAAATATTGGAGAAAATAATTAATTAGATATGAAAAAACTATAGAAGTAAATAACAATTTAACAATTATAAATTGAAATATATATATATGAAAATAATAAATATACTAACTAACTAAGGAAAAATAAAAACATAATAAAAACACAGAATTACTTCTCTATAAAACTGCTTTAATATTTCAACCAGCAGACTGGTTTTCATCAGAAAGCAAAAAAACAACACCCACTTCTTTGTGTTTTTTTTTCTTTCTGATGAAAACCAGTCTGCTGGTTGAAATATTAAAGCAGTTTTATAGAGAAGTAATTCTGTGTTTATATATATATTGTAACGGAAATGGAAAAAAACGTTTGTAACTGAAAGAAGATATTTTGTAACAGAATTAAATAATAAATTGATAGAAAATGATCCATTATTAACATATATGTTTATCTAATCTGTTATTTGTAACAGTAAGTAAACATTGTCACAGTATAGATAAATAGATGAGTGATGAAATGATAGTTGCCATAATTCAATAACCAAATATAACATTATAGCCCGATTGCAACTATCCCAAACATTAATTCTGTCACATTAGTAATGAAATAAATAAGTTATCTCATTTCTCCATATAAAATAATAACAATGACAATTAAAACTATCATCATTAAAGATTTAATAATATCTAAATATTGGGGATGTCATTTGAACAATAAAACATACTGGCCATTGTCATCAAATAAAAGAATATTAAATATAGCAACTGAATAAAATTACCCACTTTGAGATTCCTGGAGTGCATTATGCTTATCTCCCATACTAGGTTCTTTTAACAAAGAATCCTTCCTATTCTTCTTTCCAACCATATAAGACCATTCATGGTCACATGCACACACTGGTGCTATTCATGACAACTTATAAAATATATATTATATAAAGTTAATATTATGAAGTTGGAAAGGGATTATATCACTCTTTATTCAGTTTAGCTAAGTATATGTGTTTTCCCATGAGCGCCACTAGATTGTTTTAAATCTAGATAAATATCTGTTTAGAGTGTACTGAGTTCAAACTCATTCGGTACATTTTTATCACACATGACTTGGATGACTAATGAAAAAAATGACATTCTTACATTTTATCTATATCGATAAAATTACAAGATCCCAATATTACCAAAATTTATATTATAGATCAAAGATTCTTATAGACATTGCTAGCTCATTTATGTATATTGATGAACAGACATGTATAATCCTATTAATGGCTTCTAAACAAGCATCGTGAAAACCATTATTAATATTGATGGCCATTTAACTAGATTATTTATCACAATATAAAGGTGATAATGATGATGATAATAATGATGAATGATAATAATAGTGATATCATAATAATAATGATAATAATAGTGATAGTGATGATACCAGCCATAGCTTATTAATAAACTCACAACAATAAATTTATCTTTATAAACTCATAAGCACTTTTTAAAATCCTCCCTTGTCAAAATGGGATTTAAATATTACATTCACTAGCATTTAGAAGTTTATGGTTATTTATTAAAATACTTTGATAGTTAAAACTAGGATTGAATAATACTAGTGATGATGACTGATCATCACGAATCTCTGCATAATATTCAACTTTCCATAAACCCCTATTTATTAAAATATATTAATTATGCTAAACGTTAGATTGAGTGATTATAATTTATTAATGATGATGATGGCGATCATAACTCTTATATAGTATTATTTGAAACATTTTAATCAATAACACGATATCCATCTTTGATGAGGATGATCATAATTCATGGACACAACCCAATTTTAGCTTTTCTACTATTGAACTATAATTATTAAAATTTGGTTATTATCAAGCCTAATCCTTAAATACCCAAAGATAAATTAACATTCTAGTTTACTTAACCTTTTGCGAGCGCTTAATATTTGCAAGTGATTGCTCAATATTTACGAATGATAATACTTAATAACTGCGAGCAATGATGATGAATTAAAATGATAGAATCAAGACAAGAAAAACACAACAATATTTTTTTAATAAGAACTCGGAAAACCAATTAAGATATATATAATTATATTTTATTAATACTATTACTCTTTCTTTCTTTCTTTAAAATCAAATCAATAATTAAATAAATGGCTTATTATTACATTAATTCAATACAAAAATTAATATAAAAATTTATATAAGCACAAGCAAATAAACTTAATATATAGGTTTGTCATTTCTGGATATTTTAAAATAAGCTGGCTTAAAAAAATACATTTTATGGAATGCTTACTTAAGTCTTTCCTAACTTATTATATCATAAAATAAATTTCATATGTATCCTGTGTGTTTTATTTCACTTCCATTCATATGTAAGCCTTGCTCTATAATTTCTCACACCTAAACTATTTATATATAACCTATTCCTTGACATGTTTGTATAAGCAGTTACACATGCACACATTCGGTAATGTTAACATATATGTTTAAAATGTATACCCACAAATTACATATATAAAAATATTTTTGCAACCTTTTAGCAAAATAAAATAAAATACATGATATTAATTTTAATATGCAACAAGATAAAATAAAAAAAAAACATTATAAATGCATATATTTATAGGTTGCTCATTATCATTAACAACTGAAGAACAATTAAAAAAAAAACATTTCAACATTACAATATATAATAAAAAAATAAAAAAAAAATAATGAAAAATTTAAGTTTAAAGATTTAAACTATGTTTGTGCTATGTTGTGTGATATTGCAAATAACTATAGATAAACAAGTCTTTAATGTTTCTGTATCAAAAGAAAAATTGCTTTGACCAGTAAATTAAGGTTTACTTTTAATAAGTAAGAATAAAAATCTGTTAAAGAAAGTTCATAGTTACCCGATCACTTTCACTTCTTATAAATGTCCTGAGTTTGAATTTTCAGACTGCTTGTCTTTGCTCCATAAAAAAAAGAAAGTTATTGCAGATACTGTTAAGATAAACATGAATCAATTGACTTGCTTGTTTCTTTAATTCTAAAATTATTTATTGTTGATTGGCTTCCTTCTACCATTTTAAAAAAAGCTATTATAAATACTTTTTAATAAGTATGTACTGGTGGATTTGCTTGTCTCTCCCATTTTTAAAAAAATAATCGCTGTAGACACTTTAGATGACTGAGGTAAACTTTAACAAAAATTTGATTCATGGCTTCAAACTTGGCTATATATGGATTTTATACATTTTCTCTTCCTCTTCCTTCCTCTTCTCCATCCATCCAAAGGTAATGAGCCTAGAATAGACCAGGAGCCAGAAAAGAAGCATTTCATATAGCTTGTGTGGTTGGCTTCAAACTCTTTCATTTTGTTGGTTATTATTTGATTGGTATATGAGACCACAGTAGATTAGTGATTTTAACTCATTCTGTATTAATCAGGAAGCAGAAAAAAATGGTTTAGCAATGCAGAGTCATGGTATTATACTCAGAAAAATATGTTAATCTCATTTCATAGAATTGTCAATAACCTCTTCTTATAAATTCAATTTTGTTCCATTTTCCCTCTTTTCCAATATTAATATTTCTGGAAATTACTTGTATATCTGCACATCTTCGTCTATTTTGACTTTATACAAGAGTCTTTTCCTTCTTTTCCCTTTTTCAATTTTTAAAGAATGAAAAAAAAAATCAAATTGCCCACTTTCCCTTTTTCCTTTTTTTCAACATTAATAACGAGGAAAAAATTGAGTGAGAGTTACATCTCTGTTTAATAATAATGACTGAGTGAGTCTCTAAATTAATAAATGACTGAGTTACATCTCTCTCTAATAATAATGACTGAGTGTCTGATTGTCTCTCTCAAATAATAATACTGAGTGTCCTTTAAAAATTTTATTCATTTATATTGCCAATCTTTGGTCAAAGAAACTGACCACCTGCATATCTTATCTTGAGATAAAAGATAAAAGTCAGAGTTTGACAAGTTGATGTACTATCGCGATTTTACAAGAAAATTAATAATCATCTTTATTACATCAAAGCACCTCTCTCTTTTAAAAAAAAAATCTTAGATACAGATAAAAACAATACAACAAAGCTGGCAATCTACAGTCACCAGCAATTGGTGTAAAAACGTTTTTGTGTTTATACAGATGTTCTTATTCTTTAACACTCTTTTGCACGTGTACATTTTCAAATCCCAATCTCTTATCTAGATCACTTTATTTGACACTTTCTTTCTGATCTGCTTTATTTTAACCAAAAATAAAACTAAATAACTGAATATATTAATTATTTAATAAGAAAAATAACATACTAAAATATCATTTCTTACAACATTATATTCATTCACCACCTATTAATTTATCAACTATATATTACACATATAATATACGTACACATAAATCTATATATATATATATAAAAAAAATTTTTTTCTCAATTAAATAATATGTGTGGGACATGAGAACATACATATATGTACAATATATATATATATATATTGGCTGCAGAAAGGAGTTTTGCTATTAACTGAAAGGAGACCCTTTGATTCCTCTTGCAGGCCTTAAAGGAACCGAGCAGGGCAAATTCCTAATGTCCACTCCATACGTTCTTGTCGTTGCAGCTGTTATTACTATGTGATTATTCATATAGTATACGAACATGGATGGGCTGCTCACCAACACGCATTAGCCAGCGTGGTGAGTTTATTGGCTTTTTACCTCTGAGTTTAAGATCAAGAAACACCATGGTCTTTCTTCTCAGTGCCTGATAAGGCAGAATGAATGTTTGTGTAAATGATAAATATTTTCCCAATACATATATACAATTATGACAGACAAAAATAAAGCATGGCCCTTATTCCCAGGAGGCTGTAAAGTCACCAACCAAGGCAGCGGTTGGTGGCCGAAGGCGGAGGGTGCTAAGAATCCCCTGATTGCGGACCCAGGCTGCCATTTGATGACGACTTTTTATTTAGGTACTTACAACTGCAGATCACTTTCAAGTGAAGGAAGATTGCAAGAATTAGAAGAAGAACTCTCTTATATTAAATGGGACATTATTGGACTTTGTGAAGTTAGAAGAAAAGGTGAAGAGACAATTGATTTAAAAAGTGGACATATACTCTATTATAAAGGCACAAATATTGGAAATACAAGTGGAGTAGGATTCATTATAAATAAAAAGTGGAAGAACAATATTGTGGAGATTGATGGTGTATCGGACAGAGTGGCAAGATTAGTTATACAACTTAATAGCAGATACCAAATGCAGATAATTCAGGTTTATGCCCCAACAAGTTCTCATAGTGATGAAGTAGTAGAAGATTTTTATATGGATGTACAAAAGGCTTTTGATCAGAGTAAACACCATTTTAAAATTGTTATGGGAGACTTTAATGCTAGAATTGGTAAAAAAATGAAAGATGAAAGTGCTGTGGGTAATTTTGGTTATGGTAATAGAAATGAGAGAGGACATAGACTTGTGGAGTTTGCAGAAAAAGAAAAACTTTATATTATGAATTCTTTTTTTGAGAAAAATGTTAAAAGGAAATGGACATGGAAGCATCCAAATGAAGGTACAGCAGAATTGGATTATATTTTGACTAACAGGAAATACATATTTCAAGATTGTAATGTTCTTAATAAATTTAACACAGGAAGTGATCATCGATTAGTAAGGTGTAAGATACGTGTTAATGTAAAACTAGAGAGACAAAAATTATTAAGAAAAACAATATTTACAGTTGATATTCCTAATCTTCAGAAACATTCTAATGAATTTAAATTAGAACTTACAAATCGGTTTCAAGTATTAGTAGATTTTGAACATGATTCAGATTTGAATGAAATTAATATGAAAATAACTGATACACTTTTGAAAACTGCAACAAAGATAGCTGGTAGAAAGAAACAGCAATTGACCAATAAAATTTCTACTGAGACTAGAGAATTTATGAAGAAAAGAAGGAATATGAAGATATACAAAAATGATGCATTAAAAAGAATTGAATATCTCGAATTTTGTAAAATGGTGCGGAAAAGAGTTGAAAATGATATAAGAAAGTATAACTGTGAACTAGCAAGGAAAGCTGTAGAAGAAAATAAAAGTCTTAAGAATGTAAAACAACATTTTGGTATTGGTAGGAAATTTATATCTGCAATAAGAAAAAAAGATGGAATTATTACTAAAAGGAGAGATGACATCATGAAATTGGTAGAAGATTTTTATCAAGAATTATATAGTAATAAAGAACAAGTACCTCCTATATCTATTACATCTTCCAAATTGCCCAGAATTTTAAATGAAGAAGTGAGACATGCAATTAAATGTATGAAGAAAGGAAAGGCTCCAGGTAATGATGGAATTATAATTGATATATTAAAAGAAGCAGGTGAAGAAATAGAAAAAATTTTAGCAAAGTTATATACCAAATGTCTAAATGATAAAGATGTACCGGATGATTGGAAGAATGCAGTAATAATATTAATATTTAAAAAAGGTGATAAAGAAGATATTAGAAATTACAGACCTATCAGCCTTTTATCAGTTTTATATAAAATTTTTACCAAGATAATTACTACTCGTCTACAGAGAACATTGGATTTCCACCAACCAAGAGAACAAGCCGGATTTAAAAGTGGTTTTAGTACAGTAGATCATATCCAGGTATTGAGAGAAGTTATAGAAAGGACAAATGAATATGAGTTGCCATTATGCTTAGGATTTGTAGATTATGAAAAGGCATTTGATTCTATAAACATTTCTTCAGTGATTAAAGCATTAGATCATCAAGGTATAGATCCAGGATATTGTCATATTTTAAAGAATATTTATAAAAATGCAACAGCAACAATTAGATTACATAATGACACTGGGAAAGTCAACATTGAGAAAGGTGTAAGACAAGGTGACTCCATATCTCCAAAACTTTTTACAGCAGTGCTGCATGAAGTATTTTGTGGATTAAAATGGGAAACTAAAGGAGTGAAAGTAAATGGTGATTATTTAAGTCATTTAGATTTCGCAGATGATGTAGTTGTTTTTGCAAATAATGCTTCAGATCTGCAGGAAATGTTGCAGGAATTATCAGATGAAAGTAGGAAAGTAGGACTAAAGATAAATGTTAAAAAGACTAAAGTAATGTTTAATCGATTTGCTCAAAATATGAAAATAAAGATTGATTATGATGAATTAGAAGAAGTTAACAGTTACAAATACCTTGGTCAGATTATTAATACAGATGGAAACATAATGGAGGAAATTAATCATAGAATTAAACTTGGTTGGAGTGCTTTTGGTAGAAATAACTTGATACTAAAAGGAAATATGCCTATGTGTTTGAAAAGGAAGGTTTTTAACAAATGTGTTTTACCAGTTCTTACTTATGGATCTGAGACTTGGACACTTAATAGAAGAGCAATTCAGAGACTTCAGACCACTCAAAGAAGTATGGAGAGATGTATGTTGGGAGTAACAAGAAGAGATCGTAAACGCAATGTATGGGTAAGAGAACAAACAGGTGTTACTGACCTCATTGAAAAAATTAAAAGATTGAAGTGGAGTTGGGCTGGACATATTGTTAGAAGAGATGATAATAGATGGACAATTGAAATTTTAAACTGGATTCCAAGAGATTGTAAAAGACCCAGAAAGAGACCACATGTGAGATGGATGGATGAAATAAAAAAGTGTGCAGGGGTGATGTGGAGAAGAGAAGCTAAAGATCGGAGATGGATTAAACTTGGAGAGACCTTGATCCTGCAGTGGATTGATAATGGTTGATAATGATGATGATGATATATATATAATGTTTAAATACAAGTATATTGTCTATACTGAACTTAATGTAATTAGAACGGATTTAAACTCAAACTTTCAGGCTCCCTATAGCTATCCATTTCATCTTATACAACCAATGCACATGACCACATGCATATGAAAAAAATGATTTTCAATAGACATATTTCATACTGAACCAGCATTCATCAGTTAGTTCAGATCATCATCTTCTACACACATATATAAACAGTGTTAAGTTTATATTAAGATAGCAAATCTTCAAACTTTAATGGACAGGCTTCAATCTTCTCCACCTTTCTTCCAACTTTCAGCTATCCATATCATTAAAAATCTGATGATGGAATGCTCAAAGCCCTCGTTGGTGCCAGTCTTGTTGTCATACCTATGTTGACTTTGTCACTTTGGCTCCTCACAGATAGAACCTTAATATGTCCATGTAAATATAAGTAAAGCACAATTAAAATTTTATAATGCAAAATATCTCAAATCTGCATTACTGTGATAATTCACAAGTCAAATTCACAAAGAATCATTTTAATAAGCTTCCAAATAAAACCAATTTTTTTATATCAATGCTAATCTTTTGACTAACCAATAAGTTGTTGATAAAGATACAGAAAAGTAAGTATTATTTGAAATTTGTTTAAATATCTTTTTTGGGGATTGTCTTGTGAATTATCTTAACAATATATTTGAGCATACCTATTCCATGAATAAGTTTATAACCTCAATATTACATATTTAATAGCCATGATTTATTTACAGTGTTATCAAAATTATTAGAATTTCAGCTAAATTTTTAAAGGAAACTACAAGATGGCTTGATTAATGTAGAATAAAAAATCACTGGAAATAAAGTTTGACTCTCTTCATTTATTACCTATAGGAATATGGATTATAGTTAAAAGTGGCTGTCCTTTGTCTGATCAATAGATTACTGTTGATATATATATATTACTTTTTATAAATCTCATATACACTTTTAACGCAATTTTTACATAATTCTGTTTTGACTGTCCTGAAATCTTTATCAGAACTACAACATTTAAATATATAATCATATAACCATTACTTTATATACATATATAAATACATATTTTACATTATTATTCATAATCTTATTTTTAATTCTATATTTTTACTTCTCTTACTTCTGAATTATTATTTTCTTATTATTTCATTATTATTTCTACTTCCTTTTTATTTTTATAGTCGTTATATGATTATATATTTAGATGCTGTACTTCTGATGAAGATTTCAGGACAGTTGAAACTGTTAGAAAAATTAAGAAAAAATTATATAAAAATTACATTAAAATGTATATGAGATTTATAAAAAAGTAATATATATATATGAAGAAAAATACAAAAGAAGTAAAGGAGAAGATATAAGATTAGTGTTGACACAGAGAAGTGGATGTTATTTTCAAGTTTGTTTAAATTATTCTTTAGAAACCCATCTTGTGAATTATCACAATATATTAAGACATAGTTAATATATTTATATATATATATAATTTTAATATCGCAGCACTTACTAATAATTAAAAAATGGGATTCTATTAATTATAATAAATAAATACAGTACTTTTTTTTTGAAAAAACCCCTATTGTTACTTATTCAAGTTAAAGAATGGAAGTTAATGTTATTTGTAACTGAATTAATTGAAGGATCTTGTGATTATAATTAGAAATTTATGAAAATGTAATTACTTATAATATGTAATTAACCTATTCATTCATTATGCTGAATGTTTACCATAGTAAATAGAGGGGGTTGAACCCTGGCTTTTCAGTCTATAGTCTTCTCTTATTCCATCTTGAATCTTAAAATATGTATTTCATGCAGAACCAGAACTCATCAGTTGAGCCACATCATTAAAGTTTGAGGAATTGCTATCTTAATATGATAGGAACACTGAATGTATATATGTGTCGGAGATTATGATCTGGACCAACTGATGAGTGTTGATTCTGCATAATATATATATATTGTGCCCTTTTGTATGGGTCACCATTTAAGTTTTGTGTTAATCTAGTAGAAAATTTTAAATTTAAGAAGTATTTTAAAATGTGATGTTGACTTTGCTTGTGGTAATGTTACCATAAGTTTAATTAAGGCAATCTATGAGTATTTGATATGTGAATTGTGTTGGTATTGAGAAGATATTTAAAATGATGATGATTATGATGTAATACTGCATTAATAAATTTAATAACAAATGTTTAAAGCTAAAGTATTTAAAAGACAAGTTAAAATTAGACAAAGATATTTTTTAATTTAAAATATATGTTAAAAGTGAATAAAAATATTTTAAATTATAAGTACTTAAATTGAGATTAATATTTGATTTTAATCATATCAAATAATTATTTTAAAATCTGATATAATATCTTATTTATTTTTAAAAATAAATATTTATTTTAAAAAAGCAATTGTTAAGTTTATTTTTAGACAAGCGTTCTTGTGTTATAAAGAACAGATGTTATACACACACATGCGTGGAAGTTGTCTAATAAAGTTGCATAATTATTTTAAAAAATCATGTTATAAATTTATAAATAATACGTGAGTTATCACGAGATAAAAATAAAAGATATTAATGTAAAATATTAAATCTGATTTTTAAAAATATTACTTTAAAAATATAACGTATTTAAAAAGATTTAGTTTATTTTAAATGATCTTATAAAAGTTAAGATTTAAATCAAGTGAGAAAGAATATTTCAAAAGAATGTTTAGTAGATTTAAATAAACGATAAATATTGTTTTAAAAGAATTTGATAAAATATTAAATATTAAATAAGTCATTATTTATTTTTAATATTGTGTTGGTAAATATGTAAATAAGCAAAGTTTGATTGTTTAATTGTACCAATCAGATGTGGAGTTTCTGGCAGTATATAAGCTGGATTCAATTGTTGAAGAGGGCTCTCTGTAATTAAATTTCTAAGTTAATCGTGCTATTGAGAAAATAGCCAAGTAAATTTATAAACGCTCTTAAAATCAGTTTTAAAATCATAAGAGTGTTATTGTATATAATTTTATAAAAGTTTAAATAATGAATATGCAGTAGATATTTTAATATTCCCTATTAGTCTTCTCAATATCGAAACTTAATTTACGTACAAATAATCATGGAAACATCACATATCGGAGAAATATATCAGAAACTTTATGCTAGAAAAGTAACAGACGCTGGATTAGTACAGAAAACTATAAGATGGAGAAAAGTAGTATTTTGGACTATAAATAGTTTTAAAGTTAAATTACTATTGTCTGTTATTAATAGATATTTTAAAGAAATAAAAATACTTCTGTAAAAAAAAGTATTTTTGACAAATTATAGAATTAAAGAATATCTTAAGTAAAGATATAAGAAACAGTAGTAAGTTTTATAAATACTTGCCTTGTTAAGTCTTTGTGCTTAAAAGACTAAATATTGACGATTTGAAAAGGCAAATAGATTATAAATATGATTATTTAAAATCGTAATATAATAAAATTATTATATTGAAGTAATCTAAAACGCTGGACGTTATAGATGGAGAAATTAATTCTTACCTGAATATGTTATTTATAAATGCGCAAGTAATACATGGATGTCCAAATCAAATCAAACTAAGCCAAGCAACCAAGTTGATTAAAATAATTAAATGAAAATAATTTATAAACTATAAATTAGTTTAGAAATAGTAACTTTTGAATAATATTCTATGAAGAACTGGATCCAGAAGACCTTATAAACTATTTTTTTAATTTTATTTTGTTTTCTTGGGGAACTTATTATTTTCTTTAAAAAGAACGTTATCATTTTTATTATAAACTTTCAAGAAACACGTGATACAACGGAACAGGAAATAGTGTTCTATTGACTTTATACGTAGGATATTTGTTAGAACTTTTATGGTAGAACAAAAGTCAACGCTGGAATATGTAATATAATTTTTATTTTATTTATTTAACATAAAATTTAAATATTATTAAACTATTAAAAAGTAGGTTAGGTACATTTATTAAATAGTAACTTAAAAATAATATAATAATTAATTACATAAATTTATTTTTATAATTAATATAACACGGAATATTCTAATGAATGTTTATGAGTGAAAATGTGAATGATTTTTATTTTATGAAGCTGCAAAATCCGAAGAATACTGGATAGCAGATTGGACATTATTATTATTATTATTATGGTAAAAATATTGTATAATGATTTTTTTAATGAATTTAATATGTTTTTCTTTAGATCAACTGAATATTATGTTGTTGTAGAATGAATGGATAAATATATTATGAAAACACATACATTATATTGACAACAAACTTTATTAAAATATGCATAAGTTTTGATTTATAATATCAACATGATACAACATTACGGAAGAAGCTTAGAAGTAATTATATGATTCTTTCGTAAATAATTTTGATATTTTATTTATGCTTAGTATTGAAATGATGTTTATTATTTATCTTAATAATTATTTTATTTTTGCAATTTAGAAAAGGATTTTAAAAGTCTATATTTTTGTGTATTTTGTTTATTGAATAAGTTAAGTTACGTTATGGGTAGAAGCCTATATTTGGATTGAAGTTATTAAGATATAGACAATGTAGTATAGGTAGATTAGATAATGAATATTTTATTTAAAATTGATATTTATTTTCCGGAAATTTTTAGATAAGTTTAGAATATATTTTATAGATAGAAATTATTAGAAAGGATTAAAATAACACATAAAGTAAAGTAGTGATTTTTACATAAAAAAGAATCATAGAATTTATCTAAGGTAATGCTTTATGAATTTAGAATTGATAAATAGTTTAAATAATAATATTTGAACAATAAAGATATGTAATGCATATTTGATAAAACGTATAACAGGAATTACATTAAGTGAAATATAATTATAGCCAATCATTTGTTTTACATTACAAAGACATATTAATTTTATATAAAGCTATTAGGCAATGCTAATAACAAAGTGAATACATGATAATATATTATAAATGGTAATACTTAATTAATGTAGCTATTTAATTAGTAAAGCTTCATTGTTTACACATGCTACATAGATAATCTTGACATGTATTATTATTTGTAATAATTAAAGATTACTACTATTTATTTTTCAAATCTAAGTTTTAAGAAAAACACACTGTAATAATATTAATATAGCATTTGAAGGAATGTGTAATTGCTTATTAAGTACATAAGTTAATAACAGTGTAAGCCTCTTATATTTGTATTTCTTATTTTTATTTTATTTGTTGTCATAAATTCTAAAACTGTAAATAGTGTAAATAAATTTTTATTTGAAGTTATTGTAAATAAATTTGTTAATTTGTTTTTTTAAAAGTGTGTCGAGTTTCATTATTTTTCACCACAGCATTTTGACATCAGATGATTTGAAATAAACATAATATTTGCACAAAAATGAATTTGTTATTATTACTTAGAATTGAATACCATATTTGCTTAACATTATTTTATAAGAATTGATTGACATGAACATAAATATTACAATGGTCATAAGATGATTATAATGCACATTATAAGAATACAATATTGTTTATTGCCACAGATTATTAATTATAAGATTTTTGATCTATTTTAAAATGAAGATACCATATGAAATAAAAGATATACATATAATTGTTTATTTATTTAATGATTGATTATATCATAGAAATAGATGAGATTAAATTACACTCTAAGATTAGTATTATTTATTATTATTATTAAAATAAGTTAGGTGTATTTAAGTTTGATATAAAATCCCACATCATACTTATTTACATAATTTATTATTATTTTAAAACAACTTAGAAGAACCTGAGATTATTTAATTATATTTTAAGTTAAAAGTTAGTATTTATTTTAGTATTATTAAAGATAATTTATTTCATTTAAAAGTCATAAGAATGCTATAGATGTAGTGGTAAGATGATAAGGTAGTGGTAGTATTCTTATGCCATTGAGACAGTATCTTGGGAGATATTGACTCAGTGTAAATCTGCTTATTACTTTGTAACTTTACTTCACAGTCTCATAATTTTAATATATAATTATTTAATTAAGATATGATAATATAAAAGTATATTAAAAATAAATATGCAAATTTTAATTAAGCATAATAATGTAACTGAGCTAGTTGTATTTTAAACTATTTTATATATCAAGAAGTAAGGGTACAATATATATATATATATATATATATATTGAGGATCATTTATCTTTTTCCCATGTATGTTGTCATATGTATTGAATGTTTGAGATGGAATGGAGGATGAATAAAAAATAAAAATTCTAAGTTTAAATTCCTCTATTTAATTGTAATATGTGCATGTATATTATAATGAAGAAATGTAAATGAGAAATACAATACAAAACGTCACATGTTCTAAATGTACACTATTTATTTTCTCATTATTTTCAAATTTTATATAATTACAAAATGGTGATGATGATTAAACCAAATCCATTTCATTTGTAAATAAATGAGAAGTTGTTCCTCTTAATGGTAAAGATTACATTTTCAAATCAGTGTCATAACTACTGGGTCACAAAGAAGGCAATGTTTGCAGGCCCATGCAGTCCAGAGGCCCATAAAGTTGAACATCAAAATTTCTAAATTTTAAAATGTGGCCCTTTTAAATTTCTGCCTCCGGGCCCAATTTTCTTAGTTATGCCACTGTTCCAAGTAAATAATCTATCTGTGAATTCTTAGTCAGCCAAATGACATTTGGCAAAGGCAGCTTTCTTTGTACATAAATATGAGCACCATTTCCTTTACTTATACAGGCCATCCTAACAAACATCTGTTTGAATCTTTCTAAAAAAATATTGCACTTTCTTTTCACTATTGCTTTCGGTTTGTGATGTGCAGGATATGGATGTTTTTGACATGAATCACACAATAGATGCCTTATTTAAGTGCTTTCCATGGAAATAAGATCATGCATCTATACAAAAAATAATAAGGAAAAATATACAATCTTACTACTAACAATAATTACAAAATACTTATATCATTATGTCACAGCTTAAACATATTATGAATGTCTTAAAGTTTGAATAGATGCATAAACTAAAGATTTTCATTCCTTAAAATTGGGTTTAAAATTGTACTTGAATATTAATCTTAAAGAATGTAATAGTTTTGACAATACTGTACCAGACTAAATATATTTCATTTTATTAGAATTAAAATTGGTGAGGGAAGAAACCAGAAGGCTTTCAATACACTTAATTAATGTTTTTCTCAAAAATTTTGATAAGCGAAAAAAATTTTATATACCCACAGGGAAGATGATCAAAACATTTGCAGTGCCATTTTTGAATCAATGAATGTGTTGCATAGTGAAATAGTATAACTATATGACACAAAAATTTTAATGTGCTAGCATGTCTGGAACATAAATTACAACATAAAATTTGATTAAATGTGTCATACATAATCTATGATGAAATAACATGTTAACTTTAAATTTTGTTTCAAATTGGCAAAATTTCTACTAAAATATTTAAAATGTTTTGTATTGTACATGGAAGTAAAATCACAAGTTACAAATAAAGTTTTCAAAGATTTTCAAAATTTCAAGATGGTAAAGAGAATATTGAAAATGATCTACAGAAGTACAAAAACCACTGTCACATTTCATGTTGTAACTCATAATCCAGACATGTTAGCATTGATTCAGGGATAGCACTGAAGCAGGATGGAGAGATACAGTCACTTTATTTCTGAGATATACTATGAAAAAAATTTGTTAATTGTAATAATTATATCTTTAGGCTTTTTACAAATTGAATAAAGTATATATTCTTACCAGTCAATTAACTTGAAATATGTATATTGTAACGTTTTCCGTTTTGATAGGCCTCTACACGCTAATATAAACTCCGCGTGAGTTGATCAAGCTGTATCAAAAGAAAAAAGAAAGTTGTATTTCTATTCTCAACACAGCTATTTTTCCTGATCAACTTCGGCCTAGAACTATTACCGAGTACAATCGTGAGCAGAACCAGTTTTTAATTTCTACTTGAGGGCTCCAGAGTCGTTAGACCCACTGGGACTGCGTCAAACATACTGTAACTCGTAAACTAAACAGAAAAAAAGTGCTTTTAAACTAATCGGTATTGCGTCTTACTGTAACGAGAATTAATTTTTTAAGATTATTATTCCTGGGCTTATTCAAACATATTGGCAAAGGTAAATTACATTTTTTAAATCTTATTAAACTACTAATAGATTTAATAATAACTATTATTAATAACGCACAAATGAAAATTGGTATTAGAAATATTTTTATTCTAATAGATAAAAAAAAATATATGAAATAAATTACTTATCGAGTAAATTAGAGAGAACACATTTCAGACGTGAATCAATTAATAAAAAAAACAATTTTACAATTACTGTTCATATCTAAATTTCTTCTAGAAATTTCCTTTAAAAAAATGGATGTCTCTTGTACAAGAAAATTAATGTCTCTATCGGGATTGTTTAAACATACTTTTAGAAATTGTTTGAAAACGTTTAATTTGGTCACAATCAGGAGTAATGAAGTATAACTTACCGGTAAGTTTTGTGCATTCAGTAGTAGATAACTATGCATAGTTTTTTGGGTAGAATGAGCTCGGCCTTTTGGTTATTATTTGATCCTGTGGTCCATTCTCCTAGTCGGTCACAAAAGCTTTTCTGGTATACATCTTCAGGCACGATGTCTTCAGAGGCTCCGGTTCACTCCGACATGCCGAATTACTTCAGCGTAGAGCGATCTTGGATATATTATTGCTATCCAAGACCAACTAGAGAAGCCAACGAACAAGATGTCCTTCAAACTGATCTCCGCCTTTTATACTCTCTAGAGGCCCAGTTTTCCGACTTCTGCGCATATCTTTTGTTTGCCAAAATATCCGTTGATAATCTTATATATTCTTTATAAAATTTATGTTACAAAGTCTCTATTTTTTTCAGCATAATTCTGCCATCTTTAATTAGTTGAAATATTTTTACTTTCTCTTATCTAGATTGGTAATTTGTGTCTTTTGTTCTCTCCAATTCTAACTTTTATTTCTAATTACATAAAAAAAAACAGAAAGAATAATTTAACTTTCATTGTACGTTATTTTTTTTTAAAAAAATTAGTCAAAAAAAAAATCTAAATTTACTTTTTTAGCTTTTACCAAATGCCAATATATTTGTAATGTTTATAAATAAACATTACAATACCACCAGTGCCAGGAGATGAGAATAAAATAGGGGTTTACACTAATTTTATTCTTAAGTTTTTTAAATTCATATTCGTATTTTTTTTTCTGTAGTAGCGTGCTGATAGATTGTGTAGACTCATTCACAAGCGACGTTCGGCTTTAACGCCCACTTTTAGGTCTAACACGGCGGGAATGGAAAATATTTCAACATTCATCTGTGTCCTATCCGCTTTAGTGTAATATTAACGATAAGAAGCCCAAGTTATAAGCACAAACGAGCGTTGCTCATCGTTCTGAGTCTTACAGGCTCGTGGCAACTTGGTCCAACTTGATCCGCCTTCCCCTTTATTTGGATCTCTGCTAGAAATAGTCTGACAAGCATTTAAAGACGGTCTTATGTTCATATACTGCGGATAAGGACTCGGGGCTATGTTATTCCCCTCTTCAGTAACCGCCTACCCGGTCAAATACTTGTGACTTACGTCTACATCAGCCACGATCGTGTTTTTAGACATATATAAAAAAATATACATATATATTTTTTCTTTCTGGAAGTCATATTAAAAAAAATATCTTCTTTCATATTTTAATAATCAGGGTTTAATTAGTTAGTTTTTTTTTTTTTTTATAATTTTTTTCTTTTTTCAAAAAAATCATAATTTATTTTCCGGCTGTGAGTTTCTTTGAGTCATCATTGTAATGTTCTTTATCATTACAACTCATCTCAGGTTGTAGTTGTTAAATCGAAGCCCGAGTTGGGTCGCCATTGTAACGTTTTTCTGTTTTGATAGGCCTCTACACGCTAATATAAACTCCGCGTGAGTTGATCAAGCTGTATCAAAAGAAAAAAGAAAGTTGTATTTCTATTCTCAGCACAGCTATTTTTCCTGATCAACTTCGGCCTAGAACTATTACCGAGTACAATCGTGAGCAGAACCAGTTTTTAATTTCTACTTGAGGGTGCCAGAGTCGTTAGACCCACTGGGACTGCGTCAAACATATTGTAACTCGTAAACTAAACAGAAAAAAAGTGCTTTTAAACTAATCGGTATTGCGTCTTACCGTAACGAGAATTAATTTTTTAAGATTATTATTCCTGGGCTTATTCAAACATATTGGCAAAGGTAAATTACATTTTTTAAATCTTATTAAACTACTAATAGATTTAATAATAACTATTATTAATAACGCACAAATGAAAATTGGTATTAGAAATATTTTTATTCCAATTAGATAAAAAAAAATAAGAATGACAATTTTAACCTTCATTGCACGTTTTAACAAAAATTATACTAATCAAAAAAAAATCTAAATTTACCTTTTTAGCTTTTACCAAATGCCAATATATTTGTAACGTATATAAATAAACGTTACAATATATACTATAGTTCTATATATGCCTGATGTAACATCTTCAATTTATCTATAGAAAATCTTGAATATTTGGTTTCTCTCTTAAATATTGATATCTAATATAAAATACTATTTGAATTTTCAGTAATATTATCATAATCCTGGTTTAGCTTATTTCTTGTGTTAAACTTGTTTCATGAATTCATTATTAGGCTTAATTCTACTTTTAGACATGCAATATGGCTTGTAGTTCATGCTAACATGTCAAAAAAGTCTATTCCAGCAAGACATTCTTTCACCTCTAAAAAATTACATAGCATAAGATCAATGGTCAGCACATTTCTAAAAGCCTCTAGACAATGAAACATGAAGGCCATATCACCTTCAATAAAAAATTTGGTGAAAGAATATATTAAAATGTTATATTTTTCTTCATATTTTGTCTGTTTAACATTGGAAAGGACATGAAATTAGGTGACAAAAAGCTTTTCTGTATGTTTATATATACAATTTGTAATCATTGTTATCATTATATGTTTATAAAAACTAATTATCCAAAATTTATTTATTGCCTTCCATCATATTGATTGGTGTTCAATATTAGAACCATGAGATAACTTTATGATCACTGCCATTGGATTCTTTTTTGCTTCTGATTACAACAAATTTCAACGCAATAGTTTAGCATGATATCACAAAATTTCTAATTCTTGTTCCCAACGATTGATTTGACAAATAGATGACATTTATATAAGGAATGGGAATTATTTGCAAGTTCATATAAAATGATTTAGGAATCTTGGTTTGGAAATTATCATAGTAGTATTTTTGCCTTGGTTTGTACTGTGAATAGCTTTATATTATCAGCATTACCTATTCGATAAAACTATAATTCATTTATGGGATTGCTAAACACTGTTAGAATCTCTTAAATATGTATGCAGGATACATACAACACACATTCATTCAATTTTTTTGTATTTCAATGCATTTCAAAGCCATAAAATCATAATATTAATTATGTTTTGATGGTTTTATTCTTAGTTCTATTTATTTACTGACCTTGCTAAATGATAGATTATTTATATGTTTTTATATGTAAGGGACATTGCAATTCTATTCTCAAATCACATTATACAACGACATTTATACATCATTTCATATTTTATCCAAGTGAAAAAATTTATCAATGATAAATGAAAAAATCTACAATTCTAAAAATTGATTTATGAAAAAAATAACATTTGTATAATACATTCGGGTATCTTTTTATGCGGATTTCTTAAATGCGATTTTGAAGTTTTGTGATTCATGTTTTTTCTTAATATCTTTTTATGCAGTTTTCTTTTATGCGATAAAGAAGTTCATATTTCATTAAAATTGGGAGTTCCCCACTTTATACATACACATTAAATTTTACATACTGTAAATGCCTGTTGGAAAAAGATTTGGCAATAAATTTCGATACCATAGAATATTTAGAAAAGAATCATGATACAGAAGTGGAACCTGTTCATTTCAACTTTCTAATCAATTGGAAAATCATTTTCTTGTTAATAATATGAATTATGAACTAAATTCCAATGAGAGCTAATAATTGTATGTTTGAGTTATGTACATATTTTTTATACACATATATACATGGGGAAACTTTTAGACAGAAAAAAGTTACAAGTAAAAATATTTAAGAACTTTTAATTTCTATTTTAAAAAAATGTAACTTTGAAAGTTTTTAAATATTTTTACTTGTAACTTTTTTCTGTCTAAAAGTTTCTCCATATATATATATATGTGTGTATAAATTTTTTAACTGTTAGTCATTATTAACACATTCGTGGAAGTGTTATATACATATATATAGTTGCACTCATGGAAATGCATTCTCTAACAGCTAGACATAGCAGTTTGAATAGTTTCATAAACAATTAGTAAAATCATCGTCTCAAAATTTAATTACTAATTACAATGTCCACAGAAAACCATTAAGACAGCACATTATTGAAGTTGGTGCTAATTGTATTCCCTCTTGTAACGAATCTGATGTTTTACCAATTTACAAACGAACCACATATTGTCAAATAGTGATAATGATTAAAATATGTATGAAAAAATGTAAAATAAATTACACATAAAACATATTGTTTTGAATAAAATTAAATAGTTAATACAAAAAGTAAAAAAAGTTTGTCTTGTATCAATTTTCATCAAATATTTGAAAATTTTTATTAGTCATACTTTATTTCCTTATTTTTTAATGCAAATTTTAAAGTAATTTTATCCTGTTGTTTTGGTTTTATGCAATTAATAAAAATTTTGGAATGTATCCCATATTTTTCAAGGTAAGTTAAGTCTATTTTTGTGTGATTTTTTTAATGAGGTTTTCTTGGAATCTATCTATCACATAAAAAGAGATGCAGGTGTACTGATTTTGACACCAAGCAAAGCAGATGATAGATACAGAAAAGTGATACATGCATAAAGATTTTGGACTGAGAGTTTATTGTATTGAATCCAGTTCCACTTTGTAATTTTTTTAAAACACTTTTTTTATTTAATCTTTTCAATTCTTCTTTATTGCTAATTTTATCTTTTTCATTCATATTTAAATTAACATTTCTAAAGACTTCAATTTTTGTTCTTACTTTGTCTAATTTTCAGTGTTTCTCCTCTAGACAAAGTTATACTTTGAACAAAATGGTCGGCAAGTCCCTTTTAGATCTAGTTTTTTTTTAATCGATAATGGAATAAGTTTTTACTCTTAATAAAAGCCTATTTAATTGCTATTTCATTCTAATTTCTTTATCATTATTTTTAATTCAACTTTCTAAATATTTGAATATCAACTTTCTCTGTAACTCCCTGTCCAATTGTTATTAGTTTTAATTTTGACTGTTCATTATTTATTCCATTATTTTCATTTTATTTGCATTTTCCTTTCCAAATATTTTATTAGCTTTAACAATTTTACATACGATTTTACTAAGATGTGTCTTAGCTAATGGTACTGCTAAATATTAATACATCTGGGTATTTATGAGTTTTCAAGTAAACCAAGATTTCAGCCCATATTTTATATAAAACAGTTTCGAGGACTTCCAAAAAATGTTTACACAAAAATGACTGCTAAAAAAATATTTAATATTTACATTTTATTTTTTATTACCATTATTTTAAAAAAGAAAATTGTGGAAAAAATAATTAGATACTTACATATAATTTCTTTACACTCTTCACCAGAATTTGCTGGGTGCTTTTTGGTTAATTATCCATTTTCAGGGCCATTATCATATTTTTTATCCTCAAAATTATTTTAGCAAACCTGTTATTTGTTAAGTTTAACAAATGTTAAAAAATCGAATATAAATTCATGTTAACTTTAAAAGTATAGAGGATTTGTTAACTTTAAAAAAAAATTTTTTTTTATAAATTCCATTCACAACCTTTAATGAATTCTTTTGTTTACATATAACATACGAACCATTAACATGTTGTGAATATTGTTGTGATTGTTTTGTTTACTGTGACATTTTTGTTCAAGCTGTTGGTTAATTTTTTTTTTAATCTTTGGGAAAAATGATTAAAATTTAAAATCTACCAGTGACAGAAGACACTATGATAAATAAATAACTTGTTATATATATTTAAAATTATATCTAATAATGATGTACAGTAAATTGTAAAAAAATTTCAAATGTCAATCACTAAGATATAGACAATGAAAGTAAAAGTGATTAAGACCTTCAGGCTTTCATTTCTAGGTGCTTTAGATTTGCCTATATATATATGAATTTAGGTAAAAAAGAGAAGGTGCTTCAGCTCATCTTTTCAAAAGATTTTATCTTGTGCTTGAAAAATGAGAACATTCCTCAGTGTTATAATACTCATACAGCCAATGTGTTGGGGAGGGGGGGTGATTCCCTAATGACTGTTACAACTAAACATAGCACTAGATAAATAAATGTCATTATATATATATATATTTCATATTTCATCTAATACTGACATGCAGTATATTATAAAAATTTTGCAAATGTCATTTTTTAATATATAGTAAATGGAATTAAAAATGATGGTTTAAGACCTTCACACTCTCATTTCTAAATGCTTAAGATTTGTCTATATATACAAATTTGGGTAAAAAAAAATAAGGTGATTTATCTTATCTTTTCAGAAGACTTTATCTTGTGTTTGGGAAAGGAGAGTATTCCTCAGCATTATAAAATTCATACAGTGCATGTGTCAGTGGGATGTTTCCCTAATGACTGTTCAAGGAGTATGTTATTATTTAGGAGATCTTGTAGTGTTTGACAATCAAAGATAACCAATTGTGCATCATTATTGGAACTTTTAATTTTCAAACTTGTTATTTTACCACTGCATTAAATTGCAAAAGAACATTTATAAGAAAAATGATGCCTTTAAAGATTACCTGCACTCAATGAAAAAATTCTAGGAATAACCATAAATGAAATGTCATGTATGTGAACCAGCAATAAACAACATGCATTGTTTGTGAAAAAAAAAGTCAAACTAAACAACATTTAATATACAGTATATATTTTTCAATAAGAAAAATGATCATAAAAATTAAATTGTCACATTTTTTTTTTTTAAAAATTGGAAAACATCAATTTAAGTTTAGCAATTTTTCACGTAATTCCGATAGGTCTAAATTATCAAAAGTTTTGACTCTACGGCTTCTTTCTCAAAAACTTTTAGTAATTTTTTTTAAAAAAACGAACAATGACAAACTATTTACTTCTTTTTATTTATCTCTAACAACTATCGGTTATCATGTTCATTTTTTTATTTGATTATTATTTATTTTATTAGGCATTAAGCATACAAGGCGGATTTTTTTTTTAAAAAAAAAAAACATTTTTAAGAATGTGTAGTTTACTCCTCAAACATTAAAAGCCTTGTAATCTTTTTTTTTAATAATCGAATTCATTTTCAAAAGTACTATTTTAAAGTATTTTTTAATGTTTACATTTCAATAATAGGCTGGAACCGTTGATTAATTTTACCAACACAAGCATAAACATTTATTTAAAAACTATTGTTTTAATAGCATACAAATTCAGTTTAATAAATGTACATTTATTTTTTATTATACATATATTTCAAAGAGTATTCGGTTATATAAAAGAATGATTACTTGACTGAAAGCCTTTAAAAAAAAGAAAAGAAATAAATATACATTTTTTCCCAATAAATATACGTTTTTGTTATAAAGACCAATTATTTTACTATATTTATTAACAAAGAAAAAGACATTATTTACAAGTTCGATATATACTGTTATATGAAATATAATGCTTTCCTCTTTCATTTTGGTTTAAACTTGCGGAGGTCGCAGTCAAAAATGATAGCAAAAATCGCATCTATCTAAGAGATATATTTATTACTATTACATGCTTAAAAGCGAATAATAATAATAATAATTATAACACTGCAAATTTGCTTTATTATGTTTATATAATAAAGTTCATGATTTTTTATTTATTTTCAGTGACAATCTACAAATTATTAAATAAAGAAATAAAAAAATATGAAATAGCCAATAAAAAGTGCAATGGAGGGCACGTGCATCTAAGAGGTATGTTCATTAAAAGTATGTTCAGAAATGTGAAAAAAAAAATTAAAATACCAATAATTGCCTTTCTTATATTTATACATTAAAATACGTAATTTATTTTCAATTACAATCTATAAATTATTTTCACAGTTATACCAACACTGACTGACTTGGGAGGTGACAAGGTATCTCTCAGATACAATTTATTTTCCAATATCACCCATTTTAACAAAATATGGATTTTTAACTAAACCGAAACTTTAAACACTATGGTTTAACATTAGTTATGTACAAAGGCACAGCTAATTATAACTTTGAACATAAGCATCTACTATATATAATAATTTTTAGGAAAAGACCGAATCTCGCAGTTTAGCTGCGTCCTCTACAGGCTTAATTCTCTAGCTAAAAATAATTTTGAATAATTGTTTAAAATATAATAATGAATAACTATCTAACTTAGCTATTCATTGACTATTTAATTTTTTTTTTAAAAAAAAAGAAATTCTAAATATGCATATAATTAGAAAAAGATTCTATATTTCTCCCAGATTGGATATGAATCTCAAGTCTATGTACTTTAGGTAGAGTACTGAGTTTGCCGATAATTGAAAGATCCTTTGGCTCCTCTTTGAAGGTTTAAAGAAACTGAACAGGGTAAATAAATTTCTGACATCCATTTCATGTTCTTGTTATTCTACTTACTATTGCTTTACAATCATTCATCTCACTAATACACATCAGTCAGCATAGTGAGTTTATTCACTTTTTATCTCTGAATTTTAAGGTCAAGAAACACTATAGTCTTTATTCTCAGATGCTTGATAGTTCTTAACTGAAATATCAGTTGAGTTTTTTTTAAGGCAGAATGAATGTGTGTGTGAATGAATTTTTTAAAAATAGATATTAACAATCATGACAACAAAACTAAATTATAACCCTTATTTCCAGAAGGCTATAAAGTTCCCAGTCAAGGCAGTCACTGGTGCTAATGCAAAGGGTGCTAAAAATCCCTTGATTGCAGACTAGTTGATAGTGACTTTTTATTTAAATACTTACTCTTGAAAATAACTTTCAAGTGAAAAAAATTGCTAAAATTGGATAAAAGAACTGTCTAATATTAAATAGGACATTATTGGACTTTGTAAAATTAGAAGAAAAGATGAAAACAATAGATTTAAAAAATGGAAATATACTGTACAAAAAAGCATACATGGAGTGGAATTTATTATAAATAAAATGTGGGAAAATGACATTGTAGAGATTGATAGCATATTAGATAGAGTGGCACAATTTGTCATTTGACTTAAAATAAGATACCAAATGCAGATAATTCAAGTTTTCATTGTGAAAAAGTAGAGGATTTTTGTATGGACATACTAAAGGCTTTTGATCAGAAAAAACAACTTTAATGCTAAAATTAGTAAACTAAGAATAAATGGAAATGTTGAGGGTAAATTTGGCTATGGTGATAAATATGAGAGAGAACATAGACTTGTGAAGTTCACAGAAAAAACAACAACTTTATATTATAAATTCTTTCTTTGAATAAAATGCTAAAGGAAAATGGTTACGGAAACATCCAACTGAAAATACAGCAGTATTAAAATTATATTTTGATTAACAGAAAGTATGCAATTCAAGATTGTAATGTTCTTAATAGATTCAATGCAATAAGTGATCATTGATTAATGAGACATAAGACAAGTATTTTGCAAAACTAGAGAGACAAAAATTATTCAGAAAA
Organism: Epiperipatus broadwayi; assembly: GCA_028023455.1. NCBI lineage: Eukaryota > Metazoa > Onychophora > Udeonychophora > Euonychophora > Peripatidae > Epiperipatus > Epiperipatus broadwayi. The sequence goes on from JAQFVV010012528.1 coordinate 1,735,632, forward strand.
ACAATATTCACATTTCATATTCCTAACTTTGAAAACATTCCTATGAATTTAAATTAGAACTTGCAAATTATTTTAAAATATTAGCAGATTTTGAAGGTGATACAAATTTCAATGAAATCAATGGAAAAATGACTGATGTTATTAAGAGTTGCAACAAAGATAGCTGATACAAATAAGCAACAAGTCACCAGAAAACTTCTACTGAAACAATACAATTTATGAAGAAAATAATGAATATAAAAATATGTATAAATGATCCATTAAGAAAAATTGAGTAGTTAGAATTTTGTAAAATAGTACGAAAAAATTAATGAGACAAGAAAATATAAATGTGAATAACAAGGAAAGCTATAGAAGATAATAAAAGTTTCAAAAGTGTAAAATAACAACTTGATATTAGCAGGAAACTTACTTCTACAATAGGAAGAAAAGGTGAGAATATTACTAAAAGGAGAGATGACGTCAATAAATATGTGGGATAGTTCTATAAAGAATTATATAGCAGTAAAGAAAAAAAGTATTCCTACAATTACTACATCTGGTAAATTGCATGCAATTAAATCTATGAAAAAAGAAATTATAACTAATATTATAAAAGAAGCAAGACAAGAAATAGAAATTTTTTGTCAAAGTTATATAGCAAATGTCTAAATAGTAAACATATACCAGATGATTGAAAAAATGCAGTACTAATATTGGTATTTAAATAATGTTGATAAAAAAGACATTAAATATTATATATTTATCAGTCTTTTATCAGTTCTATACAAATTTTTTATCATGATAATTGAAACTCAACTATAGTGAACTTTAGATTTTAAGCAACCAAAAGATTAAGCTGGATTTAAACATGGTTTTTTCACAGTGGATCACATGCAAGTATTGGGATAAGTTATAGAAAGGACCAATAAATATAAATTGTCATTATGCTTTGGATTGTTGATTATGAAAAGATGTATGATTCTACAAGCATTTCTTCAGTGATTTAGACATTGGGTTATCAAGATATAAACCCAGTATATTGTTATATTCTGAAGAATATTTATCAAAATGCAGCAGTAATGATTAGATTACATAGTGATGCAAAGAAGGTTAACAATATTAAGAGAGTGCAATAGGGTGTCTCCTTATCTCCAAAACTTTTACAGCAGTTTTATAAGTATTTTGTGAATTAAAATAGAAAGCCAAGAGACTAAAAGTAAATAGATATTATATAAGACATTTAGATTGTGCAGATGATGTGGCTGTTTTTGAATGCTTTCAGAAAATGTTGCAAGATCTATCAGATGAAAGTAAAAAAAATAGGGCTCAAGATAAATGCTAAAAAAGACTAAAGTAATGTTTAATGGATTTTTCAAAAAAATAAAATGATGAATTAGAAGTTAACAATTACAAATACCTTGTTCAGATTATTAATACAGAGAAAAACATAATGTGTGCTATTAATCATAGAATATCTATGTGTTTGAAAAAAGTTTTTAATAAATGTGTTTTACCAGTTCTTACTTATAGACTTGAGATTTGAACACTTAACAGAAGAGAAATACAAAAACTTCAGATCACTCAATGAAATATGAAAAGTTTATATATTAGAGTAGTAAGAAAAGATCACATATAAAATGTGGATGAAAGAACAAACAGGTATTATTGACATCATTAAAAAAATAAAGAGATTGAAGTGGTGCTGGATTGGACATATAACTAGAAGAGATGATAATAGATGGAAGAAATAATCGATTTTAAGAATTTATTATTAAATGTATGTACTTGTATTTTAAATTGTATCATTTGGAAAATTAGTAAATATTTTGTTTTCATGCAAGTTTGAAATGAAGAATGAGTGTGATTAATCTAATAATTTCATTTATTCCATTAAATATTTAAAATTTAATCTCATTTTATTTTTCATTCTTGAATACAAGTTAAGGTATTGAAATAAATGTTGATTGAATCCTTATAACTGGAATCTTAAACTGTATTCCAAAAGATTGTAAAAGATCTAGAAAAAGATCCCATTGAGATGGATTGATGAAATATTTAAGAGTGCTGGTGTGATTTGGAGAAGAGAGACTATAGATCAGAGAAACTGAATTAAATTTAAAAAGACTTTCATCATGAAGTGGATCAATAATGGTTGAAAATAATGATGATGATAATTAAAAATTATTCATGGGATTTTTATCTTTTTATCAAATAAAATTCTAATAATTTTATTGCAAATAAATCATGGCTATTAAATGTGCAACGATTTGAGGATAAAATCTTATTCACAGAAGAACAAAATCAGAATATCTCACTATAAATCACAAACCAGATTCCCAAAGAATCGTTTTAATACTTGCAAACAATGGCACTTTCTTAGATAAAAAAAATGGCCACTTTGATTTTAAAATAACAAATAAACCAAAAATTAATACTTCAAAACTTTCATTTTAACAATGATTTTTATAATTATTCATGAAGCCAATTTACAGTTTCAAATAATAAAAGAGATGAAATTCTATTAATTTTAATAAGCTGGCTTGATTAATAATTACAAAAATCACCATAAATATAAAAGTTTCATAAGTGAAATATTGATCCTTGTTTTATTCAACATTTAAGAACTTCATTTTTTTATTTCACCAATAAATTGACATCAATACAGAAAATAGATGTCATTTGCAGATTTATTAAAATGATTCTTTAATAATCTGACTTGTGAATTATAGCGATATATTCAGACTTTATTGGTCTGAAAAAGGTTTATCAAAAATAAGTAAATTGCAATTTTGTTTTTATCTTCTTAATTTAAGATAAAAATTTACAAAAAAATTCTTATTTTAGCACCTGGGCAATAAAAAAGAGAAAGAAATGTCAAAAAAAAAGTAGGAGGAAAAATTGTAATTAATCAAAAATTTTAAATAATCCAATAATTTGAAAAATTAAATAGCAAGTTTATTTTACAAATTATAATTTATTACTAATATTCAATAATATGAAATTAAATTCTAAATACACACTGTTATATTGATCTGCTCTGAATTTGTAGCAATGCTTTTGAAGCATTGATTATATGCACAAATTTTATTTGGATGCTGTTATAAGAATTACAGTATATTCTAGTTAACCACTCTTGATAACATATCTATGCAGATATTGTCAAAGAGTGTGAGACATTTCATTTTTTAATAAATATAATTTGACAATTAAAAATAAAATAAAATAAAATGATAAATTAATCTAATTATGGAAGATTTGATTAATATTTTTACCCATTACGGACTGCAGTTATCACAATTGATACAAGGAAGATCTTCCTCACAGCCATTGAGAAGACATCTGTGACAATCAACTTCAGTAAGATAAGCTGCAAATAAAATATTATTTAAAATTTATTATACACACATGGATATCAGGTGTGAAAGCAACATGCAATATATAAAAGCATCTTATGATAAATGTATGACAATCAAGAGGCCAAGGCATGAACAGAGATTTGTAAAAAGGCTTTATTACATGTACACATTGTGCTCCAGTGAAAAGATGGCAGGTTCTCTTTCCAAGCTGCTTACAATGCCACCTCCGAATCAACATATTTGTTCTGTAGTCATTTAATTTAGATAGTCACAAAAACATTTTAAAAGTACTAGAATATTTAGATCATGAGTTACAAAATGGAATATGATAGTTTATTTGTATCTTAACCCAGGATAGAACAATATGCAAACACTAGATTTTGTTTTAAATTAGACAAACCTATTACTGAAATGTTTGAAATGATTCAAACTGCATATAGCAGTCAAGTTATGAGTCTAAAAATGTTTTCAAGTCTTTTGCAAGATTTTGTGATAATATACACACATTAACACATTTCATGAGTCATGAACCAGACATGCTAACACCTTAAAATTTTTATGGTAAGTAGTTAAGCTATGTCACTATGTAATATATGCCTTGATTTAGAAATGAAAAAGAAGATAGTTTGAAAAAAGAACTAGTTATTTTTCACTGATAGACAGTGCTTTTTTACATAAATATTAAAAAGTATACTGTAACAGTTCTGTTACATGGCACACAATAACATATATGTATGTATAAGTAGATATAAAGTTGAAAGGAAAAGTAGAAATAAACAGACAAAAATTTTGTGTATATTTTTCTACAGTTCTTGGAAGAAAATAATACTAGTAAAAGATTAAATAATTTTGAATTTAAAATAGAATTCTACTATAAATTAAACTGTTTAAAAAGGTCTAAACAAATATTAATATTGTATTCTGATTTTGAAATTAAAAACAAGCATGTTAAACTGATAATCGTAAAAATTTATATTATCTATTTTGAAATCTTTTTAATTAATTGAACAATATTTCTATCTATTAGAAATCTTTTTTTAAATAAAAACTTGAGCATACTTTTGATAGGGTGTCAAAATTTCTTTTGAAAGGATTATAATTGTTTTTAATCAAGATAAAAAAAAAGTTTTAATGGTGTTTTTGTCGTCTCAGCTCACTATATAGAGTTGATTGAAAGATTAGTTCAGTTTGACTAGTAGTTTTTGTAATAAAAGTTTTGATTAGAGTTGGCTAGTAATATTTTGGGAAGAGTTCACAGAGTAGCAGAGTTGGTTTCCAGAGTTATACAGATAACTGCCAGATAACAGGAGGTGACAGCTTCTGCTAGTTCAATATGCAGGGGTTTAGATGCACCTAGAAGGAAGACCCACTTTTCTGTCTCTATAGCCTTAAATCTGGACAAGACAGCTTGCGGACCTGAAATCTATATGGAACCAAATCAATGCCACCATTTAACTAATTATACCTTCATGATATTGACAATCCTGAACTGGTTTCATCAAGAGAAACTATCAGTTGATGAAGAAGTCAGGTAGTTATGTACTTGGGTGAATGTGGCCACTTGATGGCTTGTTTCTCTGCAAAAGCACAGAAATAAGACATTTATGCAGTCCAACTTATGGCCTACAGAACAGTTCTGTTCATATTAGCTGTTAGCAGGTCTAGATGGCATTGCACACAAATATTATGGCCCACTGATGTGCTTCATAGCACTATGGATATAGTGCACACTTCACAGATCACTACCGTATGATGTGAGGGTGTATGAAATTCAACTGGCCATACGATCTTCCACCCTACCTGACATACTATTACATACTAATTATAAGCTCAACACTGCTCTTCCCTACACATATTGGAAGGTGAAAACAATTGCAAAACAGTAAGTTCCAGCACCATTTCACATAAATCATGTGAAAAAGCATGTTTGCGGGAGAACAGCTATGAGAATAATAAAATGCTGTGTTTTGTTGTTTTGGGAATCACAAGCTTGGTTTGCTCAGACTAGTGCAGGTATTGGCCAATTCTTCGGATCAGTGAAACCAGGGGTCTCCCTCTCTGCACATGTCAGCACTATGTGCTGCAATATAATGTAATTAAAAAATGTAATTTAGAATATATATATATATATATATATATATATATATATTATAATTAGTTTCCAACCAGTAACCACCTAAACATTCACAGTAAATATAGCAACCAATATCTCTAACTGCTGTCAAGGCAACCTTCACACCTTTAAATAGCAAGAATGGAAATCCTATATATATATATATTATGGCTTGTAATGGTTGTAATCTACTATTTTTGTTTTGAAAATCATAAGCTTGGTTTGCTCAGACTAGTGCAACTATTGGCTGATCCTTTGGATCAGCGAAAACAGAGGTCCTTCTCTCTGCACATTCCAGTGCTATGCGCTGAAATGTATAATGTAATTTTAAAATGTATCTATTGACAGATCCATTGGATTGATGAAATCAGGAGTCTCCCTCCCTGCATATGACAGTGCTATGCGCTGAAATGCATAATATAATTTTAAAATGTAATTTAGAAAATAATGGTTGGTTGGTAAATTTTTTAAAAATATTTTGAAAAATTGTTGGAGAACAGCTACGAGACAGAAAAAACATTCCAAAAGGAAGGTGTATTGTAAATAGAGCAAAAAATTATCAGCCTAGTAATGTTACATTTCACCATTTTTGCAAGCAACAATGCCATCAAGCAGCCACATTAACCCAAGTGCACAACTACCAGGGGTCATTATACATATGCTGCTTTATCTAGATGCAAGGGAACCACAGATAAATGCATCATGTCATATTAATATAAAATGAGTTGTTTTAAATAATTAATTTTAAAATAACGTTTTAAAAGTGATAGACATATATAGAACAATATTACTTTAAATCGTTTTCATACTTCCTAGTCTCTTAAATATTATCATGTTTATCTACTTCTGAAATGCTAAAGCATGCTTATGAAAAAGTTTAATAACTTGCTTAATTAAATAGATCATTTATCTTCTGACTTATGAGTAGAATTTCAAAATCTCATAATTGTAAATACGTAATAGCTTTGATTTTTAATATATATATATATAACAGCAAATTATTAAGAATTAAAATCCCTCACCCCTTAAAAGTTCAGATTTTTTTTAAACCATGGCAGTTTTTAAATATATATTGTGCCCTTATCTATAGGTCATAATAGGGTAGAATGGTCAATTACTAAAAAAAATTTTAAATTTTAAGATATGTTTGTATGATATATAAATAATAGTAGGATAATTAGATTATATAGTACAATTTAAAGCTGAAAATACCTGGTATATAAAAGTGTAAGGGATTATTTTAAAAGAAAACAGTTAAATAAAGCTTAATTATATGCTTGCTTATGGTTATAAAAGCTGGCCATATAAAATAATACAGCTATAAATAGTTAAAAATATATTATTAATTCGAGTATGATATTTTAAAACTAATAAAGTAGATAAATGCTATATGTAGTGTTATAATTATATTTAATAGTCAAAATTAATAGAGTATATTTTGAAATAAACTTTAGGATGGTGAGAATTATATTTAGTTCTACAAGTTTAAATTATTTTCCAAATTTTTATAAAATATATCAGTTTTGGTAATTTAGACGAGACTTAAATTAAAAAATCAACTGTTAAAGTTAGTAATGATGTGACTGTATATTATATACCTTCACACACATGCTTGTTAGAATAATAATAAAGTTTGTGAATTATAAAACTAAGTATAATTGCTATCGATCCTTAAAGTAAAAGTTGAAATATTAAATATTATTTTAATAATTGTTTTTAAAGTTTAAATGATTTTGATAAAATTATAATTGAGTTAAAAAATACATTCTAAATAATATTTAAGACATGACCTCATAAATTCTTTATTTTAAAGGGTTTAATATATTATAAAACTAAAATGTGTAAATTTGTTCGCGCTAAAAAGTCATTAACCAATCAACGGAAGTATTTTAGCAGACAAAAAATAAGAATTAGACGAAGCGAGAGAAAGTAATGTGTAAGTGAAGGAGGAAGTAATATATTTTTTAGCTGGATAAGACCGTAAGCTAGAAAAGTGATATAATTTTAAAATTTTGTATTTATTTTAAAAGTTTTTTTAACATATAATATTTTGACTGCCTTTACATGAAGGGCTAATTTTAAAAAGTTTTCTTGCCAGTAATTTTATTCAAGTTTAGCCAAAACCTTACAGTAAAAAAATGGAAATACTACAGAAAACAGTATATAAAAATATTGCTAAAGGAAAAATATTTGTAAAGTGCCTCGATACAGCTTTATTTATGCTCAACCAGAAACTTATTATTGTAACTCAGAGAAATATAATTTGGACGCTATACGGAAAACTTAAAAGAGAAGTTATTTGCCGTCAGGAAAAATTATGACGCACAATTTATAAGGCTACTCTGAAGTTTTTTTTTATTCTTCTCTATGGGAAAATTAAGATGCGAATATTATAAAGAAAAAATTATGTAAAAGTTATAATGAAGAAAGAATGTTTGTCTTTTTAAAGGAAACATTACAAAGTATATAGTTACCAGAACTTTAAAAAAAAAAAAAAAGAAGGAAAAAAAAGTTATAGAATAATGATATGAAAGTGCTATTGTGTTTTATGAAAAAAAAAAAAGAATAGAAAAACTTTCTCTAAGAGAAATTGGAAAAGATAAATCTAATATACTTAATAAAATGGATCCATGGAGACCGAAAAGTTTTACTGAATATTTAAATAAAAGTACCTAGAAGATGCATCATAAAAGTCGTGCGGGAAAATCTTAGCAGAAAATATTAGAAGAGAAAATGTAGACGTTTTTCTTTACGGGATTAACTAATATCATAATTAATAATTGTATTAAATATTAGGAAAAAACAAGGATTGTCATCTATGAATATTTATTAAACAGAGTAATAATTGTTTTACCTTAAAATAGAACATTAAGTGACTGAAGAAGAAATAATAAACATTTGTTTTTTTTAGCTTTAATATGAACGGTTTTCAAGAAAATTTGATGAAGAAGTTCAGTAAATATAGTTTAAATATTTTTTACTAAGTTATTTTAAAATATAAAATGTTATGTGAGATTAGGGAAAACATATAAACATAAATTTAGTAATATTGAAATTTAAATATAATAGCTTGATAAAATTATAGAAATATTGATTAAAATAAAGTGTATGGATGTGAATATTATATCTACAAGGATCAATGGGATGGTGAAGCCTACGGAAAGCGATCGAGAAGATAAAGATCATTTGGTAATTTTGATATTTATTTATAATGCATAATGTATTTTTTTTAGATCATCTATTGATTAAGAATGAAGTGTGAAAGTTTAAATTGTATGTACACATTTTATACAACATTTTTAACATATTATGAGATAGGAGTAATTCGGAATATGCATGCAATAATTTATTTAAAGTATATTAATAATATAATTTAACAGAACAATTGTGTGATTCTTTTGAACTTTCATGTAATAAAGTATTCAGATATTTAAGTAGTTTGTATATGATTAAATTTACGGAGGAAAGTAGTAAAAGATTTTCTTATAGAACAGTGGAATAGTTTTAAAATAAATGAATTTTATTATTGTTAGAAATGCAGATATGGATTTGTCGATGTACAGTATAGAAAAATCTTGAGAAATAAGATCGGATAGTGACTTGGAAGTACTAGTGGAGAGGAAACCAAGATGATGTTTTTTTTTTAAGGAATAGGAAAAATAAAAGATTTGGATCATATTTAGTTTTGTGTGATTTCAGTATAGTTAACTAAGCCCTATGACTGAACACATATAGTTTGGACAGTGTTTTTTTGCATATTTTTAAATTTTTGATGTTATAATAAAGCTGAAGAAATAGCTTTAGCATCGTTCCTATAATAGAGGTCGGTAGACAGGTAAAGGTCACTCCTCTATAGTGTCTTTTAATTCACTGTGCCATGATTGTTAAGGTTTATGACAAGTAATATTCTAGATATATTTTGATCCTATGCATCTATCTTCGCTATCCTTATTTTGTAAATCTGCATCGGTCAGAAAGATATTTTCAAAGAAATAATGAATAAAATAGAACTGAAGATATGTTATCGTTTGTGTAAGAATAGTTTATTTGCTGGAATGTATAGAATTGTGTAACTTTAAAATTGAAAGTCCAAAATATCATAAAGAGAGAAAGAATCATATAATACATTGTAACATTAATTCAGAAATGAATATAAGATTTTGAAAAGAAATCTAAACCAAGTATTTTAAAAGTGATAATAAAATTTGAATATTTTGAATAATATTTAGAAAATAAGTATTGCATATTTATTAAGAAAAGAGTTTAATAAGGTATAATAAACATATACTTGTGCATGGTGTGTGAATAGTTGTAATTATATCATCCGAAGTAAGGCTTGAATGAGAATATTAGGATTAATAAACATCGGATAATGAACAATAAAAACCTAATACCGAATGTAGAACAATGTTTTGACTTTGTAAGATTCCATACAACCAATATAAAACTAAAATTTGTTATTTAGTAGAATTTTACTATGAATGTAAATTTTGTAAAAAAATATAATTTTAATAATATTAGGGATGCAAAGTGTTAGTGATAAGCATATAAGAAATGCATTTTGTAATAAGCTAACCATAATAATAAATCAAGTAATAATACTGTATTTTCTTAAGTGTTAAAAAGATAAGTTTTAACTAGGAAAAATTAAAATAATATTTTGATTTTATTTATAAACTAATAAACTAAGTGAGATATGAAAGTAAGGGATATCCAATGTATATAGTGTAAAAAATATTGTTAATTTATTTATGTTGTTAATAAACTTTGTTTTAAATTTATTTTAAAGTTTTGTGTCCGCGTTGTTATTTCTCCACATGGATGCATGAAATCACGATACATTTTAATTGAAACAGACATATAGATTTTGCACAAAAGGTAAACATAAAAGTGTTATAATAATTTTGAGAATTTATTGGTATGTTAAAATTAAAAGATCATAATTTTATATTATTTATTGGTCATAAGTCGTGCCGTGTATTAACAAAATCTTTACTCCGTGTTATTATCTATAATACCATAATGCTTTATTTAAACACAAACTTCTACAGTACACTCTACTTTTAAAACTAATTACTACTACAATATATACATGAAAAAGTCTTTTTATTTGCTGTGTGTTGAAAAGTTCACACCTTTCCGGATTTATCTGTTCATTGGTTCAATTATCTCATTATTTCAATTCGTCTGTTCTTCTGCATTTCTACCAATCAAATTGTACTCCTAATTTCTCTGTGGTCCGGCTTGTTATCAATTTCTCTAAACGTAATCCTTTGTCTTCTATAATCCGTTTTATATTCCGCCATTCCAAAAAACAAAATATATGTTGTAATTTCACTTCTGAAATGTTTCTTTTTCTTTTATCAAACTCTTCACTTCCTCCCCTCATTTCAGAAGTCGAAATATTTCCATTACACATAGTCTTTGAATCGTTCGGGTAATCGTCTATTTCTTGTAGGACTGGGTGACTTATTCTTGTATTGTTCGTGTTTGTCTTCACAATTTGTTGCTATCGCAATTTGTCTTTCTTCTTCCTCTTTCCCTGTACTATTAATTCCACTCTCCTTAGTGTCAAACTTCTTATCCTCGCTTGGTATCCAATCCCATTCCTCTGACATTCTTTTTCGCATGTGGTTTATGTGTCTTCTATGTATTCTTTCGTTTGGACCATTTATTTCATATATCTTGTTTGACATCCGTTGTTTAATTGTTCCCTGAATCCATGTCTTCCTTAATATGTCTCTGAACCAGACTGGTTCTTCATTCCTAAATTCTTTATCCATTTCGTCATGTTGTATTATATTGCTCTCCTTTGGATATAATGCAGTTAATTTTGTTCTCAATTTCCGTCCACATAGTATTTCTGCTGGTGATTTACCCGTTGCTGTTGATGGTGTTGTGTGTTGCGTCATCATGAACATTTGTAGCGTTTCTTGTATATTTTTTGTTCCAGTTTTCCTTAAATTTTGTTTCACTTGTTGTACTGCATTTTCCGCTAGCCCGTTTGATTGAGGATGATATGGTGGTGACCACACTTGTTGAATATCATGTTCTTCACAAAATTGTTGCATTTCTGTTCCAGTGAATGCAGCACCGTTGTCTGATACCAATACCTCCGGGTATCCATGAATCGCAAAAATATTTTTAAGGCATTTGATTGCTTCATTCGCCGTCGTGTCTCGTACTTTATGTGCTTCTATCCATCTGGATTGTGCATCTACAAGTATCAACAACATTTTCCCATCCACTGGTCCAGCGTGATCTATGTGTACTCTCTCCCATGGTTTCTTTGCTGGCTGCCATGATGTCAGGTTCTTTTGTGGCATTGCAGCATATGTTTGGCATGAAGCGCATTTCTTTATATAGTGTTCGATGTCTTCATTTATTTTTGGCCACCATATGTAACTACGAGCTAGAGCTTTAACACGCACAATTCCTGGATGTCCTTCATGTAGTAATTTTAGTACTGCTTGTCTTCCCGCTGTTGGTATTAGCACTCTATCGCCCATTACAATACATCCCTTACATATTGATAACTGTTGTCTATTTGACCAAATCCCATTTGCTACGTAACTTGGTTTAGTTTCTGGCCATTCATTTCTAATCCATTTTATTAATTTTTTATATCCCTTGTCTTCTCTCGTCCACATTTCCACAGTTTTACTATTTAATTTGTTTGATTTCATCGCATCAATGTAATTAATTTCTAATTCTTCCTTTCCTGTTTCATCTATATCGGGCAATCTTGATAGAGCATCGGCATGAGCTATTTCCTTCCCTGGTTTATAAATCAGCACGTAGTCATATGCAGCCAGTATGTTCTGCCATCTTAACATGCATGGGCTTATATGTTCTGGAGGCTGTCGGTCATTCCCTAATATCGCTAGGAGGGGTTTATGATCTGTGATGATTTGAAAAGGTCTACCGAAAACACACTGATGATATTTTCTTAGTGCAAAAATAATTGCCAAAGCCTCTTTGTCTATCTGACTATAATTTCGTTCTGCCTTCGATAATGTCCTTGATGCGTATGCAATCAGTCGTTCGCCGTTTTCCATTGGGTGTGCCAAAACCGCTCCCACACCTATTTCAGACGCGTCCGTCATAATTCTTACTTCTAACGTGTTATCAAAATGTGTCAACAGTGTATCTGCAGAAAGTAGTTCTTTTGTTTTTTCAAACGCTTCTTCATGTATTTGCGTCCATTCCCATTTTTGTCCTTTTCTTAACAACTGATATAATGGATTTGCTATCATTGCTTTGCTTTTTAAAAAATTTTCAAAAAAATTAATAAGCCCTAAAAAGGCTTGCAATTGTTTGACATTCTTGGGTCTCTGCACATTTTTTACTGCTCGCACTTTCTCTTTTATCGGTCTTTTCCCATTGTTAGAAATCACGTGTCCTAAAAATTCTAGTTCTTGCGTTTTCCATAAGCATTTTTCTTTGTTCAGTTTGATCCCCGCATCTTTTAATTTATTACATACTTTAGTCAATCGTTTATGTAACTCACTTTCTGTTGTGGCTGTGATCAGAATATCATCATAGTATGGCGTCACTCCCTGTATTCCATGTAATAATGTGCTAAGTTTTGCCTGAAAAATATTAGGTGCTGTTGTCACTCCGAACGGTAGCCTATTGCATTGAAAAAGACCAAAAGGCGTGGTTAGTGTTAACATTTGAGCTGTTCTATTCGTTACCTTAATTTGATGGTAGGCGGCGTTTAAATCTAACTTTGCAAAGAAAAAATTTTCATTTGCTAAACCGGCTAACAGCTCGCGAACGTTTGGAACTGGATACGCCCCTTTGGATAAAAATTTGTTTACCGTTACTCGGTAATCCCCACAAATTCTAACTTGTCCATTTGGCTTTGTCACTATTACAATCGGTGTGGCCCATTGAGCGTCTTCTACCGGTGTCAAAACTCCTTCACTTACTAGTTTCTGAATTTTTTGTTTTACTTTTTCATGTTGTGCAAACGGAATCTTTCGAGGTTTGCACACAATTGGTCGGGCGTTTTTACTTAATTTTATGTCTACTGGGTCTGATTTGAAAACTCCTACTTGTTCTGAAAAAAGTTCCGGATACGCTGTAATGTATTCCTGTTCGAACGACATGTTTTTTATGATTGTTACCGTAATTCCTAGTTGTTCGAACCATTCTCTTCCTATTATCGGGGCTATGCTTCCTTTTACTATATAAATAGGTAGGTTTAATATTTCTTCTTTGTACCTAATTGAAATCTGTGTTTTTCCTTTTATTATTACTGTGTTTCCGCTGATGTTTTTGACTCTAATATTCGTTTTCTGTATTATGCATCTTTTATGACCTTTGGTAATATCGTTCCATTTTTCTTCTGATAAGAGTGATATTGCCGAACCACTGTCGATTTCCATTTCTATGTCTTTTCCATATATATTCAGTGTTATCATGTATTGTTTTTGGATTTGTGCGCACACATTTTTTTTTACTTCATATTCCGTATGTTGTTTATCTTGAGTTTTTGGATTTCTGCAGACTGATATTAGATGTCCTTTCCTTCCACAATTATAACAGGTATATGAACGCGATTTGCAGTTTTTTGATATGTGTCCTTGTTTTCCACAACAGAAACACTTTATTTGTTTTCCTCGGTCATTCCATTCTTTCATATTTGTGCTCTGTTTTTTTCCTTCTGTTTTATGTATTTCCCATGACTGTTCATCATTTATCTTGCCTCTGAAACACATTGCTTGTTCCATTACGAGCTCGTACGCTATCCCTTTCCGTATTGCTATGTCGTAGGTCAAATCTGGTTCCATTAACAAATTTTGCCGTAGTCGGTCTTCATTCATTCCCCATAACAACTGATCCAGTAGGGCTTGTTCTGTGAACTCTCCGTAATGTTATTTAATTTAAAAAAATTTTCGAGTTGAGTGACGTATAACGGCCATTCACCCGCATTTCCGACGTCGAACTCCGAGATGCTTCCTTGTCCTAAAGACATTTTAACTTGTCCGTCCGTAGGTTCAACTTTTCACGGCGACTGCGCCAAGTTTTGCCGTAAATTAACAAAATCTTTACTCCGTGTTATTATTTATAATACCATAATGCTTTATTTAAACACAAACTTCTACAGTACACTCTACTTTTAAAACTAATTACTACTACAATATATACATGAAAAAGTCTTTTTATTTGCTGTGTGTTGAAAAGTTCACATCTTTCCGGATTTATCTGTTCATTGGTTCAATTATCTCATTATTTCAATTCGTCTGTTCTTCTGCATTTCTACCAATCAAATTGTACTCCTAATTTCTCTGTGGTCTGGCTTGTTATCAATTTCTCTAAACGTAATCCTTTGTCTTCTATAATCTGTTTTATATTTTTATATTCCGCCATTCCAAAAAACAAAATATATGTTGTAATTTCACTTCTGAAATGTTTCTTTTTCTTTTATCAAACACTTCAAGTCGGTTGCCACAATATTACATTAAATTATATGCTAAAGTTGCCACACGTATTCTGTTGTCAGATTATTAAAAATACTACCACGTACGTATTTATTTATTTCATTTAGGAAGAAATAAGATTATATTCTATTATTATTGTTATTATTATTTTATTATTGTTAGTTGCTGTGTAGTAGATTATAACATAAAATTCCCTTTTCATATTTTACTACCGTAATTTTAAATCAGTTAGAATACAATTTATGAACCTGAGATTTTATTTTATTTTATTTTACTTCATTTTATTTAATTAAGCTAGATTCTTGTTATAAAGAAGATTAAGATATGATTATTATTTTAATCGTAGTGAATAGAGCTTAGAAAGTCGTAAGAATACTATGAGTTAGTTATTTGGTATAGTAAAAAGGGGGAATAGTAATCTTATGCCATTGAGGTAGTATCGTGTGGATAATAGCTCAATGTAGTCTATCTCGTTCCCCGTATTGTCACTCCATGTCTCATGAAAATAGTAAATATTTGTTAATTCATTTTAAAATTGAACCGTATTTGTATTTAGAAATTAGAGCTAGTAATCATTTTAATCAATGCTGAATATTTCATTTATTTATTTGTTAACTGAGCTAGAACCCAGAATATTCATTATTAAACAATAATTTTGGGGTGAGGATGCGCGGGGGGAGGTTAGATTGTGATCGCCCAACGTGTTGCACGATGTGTAGTTGGAACTACAATCGATAGGTTGGATTCAACTAACAGAAGGTTAAATTTTGCTCTTCCAATGAGACTGCACGATGTGTAGTGGAGTTACATATAGTTTAGTATTTGAATTTGTTCATGTAAATCGGGAGATTGTCAGTAGACATATTTTACAGAAGTAGATAATTTCATATTTGATTATAGAAATAATTATTAGGATTTAGTTATTAAAGTAAACCAAGTATTTATTATTAAAATAATTTCAATTTTATGTGGTAGATAATCTGATTGTTTAAAAAATCGTACTATACTATTGTGGGTCAATTGACAAACAAAATTTAAAATGTGCATGTGTGGCTAACGATTATTGGTATTTAATATGACCATGTCAATTATTGAAGTATTATTGAAAATATATTTGAAAGTGTTTTAATTTGTGCAAAATATTTGTGAATCATGCATGTGGGAAATGATGTTGGGACACATATAATTTTAATTGTTATTGTTATTATAATTAGTTAGATAGTATAAGGTGTATAGAAGGTATTGTCTATAGTTATTGTGGGTGATGGTTGGATGAGATAAAAGAACTGGTAAGAAACTATTTTATGAGAAGTTAATAGTAACATATTATTGGGATATTAAATTTTGAGGAAAAGTATTATAAAGAAAAAAATGGATAATCAAGATAACAGTTCAGTAGAGGAAATATCTGAATTCATTGTGGATAGTAGTTGTGAGGAGGAAAGGGAAGCGGAAGAGACCATTAATATAGAAACAATTACAGATATTGTACAAATTACAGATGACGAAATAAAAGGAGAAGAAAAGATTAGGGAATTAAAAATAGAGGAAGAAGAAGTAGTCACATATAAAAGAGATGTAGATAGCTTCTTATTGTCTTAAATAATACTGATGAGAAAAGAGATTCAAGAAGATAATAGAAAAAATAGAGAAGAGATAAATATGAAATTTGAATATCTCAATGAAGATAATAGAAAAATTAATGAGAATATAAATAAAAATAGAGAAGAGATGAAAGAGATTAATGAGAATATAAGTAGAAATAGAGAAGAGATTAATGAGAATATAAGTAGAAATAGAGAAGAGATTCAAGAAAATATAAATAGAAATAGAGAAGAGAGTAATATAAAATTTGAATCTCTCAATGAAATTATGAGTAAAAATAGTAATGAAATCAAAGTGTGTATAGACAGTATGAATAAAAAACTCAATGATACTTGTAAGACTATGGAAGACTTTAAGGAGGAAGCACATAATAAATTTAATGGTTTGGAATCAAGATTGGACAATAGTGAAAAAGTTATTAGTTCTTTAAGGGATAAAATAGAACAAATAGATTGTAATAATCAGGAATTGCTCAAGACTAAGTTTACAGAATTTTCTGAAATTGCTATAAAAGGTATAAACAAGCAAATAGAGGATTCTATCAGCCAATGTCAGACCAATAATAGCAAGTTAAAACAGGAGTTTGATAATAATAAATTAGATATTAATAATGAAATATGTGAGATAAAGGAAGAGATAATGCAGAGTAGAATAAGGATGAAAGATGAAATGGAGAGAGAGTTAGTAGATAAGTTTAATGATTTAGTAGTGCAAAATAGGAGAGATATAAAAGAAGAAATAGAAGGTTTAATGGGAAAATTAAAGGATTTTAATATTGGGAAGGAGGATGATCAGAAGTACAGGTCCAAAATAGGTGAGAATTTAAAGCGCTTACAAAAGGACGTAAAAGAACAAGTAATGCAGGTAGAGAGAAATAGTAATGAGTATAAGGAAGCTATAGATCAAAATTTAGATAGGTTTAGACAGGAACAAAAGATATACATAGATCAAGTGATTGGACAGGTAAATTTGGAAGGAAAATTACAACAGGTATACGAACAAATAGAAGAGATAAAATCCATTAGCAATCAAACGTTAGAATTAGGTAAAGAAAAAGCATCGCATAGTAAATGTGAAGAATATAAAAGTCTATTCCCAATAGATAAAATAGAGTATGTAAGAAAGGAGGAAGGTAATCAAATAGAATCTGATAATAATAAAGAAATAGACAGCCGAATAATTAAAGGAAATACTAGTTGTGAGGGAGGATCAAATAACTCGATGGCATTACGCTTTATGAGGGTCAAACCATTTAGAGGTGACCATGCCGAAAATCCATATGAGTTTCTAAATAGTTTAGATGAACTATTTTCAATATGTGTTTTAACTGAAAGGGAAATGTTGGCCATCTGTAGTAATCACTTAGGAGGTACTGCCAAAGATTGGTGGCAGTCACTTTTTGAAAGGCCAAATACCTATGGTGACTTTAGATGTTTAATAACAGGTAGTTTCTGGAACGCTAACAAGCAAGATAGCATTAGGTTCCAGATAACTCAGGAAAAATATCAATCGAATAAAGGTAGCGATACTAGTTTCTTTAGGAGTCAGGCTATTCGATTAAAAACACTAACGGCATGTCCATTGTCTGAAGGACAGATAGTAAGAATAATACGACACAATTTGCCCAGAAATGTGGAGCAACTATTAATTGCAGCGGACCGTTATTCTATAGAAGAGGTGTCAGAAGTATTAGATGCACGAAAAAACGCTGAAACATCTATAGATAATAGATTTAAAACAAATAGAGAAAGAAATAACTATCCATTGTCTAATATCAATGTTGACTATAATAATCAAAGGCATCAAATAGGCTTTAAAAGAAGATATAGTTCTAGTGATAGAAATAGGGTATATCCATATGCTAAAAAAGCGGTTAGATTTGACAAATCTAGAAGTAGGGTAGAGTTGCAAAATAATCAACCCTCTACTAGTGGTATTACTACTATTTTAAAGAAACCCAATATAAAAACAAGTGAGAAAAAGTTAAGCTAGAAGTTTAATCCCATACCCATCAGAAGTGTAGAAAATTTTTTATAAGTATTAATAGTTCAAAGTCTGAGTTTAGTGTCCAGATATTATATAAATTTGTATAGCAAACAGTGTATTCTGTTGTATTGAGTAGTATAAGATGGAATTTGGTTGTAGCAGATAATAAAATGAGGAGTATTAATGAATAAAGTAGGTATTAAACTAGATGTTTAATTTAAAATTTTTTATTCGAAGGGGGAAGTTATGTGCCCTTATCTATAGGTCATAATAGGGTAGAATGGTCAATTACTAAAAAAAAATTTAAATTTTAAGATATGTTTGTATGATATATAAATAATAGTAGGATAATTAGATTATATAGTACAATTTAAAGCTGAAAATACCTGGTATATAAAAGTGTAAGGGATTATTTTAAAAGAAAACAGTTAAATAAAGCTTAATTATATCCTTGCTTATGGTTGTAAAAGCTGGCCATATAAAATAATACAGCTATAAATAGTTAAAAATATATTATTAATTCGAGTATGATATTTTAAAACTAATAAAGTAGATAAATGCTATATGTAGTGTTATAATTATATTTAATAGTCAAAATTAATAGAGTATATTTTGAAATAAACTTTAGGATGGTGAGAATTATATTTAGTTCTACAAGTTTAAATTATTTTCCAAATTTTTATAAAATATATCAGTTTTGGTAATTTAGACGAGACTTAAATTAAAAAATCATCTGTTAAAGTTAGTAATCATGTGACTGTATATTATATACCTTCACACACATGCTTGTTAGAATAATAATAAAGTTTGTGAATTATAAAACTAAGTATAATTGCTATCGATCCTTAAAGTAAAAGTTGAAATATTAAATATTATTTTAATAATTGTTTTTAAAGTTTAAATGATTTTGATAAAATTATAATTGAGTTAAAAAATACATTCTAAATAATATTTAAGACATGACGTCATAAATTCTTTATTTTAAAGGGTTTAATATATTCTAAAACTAAAATGTGTAAATTTGTTCGCGCTAAAAAGTCATTAACCAATCAACGGAAGTATTTTAGCAGACAAAAAATAAGAATTAGACGAAGTGAGAGAAAGTAATGTGTAAGTGAAGGAGGAAGTAATATATTTTTAGCTGGATAAGACCGTAAGCTGGAAAAGTGATATAATTTTAAAATTTTGTATTTATTTTAAAAGTTTTTTTTAACATATAATATTTTGACTGCCTTTACATGAAGGGCTAATTTTAAAAAGTTTTCTTGCCAGTAATTTTATTCAAGTTTAGCCAAAACCTTACAGTAAAAAAAATGGAAATACTACAGAAAACAGCATATAAAAATATTGCTAAAGGAAAAATATTTGTAAAGTGCCTCGATACAGCTTTATTTATGCTCAACCAGAAACTTATTATTGTAACTCAGAGAAATATAATTTGGACGCTATACGGAAAACTTAAAAGAGAAGTTATTTGCCATCAGGAAAAATTATGACGTACAATTTATAAGGCTACTCTGAAGTTTTTTTTTATTCTTCTCTATGGGAAAATTAAGATGCGAATATTATAAAGAAAAAATTATGTAAAAGTTATAATGAAGAAAGAATGTTTGTCTTTTTAAAGGAAACATTACAAAGTATATAGTTACCAGAACTTTAAAAAAAAAAAAAAAGAAGGAAAAAAAAGTTATAGAATAATGATATGAAAGTGCTATTGTGTTTTATGAAAAAAAAAAAAAGAATAGAAAAACTTTCTCTAAGAGAAATTGGAAAAGATAAATCTAATATACTTAATAAAATGGATCCATGGAGACCGAAAAGTTTTACTGAATATTTAAATAAAAGTACCTAGAAGATGCAACATAAAAGTCGCGCGGGAAAATCTTAGCAGAAAATATTAGAAGAGAAAATGTAGACGTTTTTCTTTACGGGATTAACTAATATCATAATTAATAATTGTATTAAATATTAGGAAAAACCAAGGATTGTCATCTATGAATATTTATTAAACAGAGTAATAATTGTTTTACCTTAAAATAGAACATTAAGTGACTGAAGAAGAAATAATAAACATTTTTTTTTTAGCTTTAATATGAACGGTTTTCAAGAAAATTTGATGAAGAAGTTCAGTAAATATAGTTTAAATATTTTTTACTAAGTTATTTTAAAATATAAAATGTTATGTGAGATTAGGGAAAACATATAAACATAAATTTAGTAATATTGAAATTTAAATATAATAGCTTGATAAAATTATAGAAATATTGATTAAAATAAAGTGTATGGATGTGAATATTATATCTACAAGGATCAATGGGATGGTGAAGCCTATGGAAAGCGATCGAGAAGATAAAGATCATTTGGTAATTTTGATATTTATTTATAATGCATAATGTATTTTTTTTTAGATCATCTATTGATTAAGAATGAAGTGTGAAAGTTTAAATTATATGTACACATTTTATACAACATTTTTAACATATTATGAGATAGGAGTAATTCGGAATATGCATGCAATAATTTATTTAAAGTATATTAATAATATAATTTAACAGAACAATTGTGTGATTCTTTTGAACTTTCATGTAATAAAGTATTCAGATATTTAAGTAGTTTGTATATGATTAAATATACGGAGGAAAGTAGTAAAAGATTTTCTTATAGAACAGTGGAATAGTTTTAAAATAAATGAATTTTATTATTGTTAGAAATGCAGATATGTATTTGTTGATGTACAGTATAGAAAAATCTTGAGAAATAAGATCGGATAGTGACTTGGAAGTACTAGTGGAGAGGAAACCAAGATGATGTTTTTTTTTAAGGAATAGGAAAAATAAAAGATTTGGATCATATTTAGTTTTGTGTGATTTCAGTATAGTTAACTAAGCCCTATGACTGAACACATATAGTTTGGACAGTGTTTTTTTGCATATTTTTAAATTTTTGATGTTATAATAAAGCTGAAGAAATAGCTTTAGCATCGTTCCTATAATAGAGGTTGGTAGACAGGTAAAGGTCACTCCTCTATAGTGTCTTTTAATTCACTGTGCCATGATTGTTAAGGTTTATGACAAGTAATATTCTAGATATATTTTGATCCTATGCATCTATCTTCGCTATCCTTATTTCGTGAATCTGCATCGGTCAGAAAGATATTTTCAAAGAAATAATGAATAAAATAGAACTGAAGATATGTTATCGTTTGTGTAAGAATAGTTTATTTGCTGGAATGTATAGAATTGTGTAACTTTAAAATTGAAAGTCCAAAATATCATAAAGAGAGAAAGAATCATATAATACATTGTAACATTAATTCAGAAATGAATATAAGATTTTGAAAAGAAATCTAAACCAAGTATTTTAAAAGTGATAATAAAATTTGAATATTTTGAATAATATTTAGAAAATAAGTATTGCATATTTATTAAGAAAAGAGTTCAATAAGGTATAATAAACATATACTTGTGCATGGTGTGTGAATAGTTGTAATTATATCATCCGAAGTAAGGCTTGAATGAGAATATTAGGATTAATAAACATCGGATAATGAACAATAAAAACCTAATACCGAATGTAGAACAATGTTTTGACTTTGTAAGATTCCATACAACCAATATAAAACTAAAATTTGTTATTTAGTAGAATTTTACTATGAATGTAAATTTTGTAAAAAAATATAATTTTAATAATATTAGGGATGCAAAGTGTTAGTGATAAGCATATAAGAAATGCATTTTGTAATAAGCTAACCATAATAATAAATCAAGTAATAATACTGTATTTTCTTAAGTGTTAAAAAGATAAGTTTTAACTAGGAAAAATTAAAATAATATTTTGATTTCATTTATAAACTAATAAACTAAGTGAGATATGAAAGTAAGGGATATCCAATGTATATAGTGTAAAAAATATTGTTAATTTATTTATGTTGTTAATAAACTTTGTTTTAAATTTATTTTAAAGTTTTGTGTCCGCGTTGTTATTTCTCCACATGGATGCATGAAATCACGATACATTTTAATTGAAACAGACATATAGATTTTGCACAAAAGGTAAACATAAAAGTGTTATAATAATTTTGAGAATTTATTGGTATGTTAAAATTAAAAGATCATAATTTTATATTATTTATTGGTCATAAGTCGGTTGCCACAATATTACATTAAATTATATGCTAAAGTTGCCACACGTATTCTGTTGTCAGATTATTAAAAATACTACCACGTACGTATTTATTTATTTCATTTAGGAAGAAATAAGATTATATTCTATTATTATTGTTATTATTATTATTTTATTATTGTTAGTTGCTGTGTAGTAGATTATGACATAAAATTCCCTTTTCATATTTTACTACCGTAATTTTAAATCAGTTAGAATACAATTTATGAACCTGAGATTTTATTTTATTTTATTTTACTTCATTTTATTTAATTAAGCTAGATTCTTGTTATAAAGAAGATTAAGATATGATTATTATTTTAATCGTAGTGAATAGAGCTTAGAAAGTCATAAGAATACTATGAGTTAGTTATTTGGTATAGTAAAAAGGGGGAATAGTATTCTTATGCCATTGAGGTAGTATCGTGTGGATAATAGCTCAATGTAGTCTATCTCGTTCCCCATATTGTCACTCCATGTCTCATGAAAATAGTAAATATTTGTTAATTCATTTTAAAATTGAACCGTATTTGTATTTAGAAATTAGAGCTAGTAATCATTTTAATCAATGCTGAATATTTCATTTATTTATTTGTTAACTGAGCTAGAACCCGGAATATTCGTAATAAACAATAATTTTGGGGAGAGGACGCGCGGGGGGGGGGGTTAGAATATATATGGAAACATACCAAATCTTATTTTATTTTCTAGAAACTTTTTTAATACTGAAAATAGAGAAAGTTTAAATCCTTTCTTTTTTGAAAACATAATAGGACTTCAGCAAAACAGTTTCTATAGATATGTTGAGGCATATACTTCAGATACCAAATTGAAAGACACACTAAACTAAGATACTATAAGGTATATCATCAACAATCATTATCAATCCATATTCTCCAATCTCTAGCCTTTCTTCTCCACATCACCCTGCACACTTTTTTATTTTATCCATCCATCTCTTTCTTTTATAATCTCTTGAAATCCAGTTTAAGATTTCAATTATCCATCTATTATCAACTTTATTATAAACTATATATTGATTTTTATTTAATGTATGCATTTTTTCTATTACACTCATTCATTTGTTTAGTAGATTTCAAATAAGCTTTTTAATTTTAAAATGTGCAGGTCACAAAATTGTTTAGCCAGATTCTATCTGATTTTAAAATATTCTTTTCAGTATTCATAATAGTTTTTAAAAAGTTTTTTTCTTCTGGAAACTCTCAATTATTATTAATATGTATTCTTTTTTAATTATTTGATTATTGTTTATTTACAATTACGATGCTTTTGTTACTGTTTTGTATTTTAACAATAAAAACATTTGACTGCATCTCATAGTAATGTACTTAAAATACCGTTTTGTATACTTGGGGATAGTGACATCTATCGGCCTTGGCTCAAATCAAACTGACAAAATTACGCCCAGATAATTATATTTACAGAATTATTTTATTATTAAAATGAGCAATATGTATTCAATTTATTTCAAGATAAGAGTGCTACAGACCACAACAAATAAAATACATATTTCTATGTAATAATATCATTATAAACTTGAGTTGAGAAACACACTAGAAAAGTAGTTAGGTAATAAAATTATAATAATGTTTTAATTCTACTAAAAATATAACAAGTTGGTAAGAATTTTGAAAGCGTATTGTTTTTACCTGATGTTGTACATAAATTGTATTTTGAAATTAATGTTCTCACTGGCAAAAGATGTTTTATAAAACATGTTTTCAGGAACAACAGTGTTTAATAAAATATTAAAGTAAATATATTACTTGACCTCAGACAACAAATAAATAATATTCTGTATATTAACAACTATTCTTCATCTTTGTTAAATTACAGAGAACTATTTATTCATAATGTGAGGGAGACGGTTTATTCCTTTTATTAACATAAACATTAAGTTATGCTAATTTCTTGTTTGTATATAGTAAAATAAACTCCTTTTAAAAATAGATCTTCTTTCAGAAATATTTAAAAGTGCTAAAGTCTATTTATTAAATATATCTTTTTTAGTTGGTTTGTTTAATAAATACTAAAGTTAATTGTATTCCACAGAATTAATACATAATGTATAAGATTTACTTACAATGTTTCATTCATTGCTTGGACAAAGATAAGTGGAGAACCACTAGATGGCAGAGACTGGGAAAACACTGCTAGTACTTGACTCCCTAATAATAGTGGATTAAAGTGAGTTTTAGGTATGAAAAGGTGAAAGTTACACTTGAAATTGAAGGTAAGAACTCTATCTTTAATTTTTAATTAAAGATGAAGAAAACTTTGTTGTCTAACACTAATGAAGAAATTTTCAACATCATTGTGAAAATGAAAATGGAGGAAATTGCTTCAAGGAAAATACAAGTTAAAGAAGGAAAAGCTGCCTCAAAGACTAAAAAATTGATGAAACTACTTTCAAAAGGAAAGAAAGTAGAGCAACAAGAAATTATTCAGAAGAAATTAAACCATTCTATATTCACAGTTAGTGAGCAAGAAGAAAAAAACAGGGAAATAAACATTATGGAAGGTCCTGAAACATTAGAAGTAAAGGAAAACACTAAAATAAATTCCAAGTGAACTACAGAACATAAAAATGAAGGAAAAAACTTGGAAAATGGATAATATAAACAAATTTAATAATATATCCAATAGCAACAACAGCAACCAAGAAAAGAACAAACGTTTTATTCCAAAAACCCCAAGTTATGGAAATGTGTTAAAGTCTAATGAAAATAGAGATATAGCAAAAAAATAATGTTACACAATAAGCCTACAATGATATATTTGACATAATGGAGGAAGGAGATGAGGATCTCATGGTTTTACAAGGGAAAAAATATAATAAAATGGGACAAAACATTATTGATCCAGAGAACTTTAACAGGATAAATGATGCATTTAATGCATCGATCCCAGCTCAATTATATAGATCCTTTCAGAATTATCACAATGATAAATCATTAATTTTAGCAGTGACAAATGAGCAATGTCAGTTAATCAAGTTCCTGATAGAAGACTTTTGAGATGCTGAAGACCAAAAAACTATAGGGGACAGTGTATAAAGTTCTTAATCATTCAAACAGTAGATAGCTAATAATCAAAATTCATAATTGCATGAAAAAAGATTATTAGGAAAAGTATATTATTGTTAAATGAAAAAAAGTTTATGCAAAATAAACATGAACAGACCAGTGGTTTTGGCAGGAATAGTAAAACAATTGTTATATCAACTTTAAAGAAAGCAATCTACAAAGGATACCAAACAATTTCAGCAATATTTCACACTTCAGTTATTTCCAGGAAAAAATAGTGAGATGCTTGTACTTACAAACATGGAAACATTTAATTTCACAGTAAAGAAAGATACATCCCTGCTGAGCATTCCCATGATGCATGAATCAGATAGCTCACCATTGGTAATCTCATTTTGTGGAGTACCACCAGCGTTTTTTTGTAAAAAAAAGAACACCTGATTAGAGATTGTCCGACCAGGATTTGCAATGAATGTAAAGAGAGAAAGAATAAATTTCATCTATGTAATATTCAGAAATGAAAACAGACTGCTCAGTTGGACTGATAGAAGTAAAGAATGAAAAAAGACACAAAAAATGGAATTAAAAATCGAAGAAGAAATGTAAAAGGATTAAACTATAGAACAAAATACAAAAGATAGGTTGGTGGAAATGAATTAGCCCATGGCCAATCTGCAGAGCATGTCTTCAAGCATCATGATAACAAAATCTATCAAAAGGAAACTTAAGAAAAAAGTCAAAACTGACCTAGGGAAAGGAGATGGCTGGGCCTCAGATATAAGTCAAGATGACCACCTTGGTTCATCTGGTTCTGAAATCTCAGATGAGGGAAAAATGAAAGAGAAAAAAGGGAAAACAATGGAAGGAGTTAAACGTAAAAAGCTGAGCATAATTAACAAAAACTAAGGTCAACAAATACAATGACAAGATGTCAAAGATTTGGAGCAAATAAATTTAATCCCCCTTGTTTAATGAGACTCTCCCCAACATGTAAAGAGTCTAACATGGGAAAAGCCTGTGCTTGAGAGAGGGGAAAACTGAGCTGACTCAATGAGGAATACAATAAAGTAAGTGATGGGAGTTTGATATAGCCCTGACCAATGCAACCAACATGCTAGATCTTTTGTATGCTGTATTGAGAGTCTGGTATAACTCAGAATAGTTGGATATGTTAGGAAATTAAATTTTTTTGGATGAGCCTATGCCATCAAGAATTGGATAGAAAAGCACTCGCTGCATATACTATGCATGTCAGAGACTAAACTACACATCAACGCTAATAAAAAATAGAACGAATGGAGAATTTTGGGGTTCTTTAAATGTTCAATATCCTTCACAGCTTCTACAGGAGTAGCTATTCTGATCAACAAAAAATTCCTCCTATCTTCATTCCAAATCATACACATAGATAGTAACATATTAATCGTTAACTAAAATTTGGCAGGTGTAAATTCAATATATCTATACATTCAAAAGTTTCATTAATACATAGAGTCATACACAATCAATATAGCACTAGCAACAAATCCATCTTCATCAATCCTGATGGGAGACTTCAATGTAGCATACAATGAATTTAATGCAAAATATATTCACTTATTGAACAGGAAATTAATGTGTGGGGAAGGATTCTTTCCCCTGGGGTCTTTTCTTTTTACACCATGAAATATGCCTCATTAATTGGCCTATTATACTACTCTCCAGACATACATTTCATGATGGTCTTGTGTCTGTTGCCTTCTCAGACCATCTAGCCCTAGTAGTTGAAATCAATGTGAATGTGGGGTTCTTGGTAAAAGAGTTATGATAAAAATATAAGCATGCTAATTACATCCTCTATACCAGAATCAATAATTTCAGAAGCTTACATTTACTTCCAAAAAATTAATATCATGGCAGGCCCACTAATTGAATCTGGGTTCTCTTTCTTGGGACTACTACAATCATCAATAAAGCATCACACACATAAAACAAAAGGGATATTAAAGGATTTGGAAGAAATCAATGATAGGGTAGGGAGGCTACCATATGATAGTATTAGTGCAATAATGGAGCTAAAAGGACTAATAGAAAGAAATAAAGGAGACATTACCAGAATACAGCACAGTAAAAAAAAAAGCAAAAGTTTTTCTGTCCAGCCAACACTGCTGGACAAAAAGTTATATAAGATTGGTGCTGGGGGGGCAAGAAAAAACAAACTGACACCATCATAGCTGTTAGCAAAAGGAGAATACTATACTGGACCAATTGTGCTTCAGAAGATATATGAATACTTCAAAGTTAAAGTGCAAAATGGGGGCAAGGAAGAACAGATGTGGGAAGAATACAAAGAAAGGGGAGAACATGGGATAACACAAAATATTATATTAGACAAGTTGAGATCCCTTCCAGAGAGAATTCATCCAGAACCTCAATTCCCTGAATCCTGCTCCAAACAATTTTTTTGGTACCAATAATTCAGATGATGATTGACCAATTGGCAGAGGGATTGTAACATTGAAGGGTTATATACCATATCATCAGTCCCTTTTTTTAAAAAAAACAAATTATCCCCTTAGAGCTTTTTAACTTGAGACCTATATCAATGACACCTCTAATGATAAAAATAACAGAATCAATAATTAAGGATAAAATTCAAGCCAAAAATCCTCACTCATATATCTCAATCACAGTTTGCAAAAAAGGGTACACCAACCACTGTTGCAATATGCCAATTTAAATAATAACAGATCATGTAAAGAGACTAAAGATATCTTGCCCTATCATGGTCCAACTGGATATTTTGGTGGCATTCAACTCAGTCTAGTCGAAAATGCTATTGGATATATTGAAAAAATATTCTGTACCAGATATGTTCACTCAAATTTATAGACAATTTATTGCACAATAGGGAGATATTTGTAACCTTGGATGGGAGGATAGCACCCAGTTTCAAACCACAATTTCTCAATCCCCCAGGGATCTTATCTAAGTGAGTTATATTTCATAACATATCTAAACCTGCTGCTCATAGAAATAGAATGAAATATACCAGGGATTTTTATACCCATAAAAAATAATGAAATTAACCACATATCATCCATGGACAATATAGTGACATTCCTACCATCAAAGAGGTACATAGCAAAACTGGAAAAAATACTGGAACAGTAAAGAATTTGGGGTTAGAATTTAACATGAACAAATCTGCAGCATGGAAGCTAATCTTGGGCAAAAAAATACCTTCAAAATTTATGGCAAGCTCACAGATGTTTCTAAGAATCCCAATTGCAAAATCTCCATCAGAAATGAGAAGAGATATTCAAGACTCTATACTAGTTTCCACCCAAAAGATTACTAATGCTCTATCTAAAGTGTATCTATCAATCCATGGGAAGGTCTCACTGCTAAATATGATAGTATTTTCCAGGATAAATTATTACCTACCTGGGATTAGCGTTACCAGAGGATTTGAAAAAAAATTAAGTCCCTTTGCTCGAAGGTACTATGAGGGGGGGGAGGAAGTGGCTATCAGCATAAGGAAGATGCAGAAGCCAAGAAACCTAAACGGAATGTTCTTACACTTAATTTCAACATATTATTTTTAAAAAGCATTTAACTTAATACATAAATTTTCACAAAAATATTCTAATGAGGAGCATATAACCCCACTGATCATCCTCCACCAAACAAGGGTATATGGTTAACTGCAGTGTGGGAGCACATAGGAAAATATATACAGCCCACAGCTCTAACATTGCTAACAAGATCTAATACTGGGAGGCATACAACTTGACCTGAGGGAGGAGCTCACCCCTGGCATGCTGGAAATAATGAATAAAGGGATAATCTCAAGGTTCAGGTATAGGAATCTAGAAGCTAAATACTTGAACTTCATAGTCAAAATGAACTTGTAGGTGCTCCCTACAAATGCTTGTCTAGTATACAAGAGAGGGTTCATTAAGGTTGACCCCATATGCCAAATTTGCAAAAAGAAAGAAGAGACCATAGGGCACATACTTTATGTATATCAAGGACTGAGAACTATAAAAACAAATAATCATATCATTTCATCCCTCAAGGACTGCATTAAAGGGAATATACCCACTGATAAGAATCTCAACATTCCTGGCCTTCTCCATTTAAAAAATAAGATGTAAACTAATTCTTGGACAATCACGAAATAACACTAAACAAGTACTCATAAACTTTATTAAGGAAATCAAAAAGAGGGACAAATCAATAGTGCCAATGGAAATATTTAAGGCCACATGGGAATTATTTGATTTACCAGATGCCAGTTAATCTGTTGTGGAATCTCATCTCAGACTGGCTAAAGATATAGATACAAACATTTGTAACCACTGAGTAAAATGTAAATCCATAGAATAATAAAAGTAATGTAAGTGGTTCTCTTCATTATCCAAAAACATATTTCCTTGACAACAGATTGTTAATAATCTATCACTTTATTTAAGCATTAGCTGCAGTTATAAGATTTACATATGATAACCAGTTAGTTAATCGTTCTTATAGTTTATATAAACGTTCTAGATGTAAAAAAGGCCATTGCTTTTTTTTAATTGGTTGCTTTAACAAATTTTTTTTAAAGATTTAATGTAAGTTAAAGAAAAAACATTGTTATATAAATAAATGTGAAAAATTCACAATTAAAAAATTGGGGATGGGGGAATGGTTGGAAAAACCTGGCCTATTTGGTACACTTAGAAATGTACCCAACAAGGCATTAATAAAGCTAAATTAAAATGAAGATTTTTAAATATACATGTTATATTAGATAAGTGAATTTGATAGCATTATGGGCAACTATAAAAATAATTGTTTGTTAATAACAGAATTACTTCCTTCACATAAAATATGCTTTGTAATAAAAATTATGGATTATTAAATATAAAGAATGGAATTACTTTTTTTGCATAAAATGTGTGTAGTATAAATTACAATTTAGTTAAGTATAGTTATTTATTTATAAAAACAAATTTAAAGTTAATTTTTTTGATTTTTCAAATGTGAATTTGAGAGCATTATGGTCAAACATAAATTTTTTTAATTGGTTGTACATTTGACATATGTCAGTCTCATGGGCAAACATTTATATGAATTTGACATGAGATAGCCTTACAGACAAACATTCATTTTAGATATATAGATGATTTTGAATTAACAGCACATTTTTAATCATATATTTCAAAACTGACTTCTAACAATATTTAAAAATATAATACTCATAAAAAATGAAGATGAATTTGCATTAATAATACCATGTGGTTATATTTGGCAAATAAGAGATATATTAATTTTTAATTGAGTTTAAAGCTTAGATCTGGATTATGAGTGACATGAAAATCTAGTCTAATAAATGATTAGTAAGAATCATTAATGTATTCCCCCCCCTTTTCTTTCTTCTCCTTTCCTTTCCTCCTTCTTTTCCCCCTTTTTTTTCCCCCTCCCCCCCCCCCCCCCCCCCCTTTTTTCTCCCTTCCCCCCAACCCCCATCATTATTCCCACCGAAAGGGGAACATATTTTATCTAAAATTGATGATGTCAAAAGTATGAATGCAGAGATTCTTGTAGATAAAATTATAATTATAATATGTTTGTGTGAATGTGTGTACATGAGTATTCCTATACAAAATCTTTAATTAACTCAAAATTAAGTATGATAAATATAAACACCCATTTTAAAGGGACATTTATCTTTTTCAGATATCTCTGTTCATGTTTCAAGAATGTGCAGTGAGTGAAGTAGAGGTTTTAAGCATATCTTAAAAAAATATCAAATATGAAAAAAAAAGATAAAATTGAGTTAGTCAATGTGTTTTTATATAATTAAAAAAGATTTATTATTTAACTGAGACTTAAAGTTTATAATTGGCTACAGATAATATCTCGTTTAATAAATAATTAGTAATAATCATTAATGTAGTTACATAAAGTGGTTGGTATCAAAGTTATGAATGCAGAAAGTTTGACACTTGTAAATCAGAACTGTAATAAAATAGAATATGGATTAGAACAATGAATCAACATATAGAGAACTCATTGAGAAGTAATATATTGTAACAGTTGGTCAACTGACTCTCATTCGAATGAAGCTAGTGCCCAATACAGCCACTAGGTGCTACAAATATAAAAGCAGAGAGAGGTTACAAGTTTTAAAATTTATCTTGTGTTAAGCCAACTCTAGCTAACTCAGTTGGATGCTACCAGATCCTGGTAAAAGATTTTTCTCTCAACATAATCAAATCAAATATGTAATAAAAGTGAATGTTTTATTAAATCAACAAATGAAATGATGAAGTGCATAATAATTATATAGAAAATTAAGATACAAACATATATTTATAATTTTATGCTGATAAAATAATCAGCTTCTTTGATAATGTAAATGAGGCCTTTTTCCCCAACATAAAAATAACTACTAAACATCACATGATCACTATCTCATACTAGCACATAATTGTTATTAAACAAGGCAAAACTCTCACTATACAGTAGTTAAGTGGAGATAAAAAGTGGTTGCTGGAGGGTTGCATTAGATCCTAAGATCTAGGTGCAGTGTTCTCAGATCCAAGGCTCCTCACTGATGATGGCCACAAGCCAGAAACTAGTCTGGGGATATTGGATGAGTAGGCACTAGATAGGCATTTTATGCACAAGCCTTCTGGCATCCATTGATTACTCTGATTGGAACAGGGTGGCATTACTGTATGGAGAGAAGTTTTGCCTTGTTTAATAAAAATAACTACCTTCATTTTTTTCACACTCTGACCCATAAAATATTACCTTGTAGTTAACTTCACACCTTATAAATACAAAACATTCTTTCTAAATAAATTAAGTAATATTAAAATTAGACAAATCCATTACCAGCAAATATTTTCACAGATAGCAGGATTTGGTCTTATTCATAATACTATAGTGACATATTTTTAGATTATGAAAAGGCATTTGACTATATAAGCATTTCCATGGTGATTAAAGCTTTGGACTATCAAATTAGACTTCACAGAAGCAAAATGCTCCATACAGTAGCACCACTCAGTATGCATGAGATAGGGATTTTATACATAAACCTTCCTGCATTCAATGAATCCTCTGGAATGGTGCTACTGTGTGGAAAGGTTTGCCTCTGTGAAAAACAGATTGTGTAAGCCTAAAGAATGGTGATCATGTGATGTTTGATGGTAAGATACAGACTCAAATAATTTCACAATCTAATGTATATTTAGCAAAATCCAATAACACTGCTTAGATTATATGGTGACACTAAAAAATGATTAAAATTGAAAAAGATATATGAGAGTGTGATTCAACATCTACAAAGTTTACAACAGTTTTACAAAACATATTTTATTAAAATTGGAAGCTAAGGAAGTATGATAGTATGGTTGTTTTTGTAAATAATGTTTTTGAGCTTTAGGAAATGTTGCAAAATTTATTAGATGAAAATAAAAAAGTAAGACTAAAGATAAATGCTAAAAAAGACGGTGGTAATGTTCAATGGATTTTCTTAGAAGAATAAAAAGCTTGTTAACCATGAATTGGAAAATGTTAACTACCACTAATACAATATAATATTAATATTATCTATATTCTTTATTACTTTTTACAATGCTTTTTTATAATCCACTATTGACAGTTTCGATTGTACCAGTAATCTTCTTCAGAACTTCTACTTATATTAAGATTTGGAAATATAAGTAGAAAATCAAACTGTCAATAGTGGATTGTAAAAAAAGCAATGTAATAAGTAATAAAAAATATAGATGATATTAATATTATATGGACTTGGTGATGCAATAAGAAAGATAAAGTTACCATTAATACCTTAATCAGATTATTAATATAGATGGAAACATAACAGATAATAATAGTCATAGATTTAAACTTGGATGGAATGCTTTTAGAAGAAATTATTTAATATTAAAAGGTTTTTAATATATATTTTTCCATTTCTTATTGAGAGATCTAAGACTTGGATAATTAATATAAGAGCAATACAGAGATTTCAGATCATCCAGTGACATATGAGATGTATGGTAAACGTAATGAAACAAAATACATGAAAAAAGAAACATTATCATTGACATCACTGAAAAAAGTAATACTGAAATAGAGCTGGTCTGGATATATTTCTAAAAAAGATGATAATACATGGACAGTAAGAGTTTTAAAATGGAT
This sequence comes from Epiperipatus broadwayi, assembly GCA_028023455.1. NCBI lineage: Eukaryota > Metazoa > Onychophora > Udeonychophora > Euonychophora > Peripatidae > Epiperipatus > Epiperipatus broadwayi. The sequence goes on from JAQFVV010012528.1 coordinate 1,769,515, forward strand.
CCCAAGAGATTTGTAAAACATGTAGAAAAATACCATATATGAGATGGTTGAATGAAATACGATAGTACGAGAAAAGCTATGGCTGGATTGGAGAAAATGAATTAAACTTGGAAAGAGCTTTATCCTGCAGTGGACCGATAATGTTTGAAAATGATTATTATAAACAATTATAAAACTCTTAATATATACAAAGTTTAAAAAATTAAAGTTATTTTAAAATTAAAATAACTACACGGTTATTAGAATTTAAAAAGCTACAATACATTGCTACAAAATAATAATAATAATGAAATTTTAACGGGAAAAAACTAAAAAAAAATATTTTATAAATAATTACCTTCAGAAAATAAAATCAAAGAAATAATGAGAAAAATAATACTGCGTAATATATTGAAGAACATTTTAAATAGATTTGTTAAGCAAAAATAAAATTATAAACTTGTTATATTTAATTAGAAAAAAGATAATAATAAGAAAAAAAAAGGCAAAGATTTATAGAAAAACAGTAAGCTAAATTAGCGATCAGTTTCCATTTTATAGTAAATACGCACACCCGCGCGCTGACAGATAAAAGTTAGATATACCGCCAAAAACAAATAGTTCGCAATTAGAAATGTATTAAATTTATATTTAATAAATATCAATAAAATATATTCCGATGAATATATATCATTTTTATAACAAATGTAAAACTTATACTTGATTAAATACCATTGATGAAATATATTTAAAAACGTGATTTTAAAAAATTGATACTTAACCATAATACATTAATTGTATTTAGGCGGCAATTTTATTATAATAATATTAAAAAGTTCGATGCGTGGAATATGCCTTTTTGGCATAATAAAAAAGCGAGTTTTAAATATTTATAAATAATCAATTTTTCTAAATTAAAGTAATTAATTCTGGAAAAATAAGTGTCGGCTTTATAACCTATAAACTATGGTATTTCTTATTATATGTCCTGGTTTATATAGTAAAATAATTTCTTGATGAATCTGAATACCCAATCATATTCATACATCCAAATAAACACATAGACATTAACTTGCAGGATTTTATTAACTAAATGATATCACTTGTTTCAATAATTTACAAAGTTTGCCTATAACATTAATATTCTTTTGAATGAGTTTCAAAATTTACTCTCTTGTCTAGCATATCTTACTCTTCTTTCAATACTTTTTCCAAGTTTTATAAAAGTAATAGTCAATCATACATGACCAAATTCAGTTAGTGTTGTGTTTGGTTAGGCTTGCAGGTTTGTTACCAAACCAACAGATACAAAAAGAACAACTATTCAGCAATAAATATGTATAATTTATTAGTACAAAATATATACACACTTTAGTTAACAAATGTACAAATACAGTTAATATGCTTCAATGCTGAGATAGTCGTGCGATGCATGGAACTCGCTTCCAGCTAATGATTAGCCTGCGTCGTGAGTTCCAGTAAGAAGACTCTTCCAGCTATGTAGTTAGCTTGCCTCGAGTCGGCTCTAGTTCAGATGTAGCAGTTTCCAGTCCGTAGGTGGACTTGCCTCACTGCGTGGATGTTTAGATAAATACTTTGCTGACGGCAGAAGGTTTAATAAAGAGCGTGTTCTGTCATTCAGGTTAACAGAAGTAGTTGCTCTCCCCTTGCCTCCAAAAGGCTGACTATTTAAAGGAAGATCCCCTATCTTACTGGAAACATGCGGATTCGGTGCGCGAACCCCAGTGAAGGTTTTAATCCCGTTGGGTAGCAACTGGTGCTAGCCAATCAGGTAAGGAATCTGGAATAATCCACTTCTGAAGGCAGGGTCAGATATAATAGTTAATGTGGCACCAAATGGATATATCTTGTGGTGTGGTTCAAAACACTTGACCAACATATTTTTATGAAAGTAACACAGTGCATATATTTAACTGCTGTGACTTCACAAGTGCACAGAAGACAACATGCAATTAACAATATGAGACTATATACTATATGTGACAATAGTTGAAATTCTAAGAATTTGTAATATCAATAATACAAACTTATATCTAAATTATGATGACAAAAATCAATATAAAAAAAGGTAACTGAATATTTAGATGTTGGCAGTTATTGCAATCTTTTGTTATTTGCTTTCTTATATTGTACTATATATTGAAAAAAGAAATCAGAGATATGTTTTAAATTTTTTTTTTTAATATAATTTGAATTGATACTTTGGGATTAGTGCTGCCATGCCGTGATCATCCAGTCATAATTATTCTAACTTTGCAAATTATTCTAGCACTTTTAAGTTTTCATATAAATTTGCTGCTTGTATTTGTAATGGTACAATGTCATACCTTTCCCAATAGAGGTGGGGATGTTTGCATTGCCAAAATGCTGTAGTAATGATAACAAAGCTAAAGTACTAGAATATTTCCCAAAGTTAGAATAATTATAGGTGGACAATTATATCATGGCTGCGCTAATCACAAAGTACCTTTTAATTTCATATATTAAGCCAATAAACAAGGCTTGTGCATAAAATCCCCATCTAGTGCCTACTCATCCAATATCCCCAGATTAGTTTCTGGCTTGTGGCCTTTATCAGTGAGGAGCCTTGGATCACAGACACCTGAAGGTTGGCTCCTGAATTGAGTGCAATCAGTATAATTGGCTCACTTCTGACCTTGCCTATTAGTGAAAAACAGAACTTTAAATCTTAACAATTTTTAAAATCTCTTGCAAATTTTCTTTGATTTCAAATATATGTGTTCTGCTTTGGATAAAATAAAGATTGAGTTGGAGAACAGAGTACCATGAGCTATAAGAGAAAGTGGTGTTAATAGCTATTAATGTAGACGGTCATTCTTATTTATGGCTCAAGTGTAATACAGAAAACAACAGTATCAAGTTGTAAATTTCTCAGAGATTGTTTTAAACAAGAGGAATAGTTATTGCTATATAAATGATCTGCAATTCTTCTTCAGCTGGGTAGCCTTTTAGGAATATTACCTATTCATTTCTTTTTAGAATGCATGGATGAAATTAGAGTCAAAAATGGATATAAAAAATGATTATTAATAATACTAAAAGTTTTTTTTTATTCTAATGGGGGGGGGGGCAATAGTTTTCCTTTTCAAACAAACTATCAAAAGAAAGAGGAAGAAGGTGAAGCTCTCTTATTATTTGTTAATTGAAAATTCTACACTTAGCCATCTTAATATGATTTGAACACTGAATGTATATTGAAACAGTAAGGTCTGCTTTGCAGATCTTCGTTTCACCTTTTCTCACCTATTTCCTACCCTCATATGTTAGTTTGAACCCCAATCTATCGTAGTGTGTCTGCAATATGCTTATATACTGAAAATCCTGCCTAATTTTAAACCACGAGTACAATGCTCATATTATATATAAGTATAATTCATGCCCAAATAAATAAAATATTATGGATTATGTATATGTTCACATAATTTAGATTTAGTTAAAAGTAGGTTATATAGGTCATAATTGCGCACACACTATGATATGCATTTTAAAACATATCAAAATTATAAATTGTTAAAGAAAGTTATTTTGTTTGAATCTATTTACAAAAATATATTACAATCGTAATATATTTTTAATTTAAAATAAAATTCATATTCGTTAGTAAATAGATTCAAATATTGCAATGTAAAAAGTAAAATAATTTTCTTTTAGTTTAATAAAAGTTATTCCAAATATTTCTGTTAAAATAAATGAGGGACAATAGTTTAATTATTTAATGTTATCGAAGCTTATCTAAAAATACAACAGATGTCCACTTAAGGTGTTCTTGTAATTAGTAAAAGTAATTTTTAATTAAATCTAGTTTGTAATTTGAATGTCGACAAGGAAATTAACAATAGAAATTCATTAAAATTTTGTTGAATTCCTTTAGACATTCGGGTAGATTTAATTACAGCTGATAAGTCAGATATATTTTTGTAACACTCCAGGGCAGTTCTATTGTTTATTTCCACTATAAAAAGGAGGGTTTTCTTTTGTTCTCCATTCTGGTCATTTGCTGATGAAATGTTTCTAACCAAAATTATTCTGGTGTTGCTAATGAAATGATTCGAGTGATATTCTAGTAAAATATTCTTCAAAATATATTTTCCTGAGATTTTAGCTCCGTGCCTGTGAACTTATATTTGAAGCCGAGTTTCATCTCCAAATTAATTCACCATGTTTACCACACCTATTGCTAACCGTGACGTGACTGAGTAGAGTCGGTGAAGGCTATTTCCTTCAGGAATGGCCGGCTGCTGCTCTAGACCATCGGAAGCTATCACATAAGGAACCCCGGAACTGCTGCCAAAAATATGAACAATTCCAGATTTTGCTGCTGAATTATACAACCTGCCGAACATCAATCTACCTACAAATGCTCTTCCAGAGGTAACCTAAATTAACTCAAGAGCTCTTGTGATTCCTAACTAACATGCTATAGCTATTTTAAATTGTTTTCTTTTATTTCACATAACTTTACTATGTACTTCTTTAACGTGTTCAAATATAATCAACAGTTTTGCTCTCTATCCTTGGGTTAATATTTTCTATTTATTAAGCTTTCTTTTATTTTATTATGATAATGTGTCAGAATCGTCTTTAACCGAGTGAATTATTCCCTTTGTTGAAAGTAAGATGCCACTATTAAGGCATATTTTAAATTTATAATAATTCCCAATTTTATTATCTTGCAAATCACTCGTTTGAGGGTGATTCTAATCTTCTTTAATATATATAATAATCAAATAGTTTAAAATCTACATTTTATTGATTTTAACCTAATATGAGAGTATGTGCGAGGTCAATGATTAAATGTGTCTCCAAATGCATGATTGCGTAAATAAACCTATGCTTACTTTTCAAACCCGCAAGCATTCATTTTCCTATTTTAAATACTGTGTACTACTTTAATTACAAAGTTCATCATTGACGTCGAAAATGTGCGGACCCTTTTAAATGAATTTCTGGGAATTTGATTGGGCATTTTTCTTAATCCAAGTAAAACCCATTTAGTATGTTTTATATACACTAGTCTAGTATTGCTGGTAAATGAATTGGTTGTTGAGACCACTTTGTTTTGCTTTCCAAGGATTTTACACGGCCAAGTCCATTCTCTCTTCACTTCCTGCAGTTCCCAGGCAGAGTGTGTACTCAAATGTCACACCTGGGAATTAAATGCAGTTGTCACCCAGTCGCTAAGTTTTGGCTGTCCGTGGCACCACATTCCTACGGGTCAGCGGCGAGATGCCCTCCGTAGTCATTCCAAATATTCACTATTGTTTTATTTATATATTTATTTTTACAAAGCATCCGTGACTTAAACGTGTCACAACCTCCAACTTTAATAAATTCATTATTAGCAATACTGACCTCCCATCTGCTTTAATTATTATTATCAAATAAATGCCTTGATCACATCCTCACTTTATTGCTTAGTAAGCTTTTGTCCGTGCTATTCTTGAAATCAATAAATATTATATAACCTGTAATATCAAATATTTTATTAAACTTGTATAATTACTCAAAGCACCTCGCACATGTTCCTATCTATTCAAGCACATTATCATAATACTATTAGCCCGAGGGATAGAATATATAATTTTGCTTTAAAACCTTTTTGTCATTTATTGGAATGTAATGCCAACAATTATTTAGCAAGCGTCCCTGTCTCATATAAGCAGACAGTGGCGTTATATATATATATTTCTATATAAATTTTATGAAATCATTTAAAACTAATTTTGATCTTTTATTTTATTGATTCCTATCACTGTCTCGATCTATATATATATCTATTTTCTCCATGTCTTTTGTACATCCATAGACGTTAATTAGCAACCCAAACTTAGTAGTCTTTTGTTTCTCCCTGACCACTGGGCACCGGTAAAAGGTTATACTAGTAGTAGCATCAGATGCATTATCATGTAGGTGGTGCTGTGAAATTTGGACTTTAGATTCGAAGGCAACCCCTCCTAGAATGTTCAGTTTCGTGTTTGGGGTTTGAATTCTACAGTGTTAGCGAGATAGACGATTCTGACTGTTACAATATATGTGTGGGAGATTATAATCTGTCCCAACTGATAAGTGAAGGTTCAGCATGAAATATATATACTGGGGGTCATTTATCTTTTTTTGCATGTGTGTTGACATGTGTATTGAATGTTTGAGATGGAGTGGAAGATGAATAAAGACTGGAAATTTTAAGTTCAAATGCCTCTATTTAATTATAATGTGTATGTATATTATAATGAAGAAATCTAAATGAGAAATACACTACAAAACGTCACATGTTCTAAATAAACATTACTTATTTTCTCATTATTTTCAAATTTTATGTAATTACAAAATGGTGGTGATGATTAAACCAAATCCATTTCATTTGTAAATAAATGATAATTTGTTCCTGCTATGGTAAAGTTTACATTTCCAAATCAGTGCCATAACTACTGAGTCACAAAGAAAGACAATGGCTGCGGGTTTATGCAGTCTAGGGCCCTATAAAGTTAAACATCAAAATTCTGAAATTTTAAAATGGGGCCCTTTTGAATTTCTGCCTTTAGGGCCCAATTTTATTAGTTATGCCACTGTTCAAAGTAAATAAACTATCTGCGAATTCTTAGTCAGCCAAATGGCAATTGACAAAGGTAGCTTTCTTAGTACATAAATATGAGCCCTATTTCCTTTACTTACATAGGCCATTCTAACAAATCTGTGTTTGAACTTTTCTAAAAAAATATTGCACTTTCTTTTCACTAATGCTTCCAGTTTGTGAAGTGCAGGATATGGATATTTTTGACATGAATCACACAATAGATGCCTTATTTAAGTATTTGCATGGAAATAAGATCATGTATCTATACATAAAATAATAAGGAAGAAAATATACAATCTTAATTTTAACAATCACTTTAATAATTACAAAATATTTATATCATTATGTTACAGCTTAAACATATTATGAATATCTTAAAGTTTGAATAGATGCATAAACTAAAGATTTTCATTACTTAAAATTGGATTTAAATATGTACTTGAATATTAATCTTAACGTAATAGTTTTGACAATCCTGCACCATATTAAATATATTTCATTTTATTAGAATTAAAATTGGTTAGAGAAAAAAACCAGAAATCTTTCAGTACACTTAATGTTTCTCTCAAAAATTTTGATAACCAATATATATATACCCACTGAAAAGATGATTAAAACCTTTGGAGTGCCATTTTTGAATCAATGAATGTGTTGCACAGTGTTATAGTATAGCTATTCTGCACAGAAATTGTAATGTGCTAGCATGTCTAGAACGTAAATTACAATGTAAAATTTGATTAAATGTTTTATACATAATCTATGATGAAATAACATGTTAACATTAAATTTTGTTTCAAATTGGCAAAATTGCTACTAAAACATTTTAAATGGTTTGTACTGTATATGGAAGCAAAATCACAAGTTACAAATAAAGTTTTTCAAGATTTGCAAAATTTCAAGATGGTAGAGAGAATATTGAAAATGATCTACAGAATTACAAAAATGACTGTCACATTTCATGTTGTAACTCATAATCCAGACATGTTAGCAGTGATTCAGCAAATAGCCCTGAAGCAGGATGGAGAGATAGTCACTTTTTTTCTGGGATACACAGTGAAAAAAAATTTGTTAATTGTAATAATTATATCTTTAGGCTTTTTAGAAATTTAATAAAGCATAAATTTTTACCTTTCAATTAACTTGAAATATGTTTATGTACTATAGTTCCATAGATACCTGATGTAACATCTTCAACTTATCTATAGCAAATCTTAAATATTTGGTTTCTCTTTTAAATACTTATATCTAATATAAAATACTATTTGAATTTTCAGTAATATTATCATAATCCTGGTTTAGCTTTTTTTTTTATTTAAGCTCGTTGTTTCATGAATTCATTATTAGGCTTAATTCTACTTTTAGTCATGCAATATCGCTTGTTGTATTTCATGCTAACATGTCAGAAAAGTCTATTCCAGCAAGGCATCCTTTCACCTCTGAAAAATTAAATAGCATAAATCCAATGGTTATCACATTTCTAAAAACTTCTAGCCAATCAAACTTGAAGGCCATATCAGCTTCAATAAAGGATTTGGAGAAATATACTAAAATTTTATATTTTTATTTTGTCTGCTTAACATTGGAAAGGACATGAAATTAGATGATAAAACCGCTTTTCTGTATGATTATATATACATTTTATAATCATCATTATCATTATATGTTTATAAAAAATACTTATCTAAAATTTATTTATTGCCTTCCATCATATTCATTGGTGTTCAATATTGGAATCTTGAGGTAACTTTATGACCACTGCCATGGAATTCTCTTTTGCTTCTGATTACAACTGAATTTCAACTCAATAGTTTAGCATATCACAAAATTTCCAACTCTAGTTCCCAACAATTCCAATGGTCTAACTACTATTTAAAAATATTTTTCTTCTGCTTTTATAAATTGCCCATTGAACAAAAACAATGCTTTCCAAAAATTGCATGCCAATTGTCCCCAGGTATTTTTGATAGATATTATTTGATAAACCCTTTGTGTTTAACAAATGAGTTAATTACATCATTCCATTAAAACAAAATATTTGTTTACAACAAACTTATTTTTCATGTTTGATAAAATTTGTTTTTACACATTTTAATATAAATTTTAATAACCAACAATGTTCTCAGAAGTTTTTGTTTTTAATGCTAGAATGCATCCCGTGACATATGTTTAAAAATATGTAATTCTACAAACTATATTTTATGTAATGAGCCTCTTGTTACTCTCAATAATATACCATCCTCATAATGAATGAATGAGAATAATGTAGTAAAAATTACACTTCAGAAATATTATTCATTATGTGAATGATTAATATATAATTCTTTCCATAATTAAACTATATTTTTGGTTCAGCAATATCTATGTGCCCATATTTTAAAAAAATATGAAGATATTTTATTTTTTATTTTAAATTTATTTTATATAATCATGAATAGTTGTAACAGCCATTAAGCCCCCCCCCCCTCCAGTCTCAGGTTAGTTTTAATATTTACAATGAATTAATTCACAGAAACAATTCATATCTATATGTAGTCTCTTAAATATATCCATGAAACAACAAAGTCCAAAAATATTACTATGACGATTTGTAAAAAATCATTTTAAAAAATGATCTGACAAATAGATGACATTTATATAAGAAATGGGAATTATTTGCATGTTCATTTAAAATGACGATTTAGGAATCCTGGTTTGTGAATTATCATAGTAGTATTTTTGCCTTGGTTTGTACTATGAATATCTTTATGTTATCAGCATTACCTAATCGATAAAACTATAATTCATTTATGGGATTGTTAAAAATTGTTAGAATCTTTTAAATATATATGTACATAGAATACATATAACATACATTCATTCAATTTTTAGTATTTTAGTGCATTTTAAAGCCATGAAATCACAATATTAATTATAGTTTCATGATTTTATTCTTAGTTCTATTTATTTACTAACTTTGCTAAATGTTAGATTGTTTATGTTTATATATGTAAGGACATTGCAACCTTATTTTCAAATCGCATTATATAATAACATTTATACATTATTTCAGATTTTATCCAAGTGAAAAAATTTGTCAATGATAAATGAAAAAAATCTACAATTCTTAAAACTGATTCATGAAAAAAATAACATATTTGCATAATACTGATTTTGAAACCAAGAAAAGATGATGGATGCAGAAAAGATTTGGGTTTGAGAATTCATTGTGTCCAATCCAGTTCCGGTTTGTAATTTTTTGAAAACACTTTTTTTACTTAATCTTTTCAGCTCTCTTTTATTGTTGATTTTATTTTTTCATTCATGCTTAAATTAACATTTCTAAAGAATTCAATTTTTGTTCTCACTTTGTCTAATTGTCAGTGTTTTCCTGGTGTTTCCCCTCTAGACAAAGTTATACAAAATGGTCGGCAAGTTCTTTTTGGATCTAGTTTTTTTTTTAATCGATAATGGAATAACATTTTACTCTTAATAAAAGCGTATTTAATTGCTGATTATTTTATTCTATTGTCTTTATCACTATTTTCATTATTTGTAATTCAACTTCCTAAATATTTAAATATCAACTTTCTCTATAGTTTCCTGTCCAATTATTATTAGTTTTAATTTTGGCTGTTCATTATTTATTCCATTATTTTCATTTTATTTGTATTTTTCTTTCAAAATATTTTATTAGCTCCAACAATTTTATATACGATTTTACTAAGATGTGTCTTAGCTAATGGTACTGCTAAATATTAATACATCTGGGTATTTATGAGTTTTCAAGTAAACCAAGATTTCAGCCCATATTTTTGATAAAATAGTTTCAAGGACTCCAAAAAATGTTTACACAAAAATGGCTGCTAAGAAACATGTATTTAATATTTTTATTATTGTTATTTTAAAAAAAAGAAATTGTGGAAAAATTAATTAGATATTTATATATAATTCCTTCACTCTTTTCACCAGAATTTGCTGGGTTTTTTTTTTTTGTTAATCATCTATTTTCAGGGGCATCAAAGTATTTGTTTTTTTTTTTCAAAATTATTTTATCAAATATGTGTTACTTGTTAAGTTTAACAAATATTAAGAAATCGAATATAAATTCATGTTAACTTTAAAAAATTATATTTTTTTTTTATAAATGTCATTCACAACTTTATTGAATTCTCTTGTTTGCATATAACATACAAACCGTTAACATATTGCAAACATTGTTATTCTAAAATAACTTTATTAAAGTAAATAATATATGTTTACAAATGATACAATTGGATAAGAATGAATATTACATTTGAACTATAGGCATAATTAGTAATTAACTGATAACATAGTGATAAATAAGACAAAACTTAATGAATAAATACATGATAATTTGGTCACCAAGGATCTTTTATCTAGGAAACTGAAAACGTTTCCAAGTTCCCTCGTATAGAAAATTTGTAGATAAGATTCTGTTTCTGTCTTTAAGTTTTTTAAAGGTTTGTCGGAAATAAAAATCAACATCTGGAAGTGGCCGAGTGAATTGTTTCTTACATCTGGCCAACCATATTGTTGTGATTGTTTTGTTTACTGTAACATTTTCATTCAAGCCGTTGATTAATTATTTTTAACCTTTTGCAAAAAAGATTAAAATTTGGAATCTACCAGTGACTGAAGAAGACGGTAGATAAATAAATAACTTGTTATATATATTTTTAACATTACATCTAATAATGGTATGCAATGGAATGTAAAAATTTTGCAAATGTCAATCACTAAAGATAGTAAATGGAATTAAAAGTGATTAAGCTCTTCAGGTTTTCATTTCTAAGTGCTTTAGATTTGTCTATATATATGAATTTAGGTAAAAAAGAGAAGGTGATTCATCCCATCTTTTCAAAGGATTTTATCTTTTGCTTGGAAAATGAGAATATTTCTCAGTGTTATAAAATTTATACAGCCAATGTCTTGGAGGGGGTGGGTCATTCCCTAATGACTGTTACAAATAAAGACAGCACCAGATAAATAAATAAGTCATTATATATATTTTCATATGACATCTAATACTGACATGCAGTAAATTATAAAATTTTTGCATATGTTAATTATTAATATATAGTAAATGGAATTAAAAATGATTGATTAAGATTTTCACGCTCTCATTTCTAAATGCTCAAGATTTGCCTATATATATAAATTTGGGTAAAAAAATGAGGTGATTCATCTTATCTTTTCAAAAGACTTTATCTTGCTTGGAAAATGAGAGTATTCCTCAGCAATATAAAATTGATACAGCGCATGTGTCAAGTGGATGATTCCCTAATGCCTGTTAAAGGAGAATATTATTTAGGAGATCTTGTAGTGTTTGACAAGCAGAGAAAACGAATTGTGCATCATTACTGGAACTTTTAATTTTCAAAGTTGTTATTTTACCACTGCATTAAATTGTAAAGGATTTTACTTTATATACAATTAAAATATAATTTTCTTACAAAAAAATAAAACATTTGTAAAAAAAATGGGTACTGTTCTATTAGCATATTGAAACCGCTCGATGGTGTTGTTTCTATGAAAACACATATCAATATAATGTTACTAGTCCCACCACATTATTTGTGAAAGAATAATAATAAGAATAATCATACAGGTTAAGGTAATTCATTTATTTTTCTTAATAAATTACTGTAATTCTTTTTACAATTAATTTTTTTGTCTCTTGATATAACTATGAGAAATTTTTTACACTCAGACATTTTACCATATGGCTTAAAGTAATTCATTGATTGCTTTCCTTAACAAATTATTGTCAAATTTATTTGATTAACAATTTTACAATGATCAATTTAAACCTTTAACAAGCGCCTATAACTTTCATCTTAGTCCTGCAATGTAGGGAAGAGAGGTGATGATATGTCTTTTCACATCCGCAAAAAATTTAAACATCAATTAATAGACATTATTGCAAATATTCTAGTACAATTCCCCATGTATGCCAGCAGTTTGCACTGGAAAAATCCCCCTCCCCACAAACTTTACAAAGTCTACTATCATTGCTTGATAGATATGTAACTACATTGTGATGGAAGAAATGAAAATGCTTTAATTACTGAAGTGTATTTGACTCTTTTTTTTTGGTCATTTTTGAAAGGAAAATTAATCTTTATTTATTTCAATAGCTGTCTTTGAAAGAATATGTGATAAATATGTGGTGGATAACATTAATGGCACAACTATTAATAATGATTAATAATTTTCCAACTCAATTGTTTTTTCTTACGATTAAGAAATGTATTATTTTTACAATTTCTTTTTGTTTCTGGATAACTAGGAGAAATTTTACAGTCAGTCATTTTAATTCTCATAGGTTTTCATATGAACAATGATTTTTTTAAGAACAGTGAAATTGTGATTTCCTGTAATCTTTTCTAATTATTTACACCTTACATGTTGTGTTCGGAAGTGGGGTAATGGACTTATAATTATTACTTTTTAATACTAAATGAGGGAAGTTGAACCATAATTACTTTTGAATGCAGATTGCAATAGTTCTGCAAACTTTAAATCCACCCACTCTGAAATGGAGTAGCAAAGTATTAACATTGCTAAAAGATAGTATTGAATGCACTTGCAGAAATTGCAAAAGACTAAGCAAGCCATTAGTTACAACAGAAAAAAATGTTGTGGCTATTTGCTTTGACTGCAGACCAACATGCTAATAGAACAGTATTGAAAAAACGATGCCTTTAATGATTACCTGCACTGTATGAAGAAACTCTAGTTCAATATCCATGAATGAAATGTCATGTATGTGAATGCAAACTTTACAAAAACGTGCATCAGCAATAAACAATGTAGCATTGTTTGTGAAAAAGAAAGACAAACTAAACAACATTTAATATACAGTATATATTTTTTCAATAAAAAATGATCATAAAAATTAAATTGTCATGCAATTGTTTTAAAATTGGAAAACATTAATTGAAGTTTAGCATTGTTTACTCAATTCCCTTAGGTGTAAATTGTCAAAAGTTTTGGCCATTTCTACGGCTTCTTTCTCAAAAACTTATAGTAATTTTCTTAAAAAACGAACAATGAAATATCTATTTATTTCTTTGTATTTATCTCTAACAATTATCTGTTATCATGTTCATTTTTTTATTTGACTATTATTTATTTTTTAGGGATTAAGCATACAAGTGGGATTTTTTTTTTTTTTTAAAAAAAAAAAACATTTTTAAAAATGTGTAGTTTACTCCTCAAAGCATTAAAATCCGTCTAGTCTTTTTTTTTAAGTAATCGAATTTATTTTGAAAAGTACTATTTTAAAATACTTTTTTATCTTTACATTCCAATAAGAGCCTGGAACCGTAAATTAATTCGTCCAGCACAAGCACAAACACTTATTTAAGAACTATTGTTTTAATATACAAATTAGGTTTAATAAATGTACTTTTATTTTTTTTATTATACATACATTTCAAAGAGTATTCAGCTATATAAAAGAATGACCACTTGATTGGAAGCCTAAAAAAGAAAAGAAATATATATATATTTTCCAATAAATATACGTTTTTGTTATAAGGACTAATTATTTTAATATATTTATTAACAAAGAAAAAAACATTAATTACAAGTTCGATATATGCTGTTATATGAAATATAATGTTTTCCTTTTTTATTTTGGGTTAACCTTGCGGAGGTCGCAGTCAAAAATGATAGCAAAATCGCATCTATCTGCGATATATATTTATTACTACTATATGCTTCAAAGCGAATAATAATTAAAACACTGCAAATTTGCTTTATTATATTTATATAAGAAAGTACATGATTTTTAATTCATTTTCAGTCGCAATTTAAAAATTATTAAATAAAAAAATAAAAAATATAAATTGGCCCCCCCAAAAAAAATTGCAGTGGAAGTCACGTGCATCTAAGAGGTACATTCATTAAAAGTATGTGTGTGAAATGTGAAAAAAAAATTAAAATACCAATAATTGCCTTTTTTATATTTATACAATAAAATACGTAATTTTTTAAATTTATTTTCAGTTACAATCAATAAATTATTTTCACAGTTATACCAACACTGACTTTGGAGGTGACATTATCTTTCAGTTACAATTTATTATCGAATATCACATTTTAATAAAATATGGATTTTAACTAAATCGAAGGCTTAAACATTATGGTTTAATATTAGTTATACACAAAGACACAGTTAATTATAATTTTTAACATAAGCATCGCGTCCTCTACATGCTCAATCCTCTAGCTAAAAATAGTTTTCGATTATTGGTTTATAATATGATAATGAATTACTATCTGACTTAGCTATTCGATGACTGTTTAATTAAAAAAAATTCTAAATCTGCATATAATTAGAAAAAGATTCCATATTTCTCCCAGACTGGATATGAATCTCAAATCATATGATGGTAGATAGAGTACTGAGTTTTCTGATAATTGAAAGATCCTTTGATTCTTCTTTGATGCCTTAAAGAATCTGACCAGAATAAATATCTGATGTCCATTTCATAAATTTTTGTTATTGCAGTTGTTATTACTATATCATCATTCATCTCACTAATACAGATCAGCCAACATGGTGAGTTTATTCACTTTTTATCTCTGAATTTTAAAACCAAGAAACACAATGGTCTTTTTTCTCAGATGCTTCATAGTTCTTAACTGAAATATCAGTTGAATTTTTTGAGTTTTCTTGAAGGCAGAATGAATGTATGTGAATGAACTTTTAAAAAATATATATTAACAATCATGACAATAAAACTAAATTATGGCCCTTATTCCCAGAAGGCTGTAAAGATTCCAGTCCAGGCAAGTCATTGGTGGGAAGGCAAAGAGTGCTAAAAATCCCTTGATTGCAGATCTAGTTGATGATGACTTTTTATTTAGGTACTTACATCTAAAATAACTTTTCAAGTAAAGAACTGTCTAATATTAAATGGGGAATTATTGGACTTTGTGAAGTTAGAAGAAAAGATGAAGACAATAGATTTAAAAAATGGACATGGAGTGGAATTCGTTATATATAAAATGGGGAAAATGACATTGTAAAGATTGATGGCAAATCAGATAGAGTGGCAAAATTAGTTCTTTAACTTAAAAGAAGTTACCAAATGCAGATAATTTAAGTTTTCATTGTGAAGAAGTAGAGGGTTTTTGTATAGACATATTAAAGTGTTTCAATCAAACTTAGAAACAACTTTAACGCTAAAATTGATAAATTATTGAAGAATAAAAATGTTGTGGGTAAATTTGATTATGGTAATAAATATAAGAGAGTACACAGATTTGTGAAGTTCACAGAATTATGAATTTTTTCTTTGAGTAAAATGCCGAATGAAAATGGATATAGAAACATCCAAATGAAAATACAGCAGAATTAGATTATATAATGATTAACAGAAAATATGCAATTCAAGGTTGTAATGTCCTTAATAGATTCAAGTGAAAAAGTCCTCATCGATTAGTGAGATGTATGATACATGTTTTGCAAAACTAGAGAGACAAAAATTATTCAGAAAAACAATATTCACATTTGATATTCCTAACTTTAAAAACATTCCAATGAATTTAAATTAAAACTTTCAAATTATTTTAAAATATTAGCAGATTTTGAAGATGATACAAGTTTCAATGAAATCAATGGGAAAATGACTGATGTTATTAAGAGTTATAATAAAGATAGCTGGTATAAAAAAGCAAGTAACCAGAACATTTCTACTGAGACAAAACAATTTATGAAGAAAATAATGAATATAAAAATATGTATAAATGATTCATTAAGAGGAACTGAATAGCTAGAGTTTTGCAAAATAGTATGAAAAAAATAATGAGATAAGAAAATATAAATGTGAATAACAAGGAAAGTTATAAAAGATAATAAAAGTCTCAAAAGTGTGAAATAACTTGATATTGGCAGAAAAATTACTTCTACAATAAGAATAGTTGAGATTATTACTAAAAGGAGAGATGAAATCAATAAATATGTGAGATATAGCAATAAAGAAAAAAAAAATTCCTACAATTACTACATCTTGTAAATTGCATGCAATTAAATGTATGAAAAAGGAAAAAGATTCAGGTTATGATGAAATTATAATTGATATTGTAAAAGAAGCAAGAAAAGAAATAGAATTTCCTTGTCAAAGTTATGTACTAAATGTCTAAATAATAAACTTGCACCAGATAATTAAAAAAATGCAGTACTAATATTGGTATTTAAATAATGTTGATGAAAAAGATATTAAAAATTATACATTTTTCACTCTTTTATCAGTTCTATACAATTTTTTTACCAAGATAATCAAAACTAACCTGCAACAAACTTTAGATTTTAACCAACTAAAAAAAAAACTGGATTTAAACATGGTTTTATCAGAGTGGATGACATGCAAGTATTGGGATAAGTTATAGAAAGGACCAATAAATATAAATTGCCATTATACTTTGGATTGTAGATTATGAAAAAGCATTTGATTCTAAAAGCATTTCTTCAGTGATTTAGATATTGGATTATCAAGATATAAACTTAGTACATTGTTATATTCTGAAGAATATTTGTCAAAATGCAACAATAATGATTAGATTACATAGTGATACTAAAAAGCTTAGCAATGGTAAGAGTGTCCAATAGGTATCTCATATCTACAAACCTTTTACAGCAGTTTTATAAGAAGTATTTTGTGAATTAAAATAGAAAGCTACAAGAATAAAATTAAATCTATATTATGTAAGATATTTAGATTTTGCAGATGATGAGGTTGTTTTTAAATAGGACTCAAGATAAATGCTAAAAAGTCTAAAGTAATGTTCTATAGAGTTTCTCAAAAGAAGAAAATAATGAAATTAGAAGATATTACCAATTACAAATACCTAGTTCTGATTATTAATACAGATAGAAACATAATGGATGCAATTAATCATAAAATTAAACTTGGGTGAATTGTTTTTGATATATATAACTTGATATTAAAATGAAATATATCTATGTGTTTGAAATTTTTTTTAATAAATGTGTTTTATCAGTTCTTACTTATGGACGTGACATTGGAATACTTAACAGATAAGAAATGCAAAGACTTCAGATCTCTCAATGAAGAGAAATGCAAAGACTTCACATCTCTCAATAAAATATGAAAAGATTGTATATTAGAGTAGTAAAAAAAAATCAACAATGAAATATGTGGATGAGAGAACAAACAGGTATTATTGATAACATTAAAAAAATAAAATGATTGAAGTGATGCTGGGTTGGATATATAGCTAGAAGAGATGGTGATAGATGAAGAAATAATCAATTTTAAGAATTTATTATTAAATTTATGTTCTTGTATTATAAATTGTATCACTTGGAAAAATATGTAAATATTTTGTTTCCATGCAGGTTTGAAATGAAGAATGAGTGTGATTAATCTAATAATTTCATTTATTCCATTAAATATTTAAACCTTAATCTCATTTTATTTGTCATTCTTGAACACAAGTTGAGGTATTAAAATAAATGTTGATTGAACCCATATGCCCGACATCTTAAACTGTATTTCAAGAGATTGTAAAAGATCTAGAAAAAGACCTCATTGAAATGGATTGATGAAACATTTAAGTATGCTGGTACGATTTGGAGATGAGAGACTATAATCAGAGAAATTGAATTAAATTGAAAAAGACTTTCATCATGAAGTGGCTCAATAATGGTTGAAAATAATGATGATGAGAATTAGAAATTATTCATGGGATTGTTAACATCCCATGAAATTCTAATAATTTTAATGTAAATAAATCATGGCTATTAAATGTGAAACGTTTTGAAAATAAAATCTTATCCACAGATGAACAAAATCAGAATAGCTCACTATAAATCACAAACCAGATTCCCAAAGACTCATTTTAACACTTGCAAACAATGACACTTTCTTATTGAGATAAAAAAATGGCCACTTTGATCTAAATTACAGATTTTAAAATGATAAATAAAACCAAAATCAATACTTCAAAAGAATGAAGCTTTTAAACCACTAAACATCACATGAAGCTTTTATTTAATAACGATTTTTATGAATATTCATCAAGTCAATTTACAGTTTCAAATAATAAAACAGATGAAATTCTGATAAGTTTAATAAGCTGGCTTGATTAATAATTGCAAAAATTTTCATTATTCAACATTTAAGAATTTCATTTTTTTAATTGACCAATAAATTGACATTAATATAGAAAATAGATGTCATTTGCAGATTTATTAAAATGATTTTTTAATAATCTGATTTGTGAATTATAGCTATATTCAGACTTCATTGGTTTGAAAAAGAGTTTTATCAAAAATAAGTAAATTGCAATTTTTTTTTCTCTTTTTAATTTAAAATAAAAGCATTACAAAGAAATTCTTATTTTAGCACGTAGGCAACAACAACAAAAAAAAAAAGCAAGAAAAAAGAGAAAGAAATGTTAAAGAAAAGTAGGAGCAGATATTTTAACATATTTGTAAATATAAACAAGGCAAAATGTGATGCTTAGTAGTTTAATATTTGTAAATATCTTTTTAATTATGAGTTTCAAAAATATAACTAAATATTCAATTATATGTTACTTAATATCAGTCATAGGAAAACAATAACTTTCATTTATGAATAAAATGAGCATAGTTATTATAAGTTATTCTGAATCTGATGATGAGATTTTGGTTGATTTAGAAAAATCAAATTCAATTGGCTTTATTGTTGGATTTGGAAAAAAAATTTTGGAACCTCATAATGAAACGGTATTATTTAGCCATCATCCCATTTCACCTACTATGGTACATAGTAGTATCTTTTCCCCTTGTTCAAACCCATCCCAGTCCACATATATAAGCTTCTAAGAATTCGTTTGAATTGTAATAGCATACATTTGTATGTGCATGCATTTGTATCGGTGCGCACATCTAATATCCATAATAAAATTTCGTATGCGTATAATGTATACACAGTTATAAATTTAAAATTTAATAAAATGATAATTTAAATTAAGTTGTGTGGACATTGTCATATGTGTGTAATTACCTACATATATATGTGAAAGAAGCCGTAATGCAATAAATTCAAAAGCGTTACAACTCTTCCAAATTAGTATAAATTTAAATTATCGGTTAAAAACTCTTTATTTAAATGCATTCGTATATAAAATTCAATTCCTGTGGTAGTCCCACACACATATATAATAAAATGTTTACAAACTTAAACTCTTTTAAAAAAAAGTTACCCGTTTTATAAAAGGTGGTAATTCATAGAAAACCATCTGTAAATAATTAATGAAACATGGAATCAATATTTAATGACTCTTAAAAATAAAAACTAAGAACAAATAATGACCTGTTTGACCATTATTGGTTTAGCCAAGCAATGACCAAAGGTTTAATTTCTATGTTTTTTTTAATTATTGATAAAAACTTTGGGGAATGTTGTAAACAGGTCACTCAAATTACCAATTTACCTGGTATAAATAACTTTAAATTTTGTGTAGGGGGTTTTACGTTTGCTTCACTTTGTTCATTTTTTATAATATTAGGTGTGTAATTGCTACCAGTAATCTATGGCTGACTGAAAAATGGAGTTTGATGGCTAAAGCTTTACCATTTTCTGGCTCTCCTTTCGAGAGATCAGTCTGTGCACTCTTGATAGCATATCTATGCAGATATTGACAAAGAGTGAGACACTTCATTTTTTAAAATAAAAACAATTTGATCATTAAAAAAAGAAGTATAAAATAAAACTATAAATTAATCTAATTATGGAAGGTTTGATTAATATTTTTTACCCATTACTAGTGTACTGGACGGCAATTATCACAATTGATACAAGAAAGATCTTCATCACAGCCATTGGCAAGGCAACTGGGACAATCAACATCAGTAAGATAAGCTACAAATAAAATATTTGAAATTTATTATACACACATGGATATCAGGCATGATAAAAACATGCATTATATAATAGCATCCTATGATAAACTTAAATCAAAAAATATAGTGAAAAGATAGCAGATTCTCTTTCCAAATTGCCCATAATTCCACCTCTGAATCAACATATGTGTTATGTAGTCATATAGATAAGATATTCACCAAAACATTTTTAAAGTACTAGCATGTCTAGATAATGAATTACAAAATGAAATGTGATAGTGTATTTGTATCTTAACTCATGATAGAATAATATGCAAATATTACATTTTGTTTTAAATTAGAAAAACCTATTACTAAAATGTTTGAAATGATTCAAACTGCATATATCAGTGAAGCTAGTGGTTTGAAGGATTTTGTGATAGCAGGAAGGACATTGAAAACAATCCCCAAAGGTATGAAACACATTTCATAACTCATGAACTGAACATGATAACACCTTAAAAATTTTAGGGTAAATAGTTAAGCTATGTCACTATGTAATATCTGCATTGATTCAGAGATAGTTTGAAAAAAGAACTAGTGTGTTCTTTTACATAAATATTAAAAAATACACTGTAACAGTTCTGTTACATGGCACAATAACATAAGATGTGAGCACAAATAGATATAAAGTTGAAAGGAAAAGTAGAAATAAACACAGACAAAAATTTTGTAGATATTTTTGTACATTTCTTGGAATATAAAAAAATCCTAGTAAAAAAAGTTAAATAATTTTGAATTTAAAATAGAATTTTATTAAAAATTAAACAGTTTAAAAAGCCTAAACAAATATTAATATTGTATTCTGATTTTGAAATTAAAAACAAGCATGTTAAACTGATAATTGTAAAAATTTATGTTAACTTTTTTGAAATCTTTTTAATTAAGTGAACAAAATCCTTGCTTATTAATGTCCAGAAGCACTCATTTGAAGCCATTGATTTTATATGTATATCACATTTAATATTTACTATTTCTTTTTACAGGCCCATTGAATCTGTATGTATTATTTAATTTCATAGTGATATCTTTGATATTGATATTAACATTAAATTGATAAGACAAAAAAGTAGCGATAACTTCAAGTTTGACAAATTCCATGAATCTTCCTTCAAATTCCTTTAGAAATAGTATTATATTTTAAACATATTTGTTGTAGATTAGGTTCTTTTTATCTTTAGACTCATCGGCCATATTTTTGAAATGTTTTAATTCACAATGCTTCAGTTGCATTACAATATAATTTTTCCTTGAATGACTTCAAAGTGCTTCTCATAATGATTATTGTTTTATCTTTTCCTTGTAGATCTACATTTAAGTTATTTAGTTTTCCTATAATATCACAGAAAAAGGTGAAGTCAAGAAGCCATTCTTCATCATCCAGTTCTGAATATGAATCACTGTTAGTTTTCAAAAATGATCTTATTTGTGGTAGAAGGTCTCTGAATCTGATTAAACATTTTGCTTGACTCAACCAAATCCCAGAATTGACGATGATGTAACAAGCTTTTTGATCTTATTTTATTAATAATTTTGAAGGCAATACTCATAACATGATTAAATTTCAATACTTTGGAACACAAGGCATGCTGATGTTACAATGATAATCCATAAAACTAGGTATATCATTATTGTTTCTCATCATCTGATCACAAAGTCAAAGCAACAATGTAGAAAGATGTTGCAGAAACTGGCATATCAAGATAATACTCCTAAGTAAAGATAAGTGAGGTGAAGTTTGTAGACTACATTACCTATTTAAGTTAATAAACAATAAAGCAGTCTCTCTGAACACTGATTTGTGTCTAATCAGCACTCTAGTCAATAAATAAAACTTTCATACTTTTTTCTAGGCAGGCAACCAGTACTTTCTTTTTGAAATATTATGAAACTACTAAGAGCACAACTTGAGTAACCAGATATCAGTTGTATTTTTACATATGAAAAATTATATGGTACACATGGACATTATGGTTATCCGCACATATATAATTTGCACCTGGTTCCTAATAGCTATCTGTCACAGAACCATCATTTAAAATATCTTTACTGGTTTTAAATGACATTATTAAATGTTAGCTGTAATTGTTAAATTTTTTAATAGTCTTATCAACTATACTTCTCTATGTATCTGATACACAGCTTTAAAGTTTACATTGCAATGGTCATGTGTACATATATAAATGTGGTCACACATATATACCTAATTGGCTAAATTTTATTGCAATTTTTACTTTTAATATTTGGCTTTTTTAATTGTTAAAATTTAGACAAAAAATATATGAAGGGAATATTATAAATGATTTTTACCAACTATTTCTCTATAAAATAATATCTAAAATAAATGTTTAGGAGTGATGAAAATCTAGTAATAATGTTAAATCATCAAAAGTGTAATTCATTCGAAAAAATATCATGCAGTAAAGATAATCGCTATATTTATGAGCAAAGATGGCTTGTTAATTCTTTTTTAAAGACATTATAATTACTTTTACTTTTAAGAAATAATTAGCAAAAATTATGTGAACTTAGTTTGTCAACTCCACGATGAAAAATCATGAAATAATGCTTGAATCTGTTGATTAATCATTATTCTCCACTATAAATTTCTCAGTAAAACATTAAACCATAAGAATAACAAAAGAAAAAAAGTTCTATTTAGAAAAATCATAAAATCTTTATTTTTTATCATAGAGAAATGAAACTTACATTGTCTGAAGGAATGTGGATGCTGAATCGAATGATGCAAAATATACACATGTACCATGTATCGTTTTCATGTTACCATAAGTTGAAGCCAAACATTGCTAATAAGAAAATACAAGCTGGTTTATTTTTATTTTTTATATTCAAATGAGCTCTGAATTTATCATTATAATTTGGCAGTGTTCACAACAGCTCCACGATCTACTTTCAGTCCTTGTAGGCTACCAGTGGACCATGGGCACTGTCTTGACCACAGCTGATATAGGATCTTAGACAAAGATAGTAAGTAGTTCTCTTTATTATCCCCCCCCCCCAAAAAAAAAAAATAATAAAATGTTTCCTTGACAACTGATTGTTAATAATCTACTCGTATAATAACCAATTAGCTAATAGTTCTACTAGATGTAACTAGCCTATGTAAAGGTCATTGTTTTTTTTAATTGCTTGCTTTAAAATTTTTTTTAAAGATTTAATGTAAATTAAACAAAAGATTTTAATATTATATAAATAAACATGAGAAATTCACAATTGAAAAATTGGGAGAAAAAATGTTTGGAATAACCAGACCTATTTGGTACACTTCAGAAATGTACCCGGCAAGGCATTAATTAAGCTACATTAAAAGTTTTAAATATACTTGTTATATTAGATATGTGAATTTGATAGCATTATGGATAACTATAAAAATTATGGTTTGTTAATGGCAGAATTACTTTCTGTGCATAAAATATGCTTTGTAATAAAAATTATGAATTATTAAATATAAAGAATGGAATTACTTCTTTTGCATAAAATGTTTGGAATATAAATTAGTTTAGTTAAGTACAGTTATTTATTTATAAAAACAAATTTAAAGTTTAGTTTTTTCAATTTTTCAATAGTGAATTTGACAGCATTATGAACAAACATAATTTTTTTTAATTGGTTGTAAATTTATCATATGTCAGCCTTACAGATAAACATTCATATAAATTTGACAGGTGACAGCCTTATAGACAAACATTCATTTTATATATATAGATGACTTCTATTTAATGACACATTTTTATCCATACATTTCAAGATTGAGTTCTAACAATATTTAAAAATATAATACTCATGGAAAATAAAGACGAATTTGCATTAATAATACCATGTGGTTACATTTGATAAGTAATAATAATAATAATAATAATACAGATATATTAATTTTTAATTGAATTTAAAGTTTATACCTGGATTACGAATGTTATGAAAATCTATAATCTAATAAATGATTAGTAAGAATCATTGGTGAATGCATTTTTCTAAAATAGATAATGTCAAAAATATGATAGATATTCTTGTAGATAAAATTATAATTATAATAATATATTTGTGTGCATGTGCTTACATAAATATTTTGATGTTAAAACTTTAACTAACTCAAAATTAAGGGTGATAAATATAAACGCCCATCTTAGGGGGTCATTTATCTTTTTCAGATATCTCTGTTCATATTTCAAGAATGAGCAATGAAGTAGAAGTTTTAAGCATATCTTAAAAAAATATTAAACATGAAAGTGATAAAGTTGAGTTAGTCCACGTGTTTATGTATAATTTTAAAAAAAAGTATTAATATTTAACTGAGACAAGTTTGTATTTGGGATAGAGATAATCTCTAGTTTAGTAAATAATTATCAATGTAATTACATGAAGTGGTTGCTAACAATGTTATGAGTACAGAAAGTTTGACACTTGTAAATCAGAAATGTAATAAAATAGAATATGAATTGGAACAATGAATCACCATATAGACAACTCATTGGGAAATAATATATAATAGTCAGCCAACTGACTCTCATTTAAATGAAGCTAATGCCCAATACACACATTAGGTGCTAAAAATATTAAAGCAGAGAGAGGTTACAAGTTTTACAATTTATCTTGTTAAGTCAACTCTTGCTAACTCAGTTGGATGCTATCAAGTCTACCAAATCCTGGAAAGATATATCCCTAAACATGATCAAATTAAATAACATGTAATGAAAGTGAATATTTTATTAAATCAGCAAATGAAATGATGGAATGCCTAATAATTATATAGAAAATTCAAATACAAGTATATATATATAATTTTATGCTGATAAAATAATCAACTTCATCGATAATGTAAAAGAGACCATTTTCCCAACAAAAATAACCATCTTCATTTTTCCACACTCTGATGAGTTGGATTACTCATAAAATCTTATCTTATAGTTAACTTCATACCTTAAAAATACAAAACATTTCTTTCTAAACAAATTAAGTAATATTAAAATGAGACAAATCCATTACCAGCAAATATTTTCATAGATATGTGGATTTGGTCTTATTCATACTACTACAGTGACAGATTTGTAGATTATGAAAATGCATTTGATTTTATAAGCATTTCCATGGTGATTAAAGCTTTGAATCATTAAGATATAGACTCAAAATAATTTCAAAATCTAAAGTATATTTATCAAAATGCATTAACAGTACTTAATAAGTTAACACTGAGAAAGATATATGAGAGTGTGATCCAACATCTCCAAAACATTAAACAGTTTTACAAAAAATATTTTGTGATTAAAATGGAGAGCTAAGAGAGTATGATGGTATGGTTGTTTTTGTAAATAATGTTTTTAAGCTTTAGGAAATGTTGCAAAAATTATTAGATGAAAATAAGAAGTAGGACTAAAGATAAATGCTAACAAAGACAGGTAATATTCTATAAATTTTCTCAGAAGAATATAAAGCTTGATAATAATAAAATTAGAAAAAGTTAACTACCACTAATACCTTACTCAGATTATTAATATAGATGGAAGCATAACAGATAATAATAATCATAGAATTAAACTTGGATGAAATGCTTTTAGAAGAAATTACTTAATATTAAAAGGAAGGTTTTCAATATATATTTTACCATTTCTTATTTATGAATCCAAGACTTGGATAATTAATATAAAAGTAAAACATTAGATTTTAGACAACTCAGCGAAGTAAGAGATGTATGGTAGGAATAATGAAACAAAATATATGAAAAGTACCAGTTATCATTGATATCACTGAAAAAAATAAGGCTGGTCTGGATAAATTTTCTAAAAAAGATAATGCACGGACAGTCAAAAGTTTAAAGTGAATCCCAAGAGATTGCAAAAAGATGTGGAAAAATACCATATAAAAGATGGTTGAATGAAATACGATAGTTTGTTGGTATACAGTACAGTGAATGGATTGGAGAAAATGAATTAAACTTGGAAAGAGCTTCATCCTGCAGTGGACCGATAATGTTTGCAAATGATGACTACTATAAACAGTTATAAATCTCTTAATATATATCAAGTTTAAACAAATTAAAGTTATTTTGAAACTAAAATAACTACACAGTTATTAAAATTTAAAAAGCGAAAATACATTACTACAAAATAATAATAATGAAATTTTAACGGAAAAAATTCCAAACATTATTTTATAAATAATTACCTTCATAAAATAAAATCAACGAAATAGTGAGAAAAATAATATTGCGTAATATATTGAAGAACATTTTAAATAGATTCGTTAAGCAAAAATAAAATTATAAACTTGATATATTTAATTAGATAAAAGATAATAATAATAAAAAAGGCAAAGATTTATTGAAAAACGATAAGCTAAATTGATGATCACTTTCCATTTTATAATAAATACGCGCAGACAGACAAAAGTTAGATTTACCGCCAATAACAAATAGTTCGCAATTAGAAATGTATTAAATTTATATTTAATATATATCAATGAAATATATTCCGACTAATATATATCATTTTTATAACAAATGTAAAACTTATACTTGATTAAATACCATTGATGAAATATATTTAAAAACGAGATTTTACTAATTGATACATAACCATAATGCATTAATCGTATTTATGGCTGCAATTTTATTATAATAATATTAAAAAGTTTGATGTGTGGAATATGCCTTTTTGGCATAATAAAAAGCTGAATTTTAAATATTCATAAATAATCAACTTTTCTTTTTCTAAATTAAAATAAGTAATTTTGGTCGAATAAGTGTCGGTCGGCTTTGTAAGCTGTAGAGAATGGTATTTCTTATTACATGTCCTGGTTTATATCATAAAACAATTTCTTAATGAATCTGAATGCTTAATAACAATCATACATGCATATAAACTCATAGTCTTTCTTACGAATTCTTGCAAAGAAACTTGTTTATACAGCTAGTGAGTCTGATCATGAACTTTCAGAATTTTATTAACTAAATGATATCACTTATTTCAATGATTTACAGAATTTGCCTATAACATTAATATTCTTTTGAATGAGTTTCAAAATTTACTCGTTTGTCTAGCACATCTTAATCTTTCCAATATTTTTCAAGTTTTATATAAGTAGCAGTCAATCATACATAGCCAGATTCAGTTAGTGTGGGACCAAAATGGATACTTCTTGTGGTGTGGCTCAAAACACTTGACTAACATACTTTTATGAAAAGTAACACGGTACATATCTTTATTTGCTGTGACTTCACAAGTGCACAGAAGACAACTTGCAGTTAACACTACGAGACTATACACTACATGTGACAATAGTTGACAGAAGTAGCAACAAAATTAGTCAATTCTAAGAATCTATAATATAAATAATACAAATTTGTATCTAAATTATTATGACTGGATTTAATGTAAAAAAAAAAAAAAGGAATAGAATATATAGGTGTTGGCAGTTATTGTAATCTTCCGTAATTTCCTTTCTTATACTGTACCATATACATATTTTACAAATATCGAAAAAAGCAGCAACCCAGAAAAATGTTTTTTTATATTTTTTTTTCTTAATATAAATTTTAATTATTACTTTGAGATTAGCACTGCCAAGACATAATCATCTAGCCATAATTATTGTAACTTTGCTAATTATTCTAGCATTTGAGATTTTCATAATAATTTTGCTGTTCATGTTTGCAGGTGGTAGAATGCCATAACTTTCTCAAAAGGAGGAGATGGACTTTGCAATGGCAAAATGCCATAGCAGTGATAACAAACCTAAAGAATTAGAATCATTTGAGAAGTTAGAATAATTATGGCTAGACAATTACATCATGACAGCTCTAATCCTAAAGTAACTTTTAATTTCATATACTGTGACAAACACAGGCACCTGAAGGTTGTAGCCTGATTTGAGTGCAATCAGTAAAACTGGCTCACATCTAGGCCTACCTATTATTAAAATAAATATACTTTAAATCAGGGGTCCCCAACCCTATGCCCATGGGCACCATGGCACCCACAGAACATTTTACGTGTGCCCGCCGCTTTCCGAACACGATAAAAAATTATTTATCTGATACAAATAAATTTAGTTTTTAAAATTTCTTATAAATTATTGCATTATATTGTAATCAAATTGTAGGGCACACTATACTTTTACAGCGTAAAAATATAAACGTTAATTATATGTTAAAATTTTAATTTTGAAATAACTATAAATTTACATTGAAAAAATAAATGGTGCCCGCAATCTGGTTGAAAAAAATAAATGGTGCCCGCCACCTGGCTAGTATTATAGAATGTGCTCTTAAATGCAAAAAGGTTGGGGACTCCTGCTTTAAATCATCACAAATTTCTGGAATCCTTTGCAATTCTTCTTTAATTTCAAATATATGTGTTCTCATTTGGATGAAATGAGTTTGAGCAGGAAAACATACCATGAACTAAATCCGTATTTATGGCTTAAGCATAATACAAAAAGCAACAGTATCAAGTTGTAAATTGCTCAGGGATTGTTTTCAACAATGGGAAGAGTTATTTGGTTATATAAATCACCTGCAATCCCTCTTAAACTGGCCAGCTTTGTAGGAAGATTATCTATTCATTTCTCTTTAGAATGCATGGATGAAATTAAAGTCAAAAATGGATGTAAATAATGATTATTAATAATACTAAAAGTTTTTTCATATTCTAATGGGGGAAAATAAAAATTTTCATTTTTAAATAAATTATCAAAAGAAGATGAAGCTTTCTTATTATTAGTTAACTGAAGATGCTACAATTAGCTATGGGTAAAAAAATATTTTATTTTCAGAATTATTCTGATGTCTTGACTCCATAGCACCATCTTTAGTACTTTCAGAGTGTATTTTATCTTTTCAGTTTTGAGCAAAAGACAAGTTTTTACATTCGAACAAGTACTAATAAAATCTGAAGATGTCAAAGTTAAATAAATATCTTTGATATTTTAAATCAAGTCTGCAATTTCTTTTTCAAATAAAGAAGTGTATTTGTTTAGGAAAAATGTAATGCATACACTATCTGATTTCCAGTTATGACCTACAGATGTAATATATTAAGACACTGGTAAAATAAATGAAAATAGATTAATACTTTTTATTGATCATTCATTTAAACTAAAGTTTAACCAATAATGAACATTTCTGCACTGTAATTCACTACAACAAAGTCAAACAAAGTAGGAAATAGTTTCTATCCACGTTTAACACTTTACGAAGGGACATAATCATAAACATATGACCAAACACATGAAAAAGATAAATGATCCACAAGAAGCACATTTCATTCTGCACCAGCACTCATCAGTTAGCAGACATCTTGAATTGTGTTCCCAGAACAATATTTGTCTCATTAATATAAATTATAGCATAATGCTGCATCATTTTGGTAAATGACATCAGGGATCCATATTTACTCGCACATTGCATGCAAAGGCAGCCAAAATCTTAAATACATAATTTTTTTAAAAAGGCTTTAAAGTGTTCATGTGGCCACATCAAAATGAATTTATTTATATAATATAAATGAGAGCAATAAAATAATGTAATTCAGAATGTTTCAAAATATAAAACACATGACTGCAAAATCTCATATGGCTTAAGTAAATTCTCAAATAACAATTGCATTAAAAATAAAGGATAGAATAATACACATTAAACTGAAGGTAAATATTATTATAAAATTAAAAACAAAATCCATCCCAGAATCCTAACGATTGCCTCTTATAAATGAAATCAGTATTTACTAACCTTGCTGAATTTTAGATTTATATGTTTATGCATATAGTGAAGCTGTACATATAAACAGTCATATATATGTGGGCTTCACCATTTACTGTGTACTAACCAAAGACCATAAATCCAAACACAGTGAATGTATATTAAAAGAAATAGTAGACATACATATATACCATTAAATTGTAAATAAAATTTATTAAAAAAATAGGCAATGTAAAAATTATAAAAAAGCTTAAATTATTATATTTGTATAAAAAATATTGTATCAGTTAAATAAAAAAGTTGCTAATGCATAAAATCCATTAAAACAAAAATTTAATTTAAGAATCCATCAAAATAAGAATTTAACTTAAGAATGTGAATTGTTTGTATAACAATAGACAAAATTTTGAGAACTGAAACAGTAGATCCATTAGTAAACATTAATTAATGTAATTGAGTAGAAGGAAGCTAAAAGAGTATAAATAGAGAGGTTTTCTTGTTATAGGATTATTGTGGGTCTGTATTTTGAATGAGAATCATTTATTCATTTTGTAAAGAAAAACCTAGTGAAATGTACTTTGTACTGAATATGCATGAGTAGAGCACTCTTCTCCACTCTCCCGTCTGTCCTTGGACCAGGGTCTGAATGATGTAATTCAGCTGAAGAACCAAAGTAGTATGACTGACTAATACCTGCCATATGCTACTGAAAGGGAACAGACATGGATGCCTGAGATGGGAGCTGCCATAACCATCAGAAATTGATGACTGCACTGCAATACCTCCAAGATGAAATCATAATTCATTGCCTGGGCAAATCCACTTTATCTACACCCTCACATCTAAGTTACCAGTAACATTATATAGTCGTAATTTTATCTATCGGATTATTTAACTTATAATTTGTAACAATATTATTTAAACTTTATATTTGTAATTATATCCATATGGCATTATTTAAACTTTTATATTTGAAATCATATGAATGCTTCATATTTAAACTTTTATCTTTGAAATTATATCTATATTGTAGTATTTAAACATATTTTCTAATTATGCCTCAGGTGAATTAAGAAATCTTAGGTTATTTTTCATATGTCTATAGTTATGTATTAAGAGTTGGTCAGTATATGTATTGATTTATATGATCTATATTGAAATTA
Organism: Epiperipatus broadwayi; assembly: GCA_028023455.1. Lineage (NCBI taxonomy): Eukaryota > Metazoa > Onychophora > Udeonychophora > Euonychophora > Peripatidae > Epiperipatus > Epiperipatus broadwayi. The sequence continues at coordinate 1,800,888 of JAQFVV010012528.1, forward strand.
AATTGAGAGACTGCAAACTTCTCACACTTATTAGTATTCAATAGCCAATCAGATCATAAATATATTGTTTTTGAAATATTGTTTTTCTTTTATCATATTGTGGAATATGTATATATTAGAAGATGGGAGGCAACTAAATGAGTAAACCACTTTTATTTCGACTCACTCGCTATAATAAATGCAGAGTATTTTAAAATGGTTTCAAAAACATATTTAACTTAGAAATGACCCCCACCCGCCTTCTCCCTCAGCTGTCATTTTATTATTAAGGGTTTTTTTTTTTTATAGAAAATAGAGAGAGCAAGAATGTGTTAAGGTAGAATTACTTAATGTTATATTTAATTGTATATCTAATGACATTTCTGTTATATACAGGCATCTATGGTTTTGTTTAATCTATTCGATTTAGGGGGACTTTAGTATTAAAGCTGCAACATAGAGATGAGGCCTTTTCATACCCACAATAAATGTATAATGCCACAACATCAAATTGAAAGGAAATAAACCCTACAAGTATACATGTAGAAATGTGTTTTTCTTTATCAACGCAATCATTTTTTTTTGTAATACTTCGACATTTTCAATCTCATAATTAATATGTATTTTTTTCTGGTTTTTGTGCCTTTTTTTTGGTTTAACTTGTTTATACCAAAAAATATGTTTGTTAGCATTTCTGCTGAAAATCCCAGTCTGTATAGAAACGTGTTTTTTTTTTTTTATCAATTAAATCCATTTTTTTTGTAATACTTTGACATTTTCAGACTCATAATTAATATATATATATATATTGTGATTTTGGTTCTGTTTTAATATCTACTTTTTTTGTGTGGTTTGTTTTGTTTATAAAAAATACATTTATTACCATTTCTGTTGAAAACCCCAGCATATTTTGCAATCACATACATTTTGGAACATAAATTTTTTAGTACAGATCTCCATTTTCTGTGGTAATATTAAATTTTTTGTTTCAAGGTGACAATTTGTTATACACCTGGGTCTCATTTTACGCGATAGATAGTTTCCTCAGAAAACACGCGCAAACAAAATCATGCAAAAATAGACGTAACTTACCTTGAAAAAGGGGGGTTATGGACTGTGATTTTTCAAAAATCGCATAAAAGCAAAGAACCAACATAAAATTACTTTAAAATTCGTGCAAAAAAAAAAATAAGGAAATAAAATATGACTAATAAAAAATTTCAAATTTGAAAAAAATTGATACAAGACAAACTTTTTTTAACTATAATATTTAATTTTATTCAAAACAATATATTTTTATGCATAATTTACAGTAATTTATATTTTTTATACATGTTTTAATTATTATCGCTGTTTGCCGGTAAACAGGTTAGTTTGCAAACTGATAAAAAAATCAGATTCTTCACAAGATGAAATACAACTAGCGCCAATGTCACTCTCATGTTGTGTTAATTAATGGTTTTCTAGTGACAACATAATTAGTAATTAATCTAACAACTAAAAATTACATTCTTATTTTTGTCTTTAATTTTCAGTTTTAATTGTGCCCACTGCTATTACTCATCTTTTAAAAATAAACTTGCGGACATTAAAAGATTAATATTTGATTACGTTCTTTTTTAAAAAGCAAAAACAGAATGTGATTTAAAATGCAAAATTAACATGCACAATGTTTGAACAAATTTACATTATAATCTTGTAAAATTTAATGTGTGTATACATAAAATGTGGAAATCATGATTTTAATTTCATTATTGCATAAAATCTTACTATTATAAAGCACTGAAAATATTGAAATTACTATCATGAAAGTCGAATTCCAATAGTAATGTACTATTACAGTACTTTCCATATAACGTTAAGTGCACAAAATTTATTATTTAAAGTAATAGCGTATTATCGGAGTTCAACTTCTGGTGAAACCTGAATCGCGTAACCTCAAAATCGTGTTAAGTAAATCCGCATAAAAAGAGACCCAGGTGTATATATGGTAAATATCATACGAGTATACTTCATGTGTTTTTATAAATATTCATTAAAAGCTAAAATTATTTACTGTTTGTTTAGTAACATTTTTTTTGTGTAATGGCATAATTTCATTAAGATCGCAAATCTTTTTTTTTTGATTGGGAATGCCATTTTTAAAAGTTGTTAGTGTGAAAGTTGTATGTATAGTTAATGTCTTTTTATAAATATTATTTAAAATCTAAAATCATTTACTGTTTGTTTAGTGCATATTTAATTAACAATTTTTTTGTGTAATGCTGTCATTTCATTACGACTGCAAATCACTTTTTTTTTTTTTTGCTTTCAAATGTCATTCTTCATTATGATCACAAATCACATTTTTTTTATTTCAAGTGTTCTTAAAAGTTGTTAATGTCTAAGATGTATATATTTGAATGTCTTGTTTAAAATTATACATCTTATTGAAAATTATAAATATATTGTTTTTACTTCTACTTATTTTTAGTCCTGCAACACAAAGCACATATTAGACCTACTGCACCTGTCCACAGTTGTATCAACCTCCCCATAACTTACCAAAATACCATGTATAAAATCTGTGAACACATTTTGTTTTTGCCAAAAAGTCATGTACAAGATCTGGGTATACATTATTTTGATCAGATCCCAAGATTACAGTTAGCAGTGGATTGACATGAATGTGAACAGATGCAGTATGTCTAATACATGCTCCATGCTGCAGCTTTAATACTAAAGTATTGATTTATGTTTAAAAAAGTACTCGCTAGTGTTATTATTGACACATTTTAAGTCAACCTAAGGGTTGTGAATATATATATGTCTATAAGGGACACATCATAAATGTTTATTATGTTATGTGTAATAGAGGGTACAATATAAACCATTTATATCAATAAATCTATGTAATATTCATTAAATCTGTGGGCAGAAACTAGCTAAATAATAATTCTTGATAAGTACAGCGATAATAATAACTGTTGCTACAATACCTGCATAGAAATATGTTTCGTAGCTAGATGAACAAAGGAAGGGTTGTGTCACTATGTGTAGTGGATCTTCCCAGTATAATAATATACTCAATTGTAGATTTATATGTTAATATTGTAAGGTTTAAATTTACAGTCAGTTGACCACATCCTTGATAATGTGTTGTTTTTGGTGATCTGTGGATGTCTCGACTTTTACTTATTGCTTTTCTTCTTATATAACTTCATTAGCTAATGCTTGTCTTCAGGCTATTCAATTGGTTTTGGATCCCATCAATCAGCAGAAGAAAATAAATGGAAATATGATATCAAAACTTCATTCCTGAATTCGGGTCATGCTGAGATGAACTGGTTCCTTTCTCTAGCCATATATTAGAGGCAAAGTAGCTATCCAGAGTAAAGTTGACATTATAATGAAGTCGTCATGTTTCAAGACCTCTTCAAATATATATACTTAATAATCAAGTACCACAATGTTTTTTAACTTTATTTTTTTTTACACTTTTCTTAATATGATCAATGCATTACTTATTAATTTGGAAACATCTGTTGGGGAGTTTATATATATAAATTTACATATAAATAAGGCTATGTTCAAATTCGGCCTGTGGTTTATTTAGCTGCTTTAAGCAGGCTAATTTCACCTTTCTTGTACCATAGAGCAATCTTATCGCTCTCTCTACTAAATGAAAATGACCCAGATAATTCATGATGCATATCAGTGTTTTATTGTTATTTATTTCTATTACAAGGATCAGTTAATTTTATATATATTTGCGGTACTTCTCCTTTTGTAAATAATTTTTTTGTATTAATAACAAAGTATAATTCATCATTATAACTAAGTTGTAGATTTTTTTTTGATAATTTTTTAAGTTGTAGATTGTTTATTACTTATATATGTAAACCAGATCATCACATGTTAATATTTCCTTTTCAGTCTTGTCTCTACATGATCTACTGGCTACAATAAGAAAATTAACTCTCAAGAGGTCAAGGGAGTAAGTCACTTGGTTGTGAGCTGGAGGAGTAGGCAAGGTTTGAATATCTCTAGGTTAGTTTAAAGCAGCTATACTTTATGACAATTATAGTAGGGACATTACAACTCTATTCTCAAATCATTTATACAACATTTCAGATATTATTCAAGTGAAAAAATTTTTCAATGATAAATGAAAAAAAAAAAAAATTCTAAAAATCGATTCATGACATAAATAACATATTTGCAAAATGCTGATTTTGAAATCAAGGAAAGCAGATGATGGATGCAGAAAACTGATACACGAAGAAAGATTTTGGATGGAGAGCTCATTGTGTCCAATCCAGTTCCTCTTTGTAACTTTTTTAAAACATTATTTAATCTTTTCAACTCTTTTTTATTGCTGATTTTATCTTTTTCATTTATGCTTAAATTAACATTTCTAAAGACTTCATTTTTTATTCTCACTTTGTCTAATTGTCGGTGTTTCCCTCTAGACAAAGTTACACTTCAAACAAAATCGTCGGCAAGTCCTTTGTAGATCTAGTTTTAATAGATAATGGAATAACTTTTTATTCTTAATAAAAGCCCAATTAATTGTTGACTATTTCATTCTTATTTCTTTATCACTATTTTCATTATTTGTAATTCAATTTCCTAAATATTTAAATATTAACTTTCTCTATAATTTCTTGTCCAATGTCTATTCATTTTAATTTCGTCTGTTCATTATTTATTCCATTGTTTTAATTTTATTTGCATTTTTCTTTCCAAATATTTCATTAACTCTAACAATTTTACATAACATTTTATTAAGCTGCTCCTTAGCTAATAGTACTGCTAAATATTAATACATCTGGATATTTGTGAGTTTTCAAGTCAGCCCATATTTTTGATAAGTTTTGGGAACTTCCAAAAAATGTTTACACAAAAATGCCTGCTTTATTACCATTATTTTTAAAAAAGGAATTATTGTAGAAAAAAATAAATAGATACTTACTATATATAATTTCTTCGCTCTCTTCACTAGAATTTGTTGGGTGTTTTTGGATAATTATCCATTTTCAGGGGCATGAAAGTATTTTTTTTACCTCAAAATAATTTTATTGAACATTACTTGTTAAGTTTAAAAAATATTAAGAAATCGAATATAAATTCATGTTAACTTTAAAAATGATACTTTTTTTAAAAAATGCCATTCACAACTTTTAATGAAGTATTTTTTTTTATGTTTAACGTACAAATCATTAACATGATGCAAACATTGTTGTGATTGTTTTATGTTTCTTGTAGCATTTTCCTCCAAGCTGTTGGTTAATTATTTTTCCTAAGCTTTTGCAAAAATGATTAAAATTTGGAATCTACCAGTGACAGAAGACACTAGATAAATAAATAGCTTGCTATTGTAACAGGATGGAGTGTATCAGGAGTGTAAGGAAAACGAGTTTGAACTGGGTGATGGAACAATCATCATCACTCCCAGCCAATACAAAATGAAATATCAACAATTTGAAATATTAAAAATAAGTAGATATATTTAAGAGGAACATGAGATCAAGAGATCTCTGAGATCATTGAGAGATCAGCCAGCTAACTCAGACGAGCAACTAAAATAACTATACATCAATCATATATCAACCAGCATTATCAAAAAGTAATTATAAGTAATACTAATACTCAAAATAAATAATCACTCATCACCATGAATGATCCACAATAAAATCAACAGTCCATCTTGTGGCTGGATTTGAACCATAAAAAATATAAATCAACAGTCAACCTTGTGACTGGATCGGAAATGGGTCTTCTGTAGACCAGGCTAACTATTGAGCCATTGCCAACTTAGGCAATTATTTAACCATTAATTTGGAGGCACAAACTAAGTGCTCATCCATCAGAATACATAAGAATCAAAAATCAAAACAATAATGCTGGGACATAAAAAATATCTGATCATCATCAATGCTCAGGCCACTTGTATTGGCCAACTATAAACTTAACTTCTAATAAGACTAAATTAAAATAAAAGGTAGTGCATGAGCTTTAAAGAGTATCCTCTTTTGCGCCAACCAGGATGATTGATCATCTCTGGATGCCCCAAAGCACTAAATACACATCCCCATTTATCCGTGCATGACTCTAGCTCAGAGAACATAAGCTCTATTACTGTATGTGACCAAGAGATGATGGAAACAATTTTAACAATTAAATACAAGTTGATTAATAACAAAAAAAAAAGATACTTAAGGTCTTATAGGTTAAGGGTTCTGATTTTGAATGATACAAAATTATATACACAACTAAAGTTATTACATTGTTTTACAATATTTCTCAATTAGTTTCTATAAACGCATATATATATCCGTACACAGACGTGCATTTTATAATATACAAGGAATACATTTCAATTAACATAAAATAATTATAAAAAAAATGATTAAATTTTACATGTGTGTGTGCGGGTGTGCACATGCTGACATTTACATCATATTTTAACTTAACAGCAATAATATTATATTTTCATTATTAAATTCATTGGAAAATATGCACAAATTCCATACATATGTGTGTGTATAAACAAAATATAGATATAATTTAAAATTAGTTTCAATTTATAAGTTCTTTTTTTTAAAAAGTATAGTCAATTTTTGACAGGTATTTGTTGATTAATTATCAACGTTTTTAAATTAAATTATTGAATCATCGATTCTTTACTTTTTTTTTTTAATATAAATTTTTCAAAATAATGTCCAAGAGGATTATTGTTCAAAAACATCTCTTTTGCCTTTAAAACCAGATGGTCAATGAATTATTCTTGATTCTTAATTATAATTCAAGCAAAATTACTTTATATTCTTTTAAAATATATAGATTTTTAACCAACTTAAAAATAATATTGTTCTATATATGTCTATTTTTATGACTTATTTTAAAATAACTCACCAGCTATATATATATATTTATCTGTGCTTTTCTGCATATATCTGATGCAGCATACTTATAACGTTATTCAGCCGGTGTTTCTCTTAGGTGTTTTTTTGTCAATCCAGGCAATTGTCATCATCAGGTAAAAATATTCAAGTAATTGGTTGGCATACCATGAGCTTTTGTAGTCCAAGCAATTGTCAAGCTGTCTTCTAGAACATATTTAAGCCACTAGTTGATCCATTTGAAGTGACCCTGGCCTCACGAATCAAAAGACTGCGGTAAACTATAAGGCAGCTACTGGACTGTCCTTAGATCTTCATAGGAGCTTTGTATAACTCTGCTAGCTATTTTGTCCTCACTTTTTTTTAGGCTATTGATTCAGAAGTGACCCAACTTCAAGTAAATCAAAATTCCTGTGAAGGAAAATAGTAGCAGCTCCTGCCTTCAACTACATCAGTTCATGGTAGCTATTCTGCTAACTCTCTGAAACAGCCGACAACATACTGCTGTCTTCAAAAATCACTATCCAGACTGATATTTTCTTTTATCAGCCCTTTTATAAACTCGGTTAAGTCAGGTGACAAAAACACAGTGGCTGTTTTCAATTAAATTTAATCCGTTTGAAAACAAGCTGGAAATTTCTATCAAAGTGTGATATTCATGTTTTTACTTATAATCTTTGGAATTTGACCAAAGGTGCGATAATCCTTTAGAATTTTTCATCTACAAAGATTTTTTTAACTACATAGTAGAAATGCAAATAAGCATTAATTAAAAAAGATATTTTATACAAGTATTAATTAAAAGATTTTTAAAAATAAATTATGCTTTTTTTTTGTTAATTTCAAAATCAGAATTACAGATATTATTTATCAGACCTTTTTAAAAGTTTCATCCATAACAAAATTTTATTTTAAAACGTGAGTTATTATTTATTATTATTTTATTTCAGTGAAAGTAGAAAATATCTACAATAATTTTTGTGTTTATTTCTAGTTTTCCTTTCAACTTTGGTTACACTATATATATTTAATATTATATCTAATAGTGATGTGCAGTAAATTGCAAAAATTTCACAAACGGCACTAAGATATAATAAATGGAATTAAAAGTGATTAAGACCTTCACGCTCTCATTTCTAAATGCTTAAGATTTGCCTAAATATACAAATTTAGTTAAAAAAGATAAGGTAATTCATCTTTTCAAAAGCCTTTATCTTGTGTTTGGAAAATGAGAATATTCCACAGCATTATAAAATTCATACAGTGCATGTGTTGGGGGAGGAGATGATTCCCTAATGACTGTTAAAAAGTATGTTAATATTTAGGAGATCTTGTAACGTTTGACAGTTGGAGATAAAAGATTGTTCATCATCACAGGAACTTTTAATTTTCTAATTTATTTTATCACCGCATTAAATTGCAAAAGACTTTATATACAATTAAAATATAATTTTCTTACAAAAAATAGAATATTTATAAGAAAAATGATGACATTAAAGATTAACTGCATTCAGTGAAAAAACTCTAAACGAATATCCATGAATGAAATATCATGTATGTGAATGCAAACTTTACAAAAACGTGCACCAGCAATAAACAATGTAGTATTGTTTGTGAAAAAGAAAGACAAACTAAACATTTAATATACAGTATATATTTTTCAATTAAAAAAATGATTATAAAAATTAAATTATCCCATAATTTTTTTAAAATTGGAAGACATCAATTTAAGTTTAGCATTTTTCACATAATTCTGATAAGTCTAAATTATCAAAAATTTTGGCTATTTCTAAGGCTTCTTTCTCAAAAGAAATGCTTTGGCAGTTAGCTAAAATAGCTACAACAATCCCTTGAGGGGCCTTCATAGTCTTCTTGTTTTCAGGAATTTTCCGTGGCAAAATTAATAAAATGCTTGAAGCTCCAACTGCTCCTCCAGAATGGCCAAAACATAATCGGTGTCCACTTCCTAAAGCAAAGTCTTCACTTCCTGGATATATTTGCCACCCCAAACCATATAATGATTTATTTACTGACTTAGATTCTGATCCGGATATCGGAGTCCACATCATTTTCATTGTTTCTGATTTTAAATATCCTACACTGTCTTTTAGATCATGTTCTTGATAACAGAATAGGCAAATATTTCCAAATTTCAAGAGATCAGTAACATTTGAAACGATTCCGCCACCAGCCCATTTATTAGAATTATCAACATATGGTGCATTTTGAAGATGTTTAGTTTTACGATAATACCTGTAAAATATATGAATTTTATTATACATTTTAAAAATTTTAAATTATATATTTTCAAAATAAAACTGTTTAAAAAATTAAAAATTAAAGCTATTAATAATTTGTCATAAATCAAGTGACACAATTATTTTATATTTTCCTCCAATTTCTTCTTTCTATATAAAGACCATCAGGTCTGAATAAATTACTAAGATAATTCACAAGTTAGATTTCCAAACAATCATTTAAATGAACGTAAATAATGCCCCCATTTATTATATCGCCAGTATATTTTGACAACATATACAAGTTCATTTAAATGATTCTTTGAGAATCTAACTTGTGAATTGTCATAGCAATGTACACCTGGGTCTCATTTTACACAATAGATAGGTTCCTGAGAAAACACGTGCAAAAGAAATTGCACAAAAATAGACCTAACTTACCTTGAAAAAGGGGGATACGGACTGTGATTTTTCAAAAATCACATAAAGGCAAAGCATCAATGTAAAATTACTTCAAAATTCATGCAAAAAAAATAAGGAAATAAAATATGACTAATAAAAAATTTCAAATTTGAAAAAAATTGATACAAGACAAACTTTTTTTAACTATAATATTTAATTTTATTCAAAATAATATATTTTTATGCATAATTTACAGTACAGTACTGTAATTTACATTTTTTATACATGTTTTAATTATTATCGCTATTTGCCGATAAACAGGTTCATTTGCAAACTGGTAAAAAATCAGATTCTTCACAAGAGGAAATACAACTAGTGCCAACTTCACTCATGTTGTGTTAATGGTTTTCCGGTGACGACATAATTAGTAATTAATCTTTGAGACGATTTTATTAATTGTTTATGAAGCTTGCGATATCCAGACATACAATCATTTAGTTCTCGTTGGAATTTAAGAGCACGTTCATGATTAGTGTCATTAATAAGAAAATAATTTGCCAACTGATTAGAAAGTTGAAGACCTCGAATCATTTTTGCAGTGAAAGGAACTTAGACTTATGATAATAAAAAGACATTTATTCACCACTGCTGGGAAAAATTTAATTAAAACTAACAACTAAAAATTAAATTCTTATTTTTGTCTTTAATTTTTTAATTTTCAATTCTGTTTAAAAATCAAATTTCGTTTCATATCACATTAATTTCAGGTCACCTTAAGTAATTTTTAAATTGTTAATTACAATTAAAAATCAGATTTTAATTTTTAATTGTCAAATTTAATTGTGCCCACTGCTATTACTCACCTTTTAAAAATAAACTTGCGGACACTAAATGATTAATAATTGATTACGTTCTTTTTTAAAAAGCAAAAATCATTATTGCATAAAATCTTACTATTATAAAGTGCTGAAAATATTGAAATTACTAAGATGAAAGTCGAATTCCAATAATGTGCTATTACTTTCAATATGACGTAAGTGCGCAAAATTTATTATTTAAAGTAATAGCGCATTATCGGAGTTCGACTTCCGAAGAAACACGAATCACGTAACTTCAAAATCGCATTAAATAAATCGGCGTAAAACGAGACCCAGGTGTATTCAGACTTGTTAGTCACATGAATAGGATATTCTTCGCATTACATGTGATAAGCTATATAATTATTTATATACTCATTAAAATCATTAGAATTTCTCTTTAAATATGGAAGACAAATGTTTATTAAAAATATATCCATGTACACTCACACATAAAAATAATGAACCAAAATATATTTAGTGCATTGTGTTTAGCAGCTAACATTTTTAAATATGCCTCTTATATTTGATATGTGAATTTGAAAGTGTTATGGACAACCACAAAAATTACGATTTATTAAGGGCAGAATTATTTCCTTCGCATAAAATATGTATTGTAATAAGAATTTCAGATTATTAAATATAAAGGATGGAATTATTTACTTTAACTAAAATACTTGTAATATAAATTATGATTTAGTTAGGTATAGTTATTATAAAAACAAATTTAAGGTTTTCTTTTTTAGGTTTGTTCAATTGTGCATTTGTTAGTTTTACAGACAAACATACATTAACATGGATTTTATATATACAGATGCTTACAATTTTCCATTATCATAATTTTAAATTGTTACATATACAGTAATATAGTTTTAATTATTTATTATTTTACTTATGTATATTAAATATTGTAGTATGCACATATATAAATTATAGAGTAAATAGTTTTAAATATTTCTGTTGTGTCTGAGGGTATAATAAATAACCAATCAGATTGCAAATAAAATTGACACAAATGCAACTTTGTTAGTTCTATTTATTAACAAGGTAATAACAATGAAGAAAATATATATTAAAATATGAATTAGGTTGTAGTTCGAATAAGAGTAATGTGAAGGACAACTCATTGGATACACACATTATTCAACATAGTATGTATCATTATTTCTAAGGAAAACAAGCAATGCTAATGAACTTATGCCTTGCTGCAGTCAGCAAAATTTAGCAACTCACTATCTCCCTTTCCATTATTCTTTAACTGCTATAACTACAGCTTCACTAGAAAAAAAACTTCTACTTTCCCTTTCTACTACTCTATCTTCCCTAAGCATTTTCAATTTGATATACAAATGTGAGTCTATTTGCAGTGCTCTCTAATGTTTTAATTTCAGAGTAATTCAGACACTTCTCCGCAATAGGAGAGACCGATCGCTAACACAAGAGACATATTAGCATGCTAGAAATCTAATCAGACATTCTAGACCTTCCCCCACTCCAAAATTAGTAGGTTTAATGACAAACAAAATCTTTGAATTTAACAGGTGGTCATCATATTCTTGGAGTTCTAGAGAATACTATCATCTTATGCAGTGACCAAATTTTGTTGTTGCTGAAGTGTGGCTTCATCTTCATTTACCATCATTTCAAAGCAATACTCTGGATCAGTTATTATCGTATTTTTCTTTTATATCGAATTATTACATCATTCCTTTTGATTAATCTCAAATATAGGATCTTTATAGCGGCAAAGTAGATCATTTATGTTTTCTGAATTCTTTACTGTTTGACAACTTTATCATCTTACTTGCTTTGACAGTATCTTTACAATTATTCCAGGTATTATCCACTGATCTTAAAGTGAATCTCATATCCACATTTGTTTCTCTACTAAGAAATCCACAAAAGTTTGATTTTTATTTCATTTAATAACTGTAGGTAACAACTGAGTTAAGTGGGTACAAAAAAAACTGTACATCAGCAATTCAGTTGGCGTTTTTCCTATTGCAGTGTAAAACCTAAAATGTTGGCTGTACATCATCCCTCTCAAGGCATCAGACATATTTTTACATTTCATTTTATTCAAACTATCTTTTAAACTTTGTACAGATTTTTCAGCAATTGAATAATTACTCTCAGGATGATAAGATAAGGAGAAAATAGAAGGAAATGATGTTTGCTAAAAATCCCAAACATAAATCTGTTAACTAGGAATTAAAATTTCCCTTATAAAAAAGAACAAACTGTTATTAAAATTCTTGCAGAAACAGAATATTTATAATAAAAAATATAGTTACTGAAAAACTATTAATAATTATTTATTTAACAATAAACTTATTTTGGCCTAATTCGGGAGTTCGTAAAAAGTTTGAGCTCCATAACTGATCCTGGGATCTCCTAATCCCAACTTGGATGCTCTGCCAATTGTACAAAACTATGCAGGGCAATTGCATTTTACAAGGTAATTAATAATGTGGACTTAATTAATGCGGGGAAAAATAGAATTTAATTTTGTAAGTAATTATATGGTTTTTTTTTAAATATAAGTTTTTTTTAAAAAATATCTTTAAATTAAATGTTCTTTTAGTTTTTTTGTAGGATTTTATATATATAATAAATTAATTAAGTTTGAAGCCTGTATTCTTTCTAAAAATATATGTAATACTCAAATCAATATATATATATTAAAATATACTAAAATTCACATAAATTTTTATTTATTTTATTAGAAGTACTTTTGATTATATATCTTGTAATCTTTGTCAACCATTTAATGTTGAATAATGAAAACGAGACATTTCATAATACCCACAATTCAATTTAGCTAGTTTTCTCACAATTCTGTTATTTTAACATTTGATGATTGCCGATTCATCATTATTTGACGATTTCTTGAAATCAACATAGCCTCTTTTATTTTATGTAAATAAATGTTAATGTAAATAAATGTTGATGAATCAGCAATTATCAAATGTTAAAATAACAGAATTGTGGGGAAACTAAGCTAAACTGAATTGTGGGTATTGTGAAATGTCTTGTTTTCGTTATTCAACATTATATAGTTGACAAAGACTAAAGTACTTTTAATAAAATAAATATAAAGTTATGTGAATTTTACTGTATTTTAATATATATATACTGAAACAGTAAGGTCTGCTTTGCAGATCTTCGTTTCACCTTTTTTCACCTATTTCCTACCCTCATACCTTAGTTTGAACCCCAATCTATCGTAGTGGGTCTGCAATATGCTTATATACCGAAAATCCCGCGTAATTTTAAACCACGAGTACAATGCTCGTATTATATATATAACTCATTCCCAAATAAATAAAAGATTATGGATTATGTATATGTTCACATAATTTAGATTTATTTAAAAAGTAGGTTATATAGGTCATAATTGCACACACACTATGATATGCATTTTAAAACATATCAAAATTATAAATTGTTAAAGTTATTTTGTTTGAATCTATTTACAAATATATATTACCGTCATAATATATTTTGATTTAAAATAAAATTCATTTAGTAAATAAATATTCGTTTAGTAAATAGATTCAAATATTGCAATTGAAAAGTAAAATAATTTTTATTTAATTTAATAAAAGTCATTCCCAATATTTCTGTTAAAATAAATGAGGGACAATAGTTTAATTAGTTAATGTTCTATAAGTTTATCTAAAAACAGCAGATGTCCACTTAAGGTTTTCTTTAATTAGTAAAAGTAATTTTTAATTAAATCTAGTTTGTAATTCGAATGTCGACACGGAAATTAACAAAAGAAATTAATTAATGTTGAATTCCTTTAGACATTCGGATAATTTAATTACAGCTGATAAGTCTGATATATTTTTGTAATGCTCCAGGGCAGTTCTATTGTTAAATTCTACTATAAAAAGGAGGGTTTTCTTTTGTTCTCCATTCTAATGTTTCTAAAAGAAATCATTCTGAGGTCTAATGTTTCTAACCAAAATTATTGTAGTAATTTGTAAATCTTGCGCAAAAAGGCTATTTCTCTCCGAAATGGTCATTTGCTGCCGTAGACCATCGGAAGTTATCAAACAAGGAACCCTGGAACTGCTGCTGCTGTCAAAAATATGAACATTTCCAGATTTTGCTGTTAAATTATATAAAAACCTGCCGATCATCAATCTACCCAAAATGCTTCTCCAGAGGTAACCTTAAATTAACCCAAGAGCTCTTGTGATAACTAACATGCTATAGCTATTTTAAATTGTTTTCTGATATTTCACATAACTTCATTATGTATTTCTTTAACGTGTTTAAATATACTCAACATTTTGCTCTCTATCCTTGGGTTAATATTTTCTATTGATTAAGCTTTCTATTATTTTATTATGATAATGTGTCAGAATCATCTTTGACCGAGTGAATTATTCCCTTTGATGAAAATAAGACGCCTATATGAAGGCATATTTTAAATTTCTAAATAATTTTCCAATTTTATTATCTTGCAAATCACTCGTTCAAGGGCGATTCTATTCTTTAATATATAATATAATCACATAGTTTAAAATCTACATGTTATTGATTTTAATCTAATATGAGAGTATGTGTGAGGTCAATGATTAAATGTGTTCCCTAATGCATGATTGTGTATATGAATCTATACTTACTTTTCAAACCCGCAAGCGTGCATTTTCCTATTTTAATTACCGTGTTCTACTTTAATTACAAAGTTCATCATTGACGTCGAGAATGTGCGGACCCTTTTAAATAAATTTCTGGGAATTTGATTGGGCATTTCTCTTAATCCAAGTAAAACCCATTTAGTATGTTTTATATACACTAGTCTCGTATTGCTGGTACATGAATTGGTTGTTGAGACCGCTTTGTTTTACTTTTCCAAGGATTCTTTACACGGCCAAGTCCGTTCTCTTCGCTTGCGGTTTCCAGGCAGAGTGGGTCCCCAAATGACACACCTGGGAATTAAATGCAATCGTCACACATTCGCTAAGTTTAGGCTGTTCATAAAATACTTTCCTACGGGTTAGCGGCGAGATGCCCTCCGTAATCATTCCGGATATTCAATATTGTTTTATTTTTATATTTATTTTACAAAACATCCATGACTTAAACGTGTCACACCCTCCAACTTTAATAAATTCATTATCAGCAATACTGACCTCCCAATGTAACTTTATTATTATTATTATCGAATAAATGCTTTGATCACATTCCCATTTTGTTGCTTAGTAAGCTTTTGTCCATGTTATTCTCGAAATCAATAATTATTTTAGAACACTTAATTTTCAAATATTTTCTTAAACTTGTATAATTGCTCAAAGCACCTCGCATATGTTCCTATCTCATCAAGCACATTATCGTAATGCTATTAGCCCGAGGAATAGAATATATCACTTTGCTTTAAAACCTTTTTGCCATTTATTGGAATATAATGCCCACAATTATTTAATATGCGTCCCTGTCTCATATAAGCAGACAGTGGCATTATCTATATATTTTATATAAATAAATTTTGTGAAATCATTTAAAACTAAATTTGATATCTTATTTTATCCATCCTAACACTGTCTCGGTATATATATATTTTCTGCATTTCTTTTGTAAATCCATAGATGTTAATTAGCCATCCAAGCTTCTTTTAGTATAGTCTTTTGTTTCTCCCTGACCACCAGGAACCGGTCAAAGGTTATACTAGCAGTGGCATCAGATGCGTTATCACGTAGATGGCGCTGTGAAATTTGGACTTTAGATTCGAACTTAGTATATCTAGAAGGCAACCCCTCCTAGAATGTTCAGTTTCATGTCTGGGTTTGAATTCTGCAGTGTGTTAGCGAGATAGATGATTCTGACTGTTACAATACACACCTGGGTCTCATTTTATGGAGATTTTTTTAATGCGATAAAGTTGTTCATATTTTACTATCTTTATTAGATATCAAGAAATTTAAATTATTAATAATTATTTTGACTTGAAATACTTTTTTTTTCCAAAAATATAACGTTATATTAGCAGCTAACATGAATATGGCCTGAAGCTATTTAAGAATCTTAGCTTCTACATAAATAATCTACTTATACTTGAGTAAATAATAATAATAGATTTATACTTATGAGTATAAAAATATTGCAATAAATATTCAAATATTTTAAACTTTTAAAACATATTTTATTAGATATAAAAGAAATATTCTTTTAGAATTTTAAAAATAATCAGAAGTAAGAAAGATTTTATAAACTGAAAATAACCTTTCTAATAATAATATACAATCTTTTTGTTTTGATTGCGATCTCATTTTTTTAATATAGAAACAAAATGTGAACATTTAAAATTTATTTCAGTAGTAAACAAAAATATCTATCAAATAAAGACAAATTTATTATTTTCTGATAACTGAAATACAGGTTTATTGTATACCTGTATCAATAAGTAATAATCATTTAATCATAGATTTTACGTTGATGTGTGAGACAAAAAAAAATGCCAGAAAATGCTGAAATCTGAGTTTGCTACAATGAACAACCTCTTAAATTCCAACGAGAGTTAAATAGTTGTATGTCTGGATATCACAAGCTTTATAAACAATTAGTAAAATCATCATCTCAAAGTTTAATCACGATTACACTATCAACAGAAAACCATTAACACAGCACAAGACTGAAGGAAGCGCTAGTTGTATTTCCTCTTGTGACGAATCTGATTTCTTACCAGTTCACAAACAAACCACATATTGTCAAATAGTGATAAAGATTAAAATATGTATGAAAAAAATGTAAAATTAAATACTGTAGTTAATAAAGAGTAAAAAAAGTTTTTCTTGTATCAATTTTTTTCAAATATTTGAAATTTTTTATTAGTCATACTTTGTTTCCCTTTTTTTTATGTGAATTTTAAAGTAATTTTTCCTTGTTGCTTTGCTTTTATGTGATTTCTGAAAATTACAGAATGTATCCCCCATTTTTCAAGGTAAATTAAGTCTATTTTTGTGCATTTTTTTTAATGCAGGTTTTCTGCGGAACCTATCTACCGCATAAAATGAGACCCAGGTGTATATTGATTTGAATATTCCACACACATACATATATATATATATATGAAAATAATAAATATACGAACTAACTAAAGGAAAAATAAAAACATAATAAAAACACTAACTGCTTTAATATTTCAACAAAGCAGTTTTATAGAGAAGTAATTGTGTGCTTTTATATTGATATAGGCACATATAATTTTTATCTAAAATCATTATTAATGTAATCTTTCATAAAAGAAAAACATAAAATTAAACGTTGAAGAGTTTATTGCAGTTTGTTTTAGAAAAAAGATAAAAATTAAATAGTTTTCTAGCGTTAGTTTTTGAAATAAAAAAGCTACAATTAATTAATCAAAAGGGGGGGAGGGGGAGTCTTGGTTTGAGAAATGAAACTAAGGGTTATAAAAGGAAGTAAAGAGTTTTTATTAGTATTCGTAAAAATATAATTTAAAAAGTTAAAACGTACAAATTTCTTTTCATTCAAGTTTAATTAAAGAAAAAATAATGTTAAAACTAAATAGTAAATTGTATTAAAAATATATGTGCGTATATATATGTGCGATTTGTAAATAAATAAAATGTATGTGAAAGTTAAAGAACACGGCAATGGCTATTAGATATTAATTAATATAAAACAATACGTTTTTGCATGGCTATTACTATTTAAGCAATCTTTCAAAACATATTTATCAAATGATTATCAATTCGACAACAGATCTTTGCCGGGAATATTTCGACAACACGTTGCAGATATAAATAGACTCTTTTTATCGGACAGTAGCCATTCCACAAATTAATTGAGTGAGTGCAGTTCAGAAATTAATTGTGCAGTTAACAAACAAAATGCAGTGTTGAGAAGATCTTGGGAACGCACGTTTATCTCCAGCCTAGATGTCCGAGAAAACAGCAGATCTGCCCATGAAATAATGTCAGCTTATCATCTTAGAAAATCTCCGTCAGTATCTATTTGTCTCCGATAGTAATAATCGTGAAAATCAGGAAACTCAGCAAGGAAATGTCCCAGCCGGCTGGAAGCATTCATACTGGAACCATTCATACTGGAAGAAACAACAAACAAGAAGAAAACAAAGTGTTAAATCTACGTTCAAAATCCTAGGTAAAACATTTGCTTATTTTCGTTTATACTGTAATAGCCATTGCATTTCATTAATTCATGCGAATCCTCCAAGAGTCTAATTATATGAACTCGATATCATACATAAATGAACTATTGATATGTGTGTGATTAAATTTCAAATGCTATGTAGTCCTTTATTATCATTATTATGTGTGTGCATAAGTTAATATGTGCGTGATCATTATATTAATATTTATTAGTTAAATTAGAGTGTTCTGTTATTGAATCTATAGGAATATTTAGACTATTTAGAAATGTTAATTTAAAATATGCGTGTGTTTTATTAGAATTATAAAATGTTTAAATTTAGTAAATAAATGTTAGTTAATAAATTATCTTTAAAATTAAACTTTATTTGTCGGTCAATTCTTTTTATCAATTCCTTTTATCAAGTCTTTTAATCACTAATTAAGTATAATCTATTAGTGATTACAAACAGCTGAGCTAGTCGTGGATTTAGGCGTTGAGTTAGTGGCCACTATTCAAAGTGCGTTGTCTATTCTTTTAGAATAAGCAACTGGCGCCCGTGTTTATACACAAACAAAAAAAGTGCTTTGAACTTGGTGTTGAACTCAACAGCCGAGAAGAAGCTATGTCCTGGAAATGTAACGCTAGTTATATACTTTATAGCTATTGTTTGGGCATACATACTCTCCGAGTATGTTCTTCTCTGCCTAAGAGACCGGTGTTTCGAGTCCACAGATTCGAACCCGGTTCAATATATATATATTGTAACGTTTTTCGTATTACTAGGCCACTATACGCCTCAAATTTATATTTGAGTGTGAGTTGATCAAGATGTATCAAAAGAAAAAAGAAAGTTGTATTTCTATTCTCAACACAGCTATTTTTCCTGATCAACTTCGGCCTAGAACTATTACCGAGTACAATCGTGAGCAGAACCAGTTTTTAATTTCTACTTGAGGGCGCCAGAGTCGTTAGACCCACTGAGACTGCGTCAAACATATTGTAGCCCGTAAAGTAATAATTATACGATCTGAGTTAACATTCTCGTTAAGAAGAAGATAACCCCATTTTTTCTTAATTACGGAAATTAAATCTATCAAAAAAAAAATAATTTGTATACCGATCTAAGTTAAATAACTAAAGGTAAAACTTAAATAGAATAGCATTAATTTTATACACGTACAATGAAAGTGAAGTTAATAATAAAGATTTATTCTAACTCATCAAGCATTCAATATTTATGATTAAGACAAAATTATAATGTTGGAAAAGATTGTGCATATGAATTCAATAATTTGATTCAAATATTGGAGTAATAATTATTTAGTCTTATTTTCCGTAGTAACAGTTTGGTTCATTTCTCAGTTCGCAAATCTTCTGATCCAAGAAAAATTTATGGGATAACATTTCCATTCAACTCACTATTCATAAAGCTTTATGTAAAAAAATTATGGCCATTTACTTACCGGTAAGTTGACATTAAGTAGGTCATCGATCTTCCCGACGTACAATTCAGTTAGTGGGTAGTCCGCAGTAGTTGTTTTTCTTTTAGTTTTATTTCCGAATCTCCGATCTAATTTAGGTAGCCAGATGACGATCTAGGTGACTTTTTTCGAGAGAAAGTGTCGGCAAACGATAGAGTTCTACTCACTCATGGCGAGCGATTTCAGTTCGTATCTAAGTGGACACATTTTATTAAAAAAAAATGAGGCACTTCAAATTGCTCAGCACTATTGGAACAATAAGAGAAAAAAGACCCCTTTTCAAATCTGTTGGCTCCTTTTATACTCCTAGATTCTTTTTAGAAGCTCTGCACACGTTCTTTTTTTCTTTGTTCTACTTTATAAACTTCTACATTATTCTCCTTTTCTTATTACAAAGTCTGTTTTTCCGTTAAGAATTTCTGCCATTTTTAATTACTATCAGAAAGTTGTTTCTGATAGCAATCTTTCACCTTTTGAAATTTCCTTTCACTATTTGAATCAATGATTCAATATGCACTTTCCAACATTGAATTTATTTTAGTTAACTTATTTCTAAAAAAAAAAGAAAAATTAAACTTTCACTGTACGTTTTTTTTTTTCTTTAAAACATTATGTTACAAAAAAAAATAAAGATCGTGTTCGCTCTCCTTTCTCTTTTTTATAATACCTAATATTAAAAAGTAATTTGTACCGTATATATAAATAAATGGTACAATACCACCGGGGCAGGGGAATGAGAATAAAATATGGGTTTGAACTAATTTTATTCTTAATAAGTCTTTATGGAGTACTTCTAACCCATATCCTAGTCTTATATGGTTTCAGTGACCTAGCGTTATAGGTACCCCTTTCTCCTTCACCATTCTTTAAAGTGAAAGCATTTGGACCATCCTGTCGGCTGATTTGGTAAGGTCGCTCATACAAATTTTGGAACTTTTTAAAAATATACTTCCCAGTTTGACTCACAGGGTTCGTTTTTACCCATACTGTATCCCCTGTTTTAAACTTATCAGTCAGGCCTCCTTTCCGCTGGGTTCGGAGCTTGGCACAGTGTTCCAATTTTTTTCTTGCTTCTTCATGATCTCTCCCTTTATCAATGTTTTCTGGACCAGTGGGTAACTTGGATTGGTACAATCTAGGTATTGCTTGTCCGAAGTGAAGTCTTACAGGTGCAAATCCGGTAGATTCATTATGAGACCAATTTATGAAATTTAACACCCTTGGGAGTTGTTTCACCCATCCTCTATGGTTGGATGCAGTATATACCCTGAAGAGGCGTCCTAACTCTCTCATCACCCGCTCACAAGGGTTTGATTGCGGATTTCGTATGGATGACAATATGTGTTTTACCTCCATCCTCTCTATCCACTGTTGCCAATCATAAGATGTGAACGGCGTACCGTGGTCCGACAAAATAGCTTTTGGTTTGCCTACCCTTTTAAAATATCGTACCTCAAGGGCTCGTATGGCATTCTTGGTATTGGCTTGGGTCACCGGATATGCTAACACCCATTTTGAAAAAAGGTCATATACTACTAGTAGAGATTTCATTTTCCTGAAAGCTGGCAATGGTCCATAGAAATCAATAGCCACCAGGTCATTGGGTTCTTTAGGGATGATAGAATTCAATGGACCTTGATACGACTTGTTTGCTGGTTTTGTCTTCTGACACATTTCACATGAGCTTACTATCCTGGTGATCTGTGCTCTCATATTCGGCCAGTGGAACCCATGTCCTCAATAAGGCTTCCACTTTATTTACACCATAGTGCCCATACAAATGATGTGTGTAGTCAATAAGTCCTTCCTGTAAACTTTCTGGTATGATCATTTTCCATTGATCCCTTCGAGGGTCGGTGATATACCATAGTATCCCTTCTTTCAGGTGGTATCTCTCATCAGTGTTAGCATCTGCTGTCTCTCCCGCTTCATCTTTGTCTTCTAGTTGATCAATAATTTTCTTGTAGGTCGGGCTTTGCCATTGTACCTTTCCTACTACCGCGTCTGTTTCTAATTCTACACTTGCCAGATATCTTCCATCTGCAAATGATCCTGGGTATCAGGAACAATATTCCGGCTCAATGTGTCGGCTACCACATTTTCAGTGCCCTTACAATACTGGATGGAATAATTGAACCCCTGGAGAAAAAGGCTCCATCGGATTAGCCTACTATTTGTTAAATAACTGTGATTTAAGAACTCTAGGCTCTTATGATCTGTCCTAACAATCGTTTCCGATCCTACCAAGAATTGGCGGAACTTCTGAAATGCCCACACCACAGCCAAGGCCTCTTTCTCTGTTACACAGTAATTAATCTCTGCACCTCTCAGTGGTCTGCTGACAAAATAAATTACACCCCAGGTACCATCCTCTTGAGCTTGCATAAGAGCAGCACCTAACCCATACCCACTACTATCTACCTGAACAATAAACGGTTTCCTTAAGTCAGGGTAAACCAACATCACTTGACTAAGGAATTTCTCTTTAATAACCCTAAAATTGGTCTCATGCTCTTCCGTCCATTTCCATGACATTCCCTTACGTAATAATTGCAGCAGAGGCTCCATGTCTGAAGCAAAGTTTTTGTAAAATTTATTGTAGAAGTTACACATCCCCAAAAACGATCTCACCTGTTTTGGTGTTCGAGGGGCTGGGAAATCTCGTATTGCCTGGATTTTGTCCAGGTGGGGTCTAATTCCATTGGCATTAATTAAGTGCCCTAAGAAATTCACTTCTTCCGCTGCTAAACAGCTTTTTTGCAAATTAATGCGAATATCCTTCATATTGCACTCTTGTAGAAACAACTTGAGGTGTTGTAAGTGTTCCTGGGCGTTATTGGATGCAATAATCACATCATCCATGTAAACAGTGATTAACTTTTTGATTTCCGGGCACAGCACACGATCGAGACATTTTAGCAGGCCTGCTCCACTATTCTTGAGACCAAAAGGCATTCTGTTAAATTGGTATGATATACCATTATATCGAAATGCTGTGTACTTCCGGTCAGCAGGGTGTAACCTGATCTGCCAATAGCTGGCAGTCAGATCTAACGTGGAAAATATCTTTTTTCCCCGGAATTTATTTACCAACTCATTAATTGGAGGTGGAACATTTTGATCTGGCCATGTAATCTTGTTCAATTGCCTGGCATCCAAACACAGTCGTATGGTTCCATCTTTTTTTTTTTTACAACCACCAATGGGTTATTATATGCTGATGAACCCTTAGTGATAATATCCCACTCCTCCATTTTAGCTAATTCTCTCTCTACCTCAGCTCTATAGTGGTGTGGCACTGGGTATGATCTTGCCTGGTATGGTGTACTGTCAGCGATCTTGATACTGTGCTCATACCCTTTAATAACCCTGGGTTTATCTGAAAAATTCGATTTATATTCATTTAAGACTTCTTTTAGGTCCTCTTTCCATCCTTCCTTCACTCCCTTTATTACTTCATCAATCCGTGCCTCTATTGAAGGCTGTTCTATCTCAACCTCCATATTACATACGTTTTGCTGGTTCATTCTCATCCGCGACCCAAACTCCACTTCTTCCCCATCACAGATAATCTTTTCATCTTTATAATTGATCACACACCCAGTTTTGTGCATAAAATCTGACCCCAATATGGCTTCATGTACCAACCCTTTTAGAATTAATAGCGTGTGGGGCATAATTTTATCCCCTATCTTAATTTGCACCCAAACCTGTTTTGAGCCCAATTGTGCCTTTTTGTTATTTGCTAATGTTATTAGCGTGCTTTTCACTGGTAGAGTTGGTATCTCTATGGGTTGGCTCCGCATGCACTCATACGTTGTTTCTGACATTACCGATATCTGGCTGCCAGAATCCCACAATGTCTCTACTTTGACGTTTATTTGCAAAACAATCTTTGGGCATTCTTGAGATGTGTACTTAATCGATTCACCATCCCACTCACAAATACCATTATCTATCCTCTTTTCTTCTGTTGTTCTACTGATCACTTTATTTCTTTTCTTTTTCCTTTTTTTTTTACTGGTTCTTTTATTTCTTCTTTTAATTCTCTGACCATCTCTGCCATTTCTTTTTTTATTTCTTCTTTGAATTCTGTCATGCATTCGTATAATAGTTTTTTTTTATTAAGGGTTCCATGCCCTCTTTTAATTCTTCCGCACTTTCTGCCATATTTTGTATATTTTTATTACTTCTCAATTTCATATATGGCCGTGTTGCTTATTTTTGCTACAGTAAACAAAATCTTAACGCTATCAATTGTTACGATATAAATACAATATTTTATTTTGCTTTGCTAATAAATTCGTTCACCGACACCCCTCTCTTTTATCACCCTATAATCTCCCGTCCCCCTCTACCTTTACCGTCATTTCTTACCTTTGATCGGTTTTATTTATTATTTAATAATTTATAAGCTATTATTTTCTTTCAATATAGCCTTATTTAAAATCCTACTCTAAAAAAAAACTTTTGTAATCGTACACAATAACTTTTTAGACTTGCGCACTATTTGTGGTCATACTTATTTTCCGGCTACGGACATTAAATTCTCAATTTTATGCCGTTTTTAAATTTTCTCAGGTCGTGGTTTTTTTTTCTTTTCGTAAGCCTCGAGTTGGGCAAGCCATTGTAACGTTTTTCGTTTTGCTAGGCCTTTACACGCTAATATAAACTGCGCGTGAGTTGATCAAGCTATGTCAAAAAAGAAGAAAGTTGTATTTCTATTCTAAAAACACAGCTATTTTTCCTGATCAACTTCAGCCTATTAATTGTTACGAATTGTGCTATTGACAAAATCAACTTTTAATTTTATTTAATATGGGCGCCAGAATTCCTAAGAATCCGCTGAAATATGTCGCCAGCACCTCTCGCAAGTTGTAAAACAAAAAAAAAATAAAAAGATTTTTATTATATTTTTTTTAAGGGGCGGTAATTCTACCGTAATGAGAATTAATGATTTTTACGATTATTAGTCCTGGGCGTATTGAAACATATTGACAAAGGTAACTTACGTTTAAATCTTATTACACTAAAAATAAATTTAATAATAAAAAATAATAACTATTATTAATAACGCACAAATGAGAATTGATATTAGAAATATTTTTAATTTTGACAAACTAAAATACTTCATGTTAAGTAGCTAATTAATACCTTGGAGAGAACACATTTAATTCAGGTGGGAAATATCCAGAAAATATAAATATCAGTTAAAATAAACAAAAAGTTCTTGGTTAAATAAGAGTCTCTCATATAGAAAAATTAAAGTCACTATCGGGATTCTTTTATACGTATATTTTTACGAGTAGTTTTAAATAGTTAACTTTGTCACAATCAGGATAATTATTCTTACCGGTAAGTTTCATGAATTCAGTAGTAGATAACTATGCATAGTTTTTTGGTTATAATGAGCTCGGCCTTTTGGTTATTGCTTGATCTTGTGGTCCATTTCCCCAGTCGGTCACGAAGGCTTTTTCTGGTGTACATCATTAGGTCCGATGTCTTCAGAAGCTCCGGTTCACTGCGACATGCCGAATTCCTTCAGCGAAGAGCGATCTTGGATATATTAATGTTATCCAAGACCAACTAGAGAAACAAAACGAACAAGACGTTCCTTCAACCGGATCCCTCCTTTTTATATCCAGTTTTCAGGACTTCTGCGCATGCTAGTACCATGCCTTTTTAATCTTATCCAGTCTTTATAAATTTTATGTAATAAAGTCTTTATTTTCTTCAAGTTTTCGGCCATCTTTAATTAATTTGAGTATTTCTACTTTCAGCTTATCTTTTTTTACTTGCTTTTGGAATTCTTTTGTTCTCTCCAATTACTGTTATTACTAATCACATAAAAAAAATAAAAAGAATAATTCAACCCTCATTGTACGTTTTTTTTTTTAAAAAAAAATTACTCAAAAAAATTTTAAATCCACTTTTATCTTTTAGGTTTTTTTTACCCAATGCCAATATATTTGTAACGTATATAAATAAACGTTACAATGGCGACCCAACTCGGGCTTCGATTTAACAACTACAACCTGAGATGAGTTGTAATGATAAAGAACATTACAATGATGACTCAAAGAAACTCACAGCCGGAAAATAAATTATGATTTTTTTGAAAAAAGAAAAAAATTATAAAAAAAACAAAAAACTAACTAATTAAACCCTGATTATTAAAATATGAAAGAAGATATTTTTTTTAATATGACTTCCAGAAAGAAAAAATATATATGTATATTTTTTTATATATGTCTAAAAACACGATCGTGGCTGATGTAGACATAAGTCACAAGTATTTGACCGGGTAGGCGGTTACTGAAGAGGGGAATAACATAGCCCCGAGTCCTTATCCGCAGTATATGAACATAAGACCGTCTTTAAATGCTCATCAGACTATTTCTAGCAGAGATCCCAATAAAGGGGAAGGCGGATCAAGTTGGACCAAGTTGCCACGAGCCTGTAAGACTCAGAACGATGAGCAACGCTCGTTTGTGCTTATAACTTGGGCTTCTTATCGTTAATATTACACTAAAGCGGATAGGACACAGATGAATGTTGAAATATTTTCCATTCCCGCCGTGTTAGACCTAAAAGTGGGCGTTAAAGCCGAACGTCGCTTGTGAATGAGTCTACACAATATATCAGCACGCTACTACAGAAAAAAAAATACGAATATGAATTTAAAAACTTAAGAATAAAATTAGTGTAAACCCCTATTTTATTCTCATCTCCTGGCACTGGTGGTATTGTAACGTTTATTTATATACGTTACAAATATATTGGCATTGGGTAAAAAAAAACTAAAAGATAAAAGTGGATTTAAAATTTTGTTGAGTAATTTTTTTTAAAAAAAAAAAAAACGTACAATGAGGGTTGAATTATTCTTCTTATTTTTTTTATGTGATTAGTAATAACAGTAATTGGAGAGAACAAAAGAATTCCAAAAGCAAGTAAAAAAAGATAAGCTGAAAGTAGAAATACTCAAATTAATTAAAGATGGCCGAAAACTTGAAGAAAATAAAGACTTTATTACATAAAATTTATAAAGACTGGATAAGATTAAAAAGGCATGGTACTATGCATGCGCAGAAGTCCTGAAAACTGGATATAAAAAGGAGGGATCCGGTTGAAGGAACGTCTTGTTCGTTTTGTTTCTCTAGTTGGTCTTGGATAACATTAATATATCCAAGATCGCTCTTCGCTGAAGGAATTCGGCATGTCGCAGTGAACCGGAGCTTCTGAAGACATCGGACCTAATGATGTACACCAGGAAAAGCCTTCGTGACCGACTGGGGAAATGGACCACAAGATCAAGCAATAACCAAAAGGCCGAGCTCATTATAACCAAAAAACTATGCATAGTTATCTACTACTGAATTCATGAAACTTACCGGTAAGAATAATTATCCTGATTGTGACAAAGTTAACTATTTAAAACTACTCGTAAAAATATACGTATAAAAGAATCCCGATAGTGACTTTAATTTTTCTATATGAGAGACTCTTATTTAACCAAGAACTTTTTGTTTATTTTAACTGATATTTATATTTTCTGGATATTTCCCACCTGAATTAAATGTGTTCTCTCCAAGGTATTAATTAGCTACTTAACATGAAGTATTTTAGTTTGTCAAAATTAAAAATATTTCTAATATCAATTCTCATTTGTGCGTTATTAATAATAGTTATTATTTTTTATTATTAAATTTATTTTTAGTGTAATAAGATTTAAACGTAAGTTACCTTTGTCAATATGTTTCAATATGCCCAGGACTAATAATCGTAAAAATCATTAATTCTCATTACGGTAGAATTACCGCCCCTTAAAAAAAAAAAATAATAAAAATCTTTTTATTTTTTTTTGTTTTACAACTTGCGAGAGGTGCTGGCGACATATTTCAGCGGATTCTTAGGAATTCTGGTGCCCATATTAAATAAAATTAAAAGTTGATTTTGTCAATAGCACAATTCGTAACAATTAATAGGCTGAAGTTGATCAGGAAAAATAGCTGTGTTTTTAGAATAGAAATACAACTTTCTTCTTTTTTGACATAGCTTGATCAACTCACGCACAGTTTATATTAGCGTGTAAAGGCCTAGCAAAATGAAAAACGTTACAATATATATAGGGGAGATTATACAATCTTTATATTTATTTATTATACTATCTTTAAATTGGTTAAATAGATAATCTGTTAATATTAATCTACACAGTTCTTGGAAAATCATGTATACCTGCTTTTTGCTTGCATGAATTCAGATGATAATGATTACAATGTAACCAAAAATACTTCTTAAATTTCTATATTACTATTTTTTATTATTTACTATTATTATAATTTAAACCATTAAATATATATATATATATATATATATATATATATATATATATATATATATATATGAGTACTTCTTACTACTTAGAAGTTATAAGATCTGGCAAGCATTATCTTCTCTAAGACTCTAAGAGAATTCCTCTTTGGAACTCTATGGGAAAAATTTTTTGTACTGAAGTAGTTAGTCAGACTTTTTTTAATTCCTACACACACATATTTCAATATATAACATCATATAGCAGACAGGTCAAAGTGGTATCATTTTGATCTGGCTATTTTGAAATAGGAACTATAATGTATTTATATATTAATTCACAGAGGGTGGTACTGGATTTCTTAATCATGTGGGGTGATTTAATGTTTAATATTTGTATAATTATTTCAGTATAGCATTATGCACTGGGATTATATATATATAATCTACATTGCAATTATATGTCCATTGTATTTGTGATATGTACTTCTAAAAGGTCCAAAACTTCTACTTTTAATGCACTGCTTCTACTAAATTTTGTCATCATACACTTTTCACAATGTTTTATTTTAATACCAGATGCACCCAGCCTAAATAGGCCATGGTAGTTTTTAATTAATTGCTTTAACAACTTTTTTTACAGATTTAATTTATTTAAATGCACATTGATTATGTAAGTAATATTCATTAAGACTGTAGCCTCAAGCACATGCATATAAAATGCGATTGTAGGGACCTCTACAGTCTTAAACCACAAGCTTACTCTTTGGAAGAAAAGAGTAAGCTTGTGGTTTAAGACCTGTAGAGGTCCCTACAATCGCATTTTATATGCATGTGCTTGAGGCTACAGCCTTAATGAATATTACTTATGTAATTAATGTGCGTTTAAATAAATTTATAATTAGAACTTTAAATTATCGTAATAGACTTCTCACTATAAAATCTTTCCATTGACTCGTTGTAAATCGAAAGATTTCACGAGTATTAATGTGTAATAAGAAATGTGGACTTATCGTAATAGACTTCTCATTATAAAATCTTTCCATTGACTCGTTGTAAATCGAAAGATTTCATAAGTATTAATGTGTAATAAGAAATGTGGACTTAATTAGTGAAGTATTGGGGTTCCCCTCTTTTCTTCCAAAGAGTAAGCTTGTGGTTTAAGACCTGTAGAGGTCCCTATGATCGCATTTTATACGCATATGCTTGAGGCTACAGCCTTAAAGATTTAATGTAAATTAAACATAAGATTTTAATAATTTATAAATAAATGTGAGAACTGTACACTGGTGTGAAAGGTCATCATTTCGACTTCAACTATATGCTAAACAAAACTAAATGTAAACATCGTACAATAACATCTATATTTTCCTCCTCATTAAATATCACATTTCAAATACGAATTTATGGACTGTAATCACATTTTCTTTGCAATTTAAATACTATAACATATTCAGTTCTATATGGTAGTTAAAAGCCTACATATGGATTTTTTTCCAAGCATTTTTTATTAATTGTGAATTATTTCCTTTGGATACGTAATATTTTTTTTTTACCATGGTATTTTTTAATTGATTGCTTTAACAATTTTTTTTAATGTAAATTAAACAAAAGATTTTAATATAAATAAATGTGAGAATTGGACACTAGCTTAAAAGGCTGTTGTTTCTGTTTCAATTATACACTAACCAAAACTAAATGTAAATACAGTACTGTAGCATCTATTTTTCTCTCTCACTAAATATATCACATTTCAGACATGAATTTATGTATTTGAGTGAAATGGAGAGAGCAATAGAAAGACTAGGAAGAGGGATAGAGATATTGTTAATAGGTGGCAAGGAAGTATATACTTTGTCGGATCTTTTTTTGCGGATGATGTCTTTTTGTATGCAGAAAGAGAAGATATGGAAGTTATGCTGAGGAAATGTGCAAGGGTGGGTAAAAAGATGGGGATTAAATTTAGTGAAGAAAAATCAAATATAATGATAATTAATACTGGGGAAAGAGAAGACAAAGAATTTTTATTGGGGGATATAAAGTTAAGTGTGGCAAATAAATATAGTTATTTGGGAATCATCTTAAGTAATCAGAAAAATTGCTTGGATGACTGGGAGAAAAAATTGATAAATGAAGCAAAAAAAAAAAGAAAGGGATTGATAAAGAAATTAACAGTGTTTCCATATAATAAATATAATGTAGCTAAAATTGTATGGAAGGGAGTAGCAGTAGTAGTGTTAACATATGGCAATGATGTGTTATGTGTTAGTAAATGGGTATTAGATTACTTAGAAAAAGTACAAATGGACGTAAAAAGACATACATTAGATGCAGATGTGTGAACAGCAAAGGAGGCAATTGAAGGAGAAATGGGATGGTCAAGTTTTTATATAAAAGATGCAAAAAGCAAAATGAAAATGTTGGGTAGATTGCAGTTTATAAATAATAAAAGATTGGCCAAAATAGTATTTAATTGGGTTATGAGTAAAGGACAGGCAACAAGATGGATCAGAAATGTAATATGGTATGCAGAAGATTTGGATAAAGAATTTATATCAGTATAATTGTATAAAAGGGGGGGATGATTGCATTAGGAGGATTGTTGAGTGTAATAGTTGCAAGGAATGAGATAGAAGACTAGATGCACTAATAAAGAATAGGGAGTTGTAGAGATGGAGAACTAGTATGGAGAATAAAGAGAGTTTAAATATATATAGAAGTAAACAGAACATTGGGTGAGAGTTAATTTATGATGATAGTAAGGAAAATAGTTTATTGTCTGAGGCTGGAACAGGATCTTTAGCAACAAGGGAATATACATGTAAATAGAAAAATATGGGTGATTATTCTGCAAGTTGTGTAAGGAAGCCATAGAAAATATTAGGCATCCATTAATTCATTATATATCCTTGAAAGCAGAAAGGGTACAAATAATGAAGTTATGGAAGAATAAATATGAACAAAGTGATTATATAGAAAGTGGGTTATTGGTTTTTATGCTGGGTTTGGGAAAAGATAAGGGGGATTTGGATATGAAGGCCATGGAGTTGACAAACATTATGGTGTGAAAATGGGATAGAGCAGATTATGGAAAACCTAGGGTGGGAATGAAAAGGAAAGGTAAAGTGGCTAACAGGTTTCTCTCGGCATAGTTGCCGAGAGATTTCTGACTCTATATAAGGAGAAATCATAGTGCATCACATCATATGCTCTTATTAACAGCATGGGTATGCATATGAAATCGTGATTATGTGATATTTTGATGGTTTTCTACCTATTCTGCCCATAGGATAATGGTGGTTATGGTTTTTGAAAAACCAAAAATAATTATAATGTATAGATGCTGAAGTGAGTTCAGATCTGTATTATTATACAAGTCAATGAGCTTGGGTTGGAAACATTATGGTGTTTTCATCTTGGGATCCTAGCTATATAGTTAACTAAATAGGTAAAAGATGGCTGCTGGAGGATTGCATTAGATCCAAAGATCCAGGTGCAGTGCTCCAAATCCAAGACAACTCACAAATTAGTCTAAGAATGTTGGATTTTATGCACAAAACTTCTTGCATTCATTGATTACATGTTTGATCGTTTATACCTATCATGCCCATAGGATAATTGAAAATCAAAATATATAAATGTTGAACTGAGTTCAAATCTATAAGATATACAAGTGAACGAGCTTGGGTTGAAAACATTATGGCATTTTTTTTATCTTGGGTGCCTAGCTTTATAGTTAACCAAATAGGTGAAATAGGTGGCTGCTGAAAGGTTGCATTAGAATCTAAGATTTTGGTGCAATGTTCTCAAATCTGAGGCTCCTCACTAATCCAAGCCACAAGCTAGAAACTAGTCTGAGGATGTTGGCTGAGTAGGCAATAAATAGGTATTTTATGCACAAAACTTCCTGCATCTACTGATTATGAGGACTTGCACTTGGTGGCAGTACTGTATGGAGAGTTTAGTACTTTATTAACAGTATGTGAAAGCATATGAAATGATAATCATGTGATGTTTTGATAGACATAGTAATGACAATAATATTAAAAACTAACAACTAACTGAAAAAAAAAAGATCTAATTATAAAAAAGTACATTAAATTTAAAAATGGAACTCCACTCAGAGATTACAATCAGCTCTATTTCTTAACATCACATTATCCCCATTTTTTATGCTTACACAAACTGTTTACTCAGAGGAAAAACTCTCCATACAGTAGAACCACTCAGTGCAAGCGAGAATAATCAATGGATGCAGGAAGATTTGTGCTTAAAATCCCTATCTAGTGTCATTGATGCAGGAAGATTTGTGCTTAAAATCCTTATCTAGTGTCTACTCATCCAATATTCCCAGACTAGTTTCTAGCTTCCCATATCCATTGATTACTTTGGTTTGCACCGAGTGGCGCTAATGTATGAAATGTTTTGCCTCTGTGTAAACAGCTTGTGTGAGCATAAAGAATGGTGATCATGTGATGTTTAATGGTTTAATACCATGGTATCCTGCACAATAGGATTATGGTGAATGTGGTTATTAAAGAACTAAAGATACCAAAATGTATGGATGCTGAATGGAATTCAGATCTATATGATTATACAGGCGAATGAGCTTGAATTTGAAAATATTGTGTTTTCAATTTAAAGTCAAAGCTTTATAGTTAGCTAAAAAGATAAAAGATGACTGCTGGAGGGTTGCATTGGATCCTCAGATCTAGGTACAGTGCTCTCAGATCCAAGGCTCCTCACTGATGAAAGCCACAAGTTAGATATTATTTCTGAGGATATTGAATGAGTAGGCATTAGATAGAGATTTTATGCACCAACCTTCCTGTATCCATTGATTACTCTGTCTTGCACTGAGTGGTGCTATTATATGGAGAGTTTAGCCTCTGTGTGAGCTCTATCACTTATGTGGCTTAAATTTTTTATGAACTCCCAATATTAACTATTTATTTATTCTGACAATAATTCCAATACTAATTATTGATCGAAAAAACCCAAGTCTTTATAAAGTATGTTAGATTTTATAAAACATATTATTCATTGAATATTTTTCATGAAAGTAGAGCAATTTTCACTACACCACTCTCACATAAAGTAGGAATTGGTTTCTATCTGCACGAACAATGATAAAGATATGCATAAGAGACTAGGCTACTGATGAGTACTGGTTCAGCATGAAATGTACACCTTGGGGATTATACACTTTTTCACATGCCTTGGTTCATATGTTTATGATTACATTCTTCCACATGGTGTTAAAAGCAGATAAAAAACGGTCCCTACCTCGCATGAGAATGGAGTAATGAAAATTACATTACAGAAATATTATTCATTAAGCGGATAATCTCTAGTCTAATAAATGACTAATAGAATTTTTTAATCTACCTCCATTAAGTCATTTGTGAATCTACCTCCATTAAGTCAATTGTGCCAAAGTTGTGAAGGCAATAAGTTTCACACTTATCAATTAAAACTGTGTTAATTGGTTACCTATATATACTGAACAATGATAAAGATTTTGGTAAAAGATTGTGATTTGGGCAAAACTAATGAGTGTTGGTTTAACATGAAATGTGAATCTTAGGGATCATATAGCTTTTCCACATGTCTTTGATCATGTTTTTAATTACATCTCTCCACAAGGTATTAAAAACAGATAAAAAACCAGCACCTACCTTATGTGAAACTGGTTTACAGAAAATCACATCAGTTACTTCACAAAGAACTATGATTATGAGAGCCATATCTCTCAAAAGTGCTCAGCACATGGTTTAAGAAGATATTAAATATTAGCTATGTGTTTACAGCGCTAGTATTGAATTACAGAATATTAACCAAACACACAGTAATGAATTACAGAATATTATTCATTAAGTGGATAATCTCTAGTCTAATGAATGACTATTAAAATGTATTAATATATTCATTTTCTTTATTTATTTTCTAAAATTATTTTAAATTTTACCTGCTTCTGTAAGGAATAAGTTTTTCATATTCATCAAGGTAAGTATTATTCATCCCAAAATCTCGAAACAATCTCTGAAGTGTTAAAGAAAAGTCCTCTTTGGTCACAGCTTCAACTATTGCACTAAGAACAGTATAGCCATAGGTTGTGTAGATATATAACGTACCTGAAAATTATATAATTCTTCAATAAAAAAAAAAAAAAACAAGAACAAAGACAGCAAAGTAAACTAATGAACTACAGTTCTAATGTAAGTCCCAACTTCTAATTAAAAATAATGTAAACATCTTGGTCTCACAATTGATCTCTAACTATATGTTATACCCTAATG
Organism: Epiperipatus broadwayi; assembly: GCA_028023455.1. Classification (NCBI taxonomy): domain Eukaryota; kingdom Metazoa; phylum Onychophora; class Udeonychophora; order Euonychophora; family Peripatidae; genus Epiperipatus; species Epiperipatus broadwayi. The sequence continues at coordinate 1,835,464 of JAQFVV010012528.1, forward strand.
ATAGTAGATATAATCTAATCTCATAAAATAAGATCCATATGTAAGTGACTAACTTTAGTTTAGTAAATATTTTTACAAGCCAATTATTTATCTGCTGTGATATTGAAAAAATAGTACTTATCTCAGTTAATTAAAACATAAGCCAATAAACATCACATGGCCACCTCCTCTTATGCTTGTGTATAATTGTTGTTAAAACAGGCAAAACTCACTATTAATATATATATATATATATTGCCACACACAGCAAGCTAGAGTAATCAATGGATGCCAGAAGGCTTGCTATGTGTGGCAATATATATAGTGAGATTTGCCTGTTTTAACAAGTTATACACAAGCATAAGAGAAAGTGGTTATGTGATGTTTATTGGCTTAAAACCAATCCTGCCTAATAGGATAGTGGTGGCTATGGTTATTAAAGAACCAAAAACACCAAAATGTATGGGGACTGAATTGGGTTCAGACCCATATGACTATATAAGCTAATGGGCTTGGATTGAAAACATTAAGGTGTTTTCGGTTTAAGTCTCATAGTTTTGTAGTTAAATGGAGATAAAAGGTAGTTGCTGGAGGGTTGCATTAGATCCTAAGATCTAGATGCAGTGCTCTCAGATCTAAGGCTCTTCACTGACGAAGGCCATAAGCCAGAAACTAGTCTGGGGATATTGGATGAGTAGGCACTAGATGGGGATTTTATGCTCAAGCCTTCTGGCATCCATTGATTACTCTAGCTTGCTGTGTGTGGCAGTACGTATAGTGAGTTTTGCCTGTTTTAATTTAAACATTCTATTTCATACCAATACATGTTTCTGTGATAGGTGCTTTAAGCTTTGAATATTATAAAAAGTGAAGATAACACTTTTCAGATTTACAAAAGTTTTTATTGCTACCCATTACATAATATGGATCTGTTGTATTTTTTAATGTATATCTCAAATCTTTCAAATCTGCAGTGTGAAACCAATAGCATATCACATGACTTTGGCTTATATACTGCTGAAAAGCATACTTTTATTTCTTTCATTACAACCATGCACCCTAGTGTAAGCTTTATTAACTAATATATGCCACATAATAGTCATGTGATATTTTATTCACTTATACCAAATTCTGATCACAAGATAGAGGTGCCTATAGTTATTAAAAAGCTAAGAATATCATAATTTATAGAAACTGAATTAATTTCAGATTTATATGATTGTATGGACCAGTTAGCTTAGATCAAAAACATTTGTACATTTTCCAGTTTTGCATGATATATTTGACAGTAAAACAGAGTAAATGATGGCTGCTAAAAACAAAGTGTGTTAGACCCTAACAAAACTTCTTACTAATGAAAGCCATAAGCTTGAAAATAATCATGATATTGCATAAAACAGCACAGCATAGGGATTTATTAAGCATTATCGTCTGACATCTGTTAGTTACTAAAGCTTACAATAGGTGGCAGAGCTGTAGTGGAAACAAAAATCAACAACTATAAATTTGTCTCTCAATTGTATTTAAAACACATAATTTAAAAATTCACAGTATTGTATTATTTAAGTTTACTACTTATTTAGTATATGGATTTTTTTTTTTAATTGATAGCACAACTATTAATACAATATCATAAAAGAACCTGAAAAGATTCCAATCAATAGATAGATCCACTAGCGGTTTTATTAAGTTCTTCAATTCTGCTAATGTAGCCATAGGTTTGACAGTCATTAATTATGTGGTTCATGGTTTGTGTTTGTCACCATCTATATAGACTAAATGGATCATAAATTCCATTTATGAAGTAGATGAGCACAACGATCTATTTATGAAACTTCAGTTGCATCTAGAAAGATCGAATCCAGCTAGCATTATTCTCGAATCTTGGAAAAAGACATTTGTTAGAAAATCATAAGAATTTCATTTTTTAACATCACAATTGTTCAATTGTAGATTCTTGGATGAACATCTAAAACAGGGATCTTGATTTGAAATGAGTTTTAGATGGTGAAACTGTATCTTGAGTTATTAGCCAAGTGACATCTGATTAACAGCTTTTTATACATATAACTTCTCTTGTGATATCTGATATAGGAATATGTGAAATAATAGGAAGCACTGTGAAAGAGTAGACAAGTGTAGCAATAATATTTTCTTACGATATTATTTAAATGAGTAACCAAAAATTTAGGGTGGAAAACATTTTCACCTAGGCATAGTGCTCACCAGCAGAAGTACAACTCCCAAATAGTGCCAACTAGCTTTGCAAGTTGGATTATGATTCAAGATTACTCTAAATAATATGAGGAAGAATTACACTTCTACTATGGCAAAAGATTACATTCAAACTATGAGAAGATTCCCTATTGCTTAGATGAAAAATTGGGCATACCATCTTCATTGGATTAGGAATAAGACTCTAAATCACTGAAAAATAATTCCAATCTTTTCATATCCTTATTGATCAATACTTTGTTCTTTTCTCTCACCATGGTTATGCTACATAGTATAAGCTTTAGTAATCAATAGATGCTATAAATTGTTTTTCTCTCACCATGGGTATGCCACCTAGTGTAAACTTTAGCAATCAATATATGCTATCTGGTATCTATTGATAAAGCTTGTACTAGGTGGCAAAATCATGATAGAGAAAAAGAATTTGCTGCTGATCAGTATTATGTAAGCTGGAGTCATGTGATGTCTTATTGGTTTCATATTTTTATTGAAAGATTTCTATTTCAAGAAAAAATCTCTCTTGAAAAGGCAAAGCAATATCATCAAAACATAAAATGAATTTCCTGTAGTCAGTCCTCAAGATATCCATGAGATGCGAACACTGAGCAAGATATTCTGAAAAGTTTTGCATCTAGTACAATTATCATTGTAAAATTTTATTAGAATAATTTTAATAATGTTTGATTTTACATTCTCATGCTAAGGTTTGATAGCATCTGAGATGGAAAATCTGGAATAGTAACCTTTTCTGATTTATCTAATTCTACTGTGGATGTACATTCAAATAAAGATGGAAGAATGTTCGAATAATTCCTCCTTCCCTTATTGGTCATGAATCTTTAAACACGCCCACGTAACTATCCTACTCTATATGTTAAACTGTTGCTATAAATTTTTTTAAACCAATGAAATAATGTATTTTATAGAAATCAATAAATGTTAGCTTAATGAATATTCCATATATTTGTCAGTGATCACTTGCTTAATAAAAGCTGATGATTTTCTCGAAAGTCACTGCTACCCTAAAACGTCTCCAATAGGTATACAGATTTATTGCAAATTTTTGAGAGAAGATATATATATATATATTCCACTTTTATTATTAAAAAGAGGTTGCCTTGGCGACAGTTTGAAATTGTTGATTGTTTTCTATGTTGGGATTGTCTAAGTGTTGACTGGTTTCTAATGGTATATATATAAAGAATTGTTCGCATGCTTCTAAGTCATTACATGTTAATATGGAACTCAGATATATTCTTAAAAGTTCTGAAACAGATGATGTAAAAAATCAGTGAGTAATAAATGAGTCACAACTATAAATGTCTTCTTAGATGAATTACTGCTATTATAAGAAAGATACGAATAGTTTTGACTAACTGCTTCTTGTCTGAATTTTTACAAACCTTCATGACAGTTGACAGATACATCATTATTATTACATTGTTTTTAAGCTTTGGTATTGTTTTAAACAGTAGAAAGTAAGTACTTTTCTTTTTATTAAGACCATATTAATATATAATATTGTCCTGCCTAGTTTGGCATAATGTCAGAGAGCAAACTTTGCTCAAACATCTTATAAACTTGTGAGAAATAAAGCCGTTTGATTTTGTTTTTTTAAATATATAATATTTATGTACACATAGAAACTGTCTTAATTAACCATTCTTGTCATCTTCATGCAAAAAAAAAATTGGTAGTTCACCCGACGTGCTCAATTGCCACCAGGTGACGCTGCGGTACCATCAACAACTGGTCAGAAGCCTGCAAGTGATAAATTTAAGTTGAGCACAACAGAGATTTTTTTTTACCATAAACCAATAAAAAACCTCTAGCTATCAAGTCGGCACTAAAATCATTAAGGTCTAAAGATCATAATTCAGGGATAGAAACAACCATCACCAAACCTTATTTAAACATTTCTAATACATTAATACATTAATAATGGCATAGTATATAACTCAGCATTTCAAGTGGTATTTTCCTCTATTCTTCAAGTGTTGCCGGCCTGACCACTAACAGTACTATCACGGGAATCAATCAAAAGCTCTGTAAATAATAAATTTAATATGGTGCTCTAACCAGTTAGGTTAATCTTCCAAAGGCAACATTCAGTAAAAATTTTCATATATTTATGTATAAAGGATCATTTGATTTCTCTCCTTGACCTTAGAAAAAAATGGAAAAATCGTGAGGATGCTCATAGACAAGTATATGAAAAGTCTACTGTCTATTGCTTTGGTTCAAATGGCACATTAAATTCATTATTTATGGAGCCAAGAGTCCAAGTTTGATTCCTATGCTAGTACTATCACTGATCAGGCCACCAATACCTGAAGATAGGAGGAGATACTACTTGAAAAGTATTATATACTAATGTGTGTGCTATTATTAACAGTTGACGATATTTGGAAATTTTAAATAAAGTTTAGAAGAAAAGACATTCAATATTTAATATTAGATGATGGAAATAATCCCAACATAATTACTACTAAAATGCCATCTTTGCAAAATTTCAGACAAACAATTAACATTAATGTAGTTTGTTGTAAAACAAAGACATTTTTACATGCTTTCTAAACGTTAAATAAAACATTGTTTGTTTATTAATAGTATTTTGTAGTAAAGGAGTTATGAATCAAAAATCTGCACATAATTACACTATAAATATTGATCAAATATGGAAATAAAAACAATCGGAAGTCTATCTGATGAAATATTTTTTCTTTCTAACCAGAGGTATTGACTCTAAGCGCGTTCATCCTGTTTCTGTATTTTGACACAAGATTTTTTTTAAGATACAAGTTAGACATTAACTTCGGACATTGCATTTTCTCTGAAGTTTATGCCTAACTAGTTACTTTACCTTTCTTTGAGTAGACAAAGTAACAAATATGCATACATATAAACCATAAGTACCAATAGTTATATAACACGTCACAAAACCCATGCTGAAATAAATCAATAGAATAGTGGCAGTCTGTTGTTAAGGCAACATTATTAACCAGTAAGATGTCAAAATCCCCATGCTTAAATAAATCAAGAGAATAGTGGCAGTCTATTGTCATGGCAACACTATTACCAAATTGTACTATACAAAGATTGTTTATATTCTATTGGTTTAATTAAGTTTGAGGATTATTGCATGTGATGCGTGCACACACACATATGTAGTATTAGTAATGTAATCTTGATAGTTTTTATTATTTACAATTTCAAAAAAAAAACATTTTAAAATATAATTAAATGAAATTTAAAAATTCATCAGTCTTCCAATGGCACCGATAAACACCCAATATCAAAATATGATTAATACCTGGTTCAGAAAGAAGAGGGTCATTTTTGAAAAGGTCCAATGAACTTGTCACACTCTTATAGTTAGTCTTGCTAAAGAATTCTACATATTTAGCATCACCCGTTGCTTTCTAATATAAAAACATTAAATACATATGTTCTTACATATACATATATATGAAAATATGCATATTAAAACAGGTAAACTCTCTATACATATTGCCACTAATGGTGATCATGTGATGTTTAATGGTGATCATGTGATGTTTACTGGCTTAATAATACGCATATGATGGTTTAAATGCTTTTTTATCCACATACACATTTGCACACATGTTGAATTTATATCAAAACATTTATAGAAAAGTTTAAATTACAAGAATAATTAAACCACTAAACATCACATATCACCATTCTTTATGCTTACACAAGCTGTTTACACAGAGGCAAAACTCTCCATACAATAGCACGACCTTCCTGCATCCATTGATTACTCTGGCTTGCACTGAGTGACGCTACTGTATAGAGAGTTTTACTTCTGTGTACAAGAATAATTAATATAAATCAAATAAATAAATAAAATAAACGTAAATAAATAAATTTGGAATATATATATAACACAAACAAATAAATATATTTATAAAGATGACTAAATATTAATATATATTTATACATCACATGACCTCTCATGTTTATGCGTATGCTTTACAAGGCAGCTATCCTTGCTTCACACTAAAACTAACTACTGTGAACAAATGTAATTAATGGACACCAGATGGCATATGCTAAAAAATCTCCATTTTCAGATTGCCTGGTATCTGGTTTTGCTTTCATAGTTAACTAAAAAGGTAAAAGATAACTGATAGAAAGTTATCTTAGATTTTAAGATCTATGTGCAGTGATTTCTAACCCAAAGCTCCTTACTAATAAAAGCCACAAGCTAGAAACTAGTCTGGGATTATTGGATGAAGTAGGCACTATATAAAGATTTTATGCACAAACCTTCTTGGATCCATTGATTATTCTGGCTTGCACTCAGTGTCATTACTGCATGGAGAGTTTAGCCCCTGTGTAAACAGCTTGCCTAAGCATAAAAAATGGTGATCATGTGATGTTTAATGGTTTGAAATATTCCTACTGTTTGAAACCATTATAGAAAACCGTAAACCAAGCTACGTTCATTCCCTATTATACTCTTTTGCTCTATAGTCATCATCAATAAATTCTATCTCTAATGCAATTCTTTTTATTCTTCTATCCTATTTTAGTAAAAGTTGTTTTGTTAATTCCATTATCCTACCATACATCTGCCACATTTCAATCATAAAGACATGAACAAAAAACAGATTCCATTATCCTATCATACATCTACCCCATTTCAATCATAAAGATATGAACAAAAAACAAAAAATCTCTATTATTCCTTCACCTCTTTTAACACATTATACTCTGAAAATAAATGTTCAATACTTTTTTCACTATCCAAATTCTTACTTCATTTTTCTCTCTTTTAACCTGATATTTATAACTCTTGATGTGATATGATGCACTGTGACTTATCCTTATACGGAGTCAGGAATCTCTCAGCAACTATGTCCAGAGAAACTTGTTAGCCACTTTACTTTCCCTTTCCATATCCCACCCTAAGTTTTCCCATATCCTGCTCCATCCCATTTCCACAACATAATCTTTGTCAACTCCATGGCCTTTATATATAAATCCCCCTTATCTGTTCCCAAACCTAGCACAAAAATCAATAACACACTTTCTGTATAATCACTTTCCTTATATTTATTCTTCCACAACTCGTATCCTTTCTGCTTTTAGGCATTTACATTCAATTAACAGATGCCTAACATTTTCTATGCCTTCCTTACACAACTTACAGACTAAATCACCCATGTTTTTCCATTTATGTGTATAATCCCCTGTTGTTAAAGATCTCATTCAAGTCTTAAACAGTCAACTACTTTCCTTGTTATTATCCTAAATGAAGTTGCACCTAATATTCCATTTACTTCTATATATATATTTAATTCTTTTTACTCTCCATACTAGTTCTCCATATCTCTAATTCCCTATTCTTTATTAATGCATCTATTCTCCTGTCCTATTCCTTACCATTATATCACCCAACAATTCTCCTAACACAATCATCCAATCTTTTGTACAAGTGTAGTGACATAAATTCTTTACTCAAATCTTCTGGATATTCTCACCCATTTTATTACCTGCCCTTTATTCATAACCCAATTAAATACTATTTTGGCTATTCTTTTATTATTCATAAACTGCAATCTACTGAATATTTTCATTGTTTTTTGCATCCCTCATTTAAAAACTTGATCATCCCATTTCTCCCTGAATTGCCTCCTTTGCTGTCCACACATCTGTATCTAATGCATGTCTTCCTACTTCTCTTTGTACTTCTTGTAATGAAATTGACTGATACTTCCATCTACTGGCACATTGAAAACTGTTATTCCAGTTAAAAGTATTTTCAGATTTACAACTATTTACTAATTCGAACTCACATTTATACATGTATGTCAAATCACACATATATTTAATTCTTGGTTTAAAAAAATTGTTTTAAATTGATAGTATAGAATACTACCGGCATGATCATTCACATTTATACATGTATGTCAAATCACACATATATTTAATTCTTGGTTTAAAAAAATTGTTTTAAATTGATAGTATAGAATACTACCGGCATGATCATTAATTATTTGCCAAAATGACATTTTCCACACATCAAAATAGAATAGTCATTCTAATTTTCAAAAAGTTATTTCCTTCTTTAAGATCTTCATTCAATTTTTTCACTCTTATCTCTGTTTGTCATGCCTTCTGCAAATCTTTCATACGTCTTGTAATTTTAATCAAGTGCCCAATCTAGTTCCTCTTTATAATTTTCTCAAAAATAATCTTTTTTCACTTCTTCTTTTGAACAATTCTACACTGCCAATCTTGTATTCACAATTCCATTCTGCCAATCTTGTATTCACAATTCCATTCTATTACAATTTTTCTCCTCACTTTTTTGTTCTGGCTGAAGCTACACTTCAAATAAAAGTTTTAACAAACCTCTTTTTTTCCATACTGAAATTCAATGGACCACAGAATATCGTCTAATCTTAGTAAAAAAAATATTTAGCCATTAAATTTTTTTAATCTAATTTCATTATTACTTCTCCCATTACTTGATAAATATAATTACTTGAAATGGAAATAACTGCAACTCCCTATCAGCTACCTATGATGTAATAGTTAAACGATAAATTATGAAAAGAATAGAATGATACTGACTATTCCTTAAGCCTTGTTGGTGCTTAACCATTAAGTGACAACGTTATAAATCAGATAGACTGAAATCTGTATTTGTTTGATCTATTTAAGCTGTACATTAGTTTGATTTATTTCAATCATATTAATATACAGATTTCTGTCCATGATTTATAAAAATGTCAGTAAATTAATATTTAAATGCCGACAAATCTAAAAGAATAGATAGTTTTATTCTATTCTTTTCATAATTTATTGACTTCAACTATTAGTTCATGCATAGCGCATTGGGGGGGGGGGGCAGTTATTTTCATTTCAATTTCATATAATTAAGCTATGATTACTTATGCTATATTGATAAATATAATTAATATAACATAAAGACTGAAAAATAAAATATACACATGCATACATACATACAAAATATAGTGAAATCTCTAGCTGCTGTTTGCATGTCTGTTGTCTGATTTCTTGATCTCAACCTGGAAAAACAATGGAAATGTTTAGGTTCTATGGTTTTTCCATATCTACATGGTGACTGGTTCTCTCTCCACATTAGCATCTCTGGATCATGAGTTATAACATGACATGAGGGTATTCACACCTTTGTGGGTCATCTGCCATCATGAAATCTTGCAAACCATTTGAAACTCTTCTTATAACTTCTAGCTTCACTTCCATATACAGTTTGAATTTTTTCAAACATTTTAACAGCAGTTTTCCCCAATTTAAAACAGAATTTAACACCAGTGCGTGGTTCCATTTTTGGGTTAAGGTATGAAGCATACTGCCACATTTTACATCATAATAATGTTCCAGGCATGCTAATGCCTTAAACCTTTTCAGATGAATAGCTAAACTACATTGTTATATAACACATGTCGATTCTAAGATGGTGTTGCAGATATCTTGGAGAAAAAAACATCACCTATCATCTTTCATTGGAACAGACTGTATGTAGTTTATTTTATTTAATTTCTTGAAAGACAATGTAAGTTTATGTCATATTTTATTGAATCAGTTTAAGACATATAAATGTGTGAATAAATAAAGTATAATCGCTTATATAATGTACTATATTAGAAAGGTGTAACTTATGACATGTAAATCAGATCACGGGTTCATCTTCTTAGTGAGCTTTAAATGAAATAAGATATTGGATAATAAAAAAACTGATATAACAAGACTCACAGTAGCAGTTTTAAATAAACTCATTTTTTATATAATATCAAATTTATGATTTTTGACAGTATGGCACCCTGTTCCAACCTGGGGTTCCAAGTTTGTCCAGGATGTATGGTGAATAGCAACTAAATAAGTATATTATACTATTAACATATTCCAAAAATTAGTTACATTATTATTAACATTTCCAGGCTATTCTATGTTGGTCCTGTCTGCCAGCCATACCCGCAACATTTCAGGTATCCTTTCAGAATATGAACACAATGAGAGTTGCATAGGCTTTTTTCTCCTACAGAATCTAAATTCAAAATTCCTGGTTAAGATTCACTATAGCTAGTGAAATTGCCAAGTAATGGAGGAAATCAAGAAAAGTCCAGCAAGAATTAATTTATAGTTGAATGAATTAACTGATGTCTCTAACTGTGTATAACTTATTTTTACTAGGTATAATATAATGAGTGTGCTAAACAAGCTTTTCCAATAAATGCAGCAAGAGAAAGCATTTAAAATCTCTATCTAGAATTACCCCCAAACTGGTTTCAAGCTGCTGGTTCTCCTCAGTGAGGTGCTAGATCCAAAATACCAACTCAAGCCCAACATTTATCTAATATTTAAACTATTAAATAAAAAATCTAAAATTTTCAAACATCTAGGTTCCAAGTATCAACATCTGAATTTCCTTATGATGTATAGTAAGATTAAAATGTTATATTTCGACTGGAGATTTGAACCCATGATGATTTTTATCCTTTAGCCATACACATCATTAATTTTATGAAGTAAATTATTTCATTAATTTTATGAAGTAAATTATTCCAGTTAATTAAGATGCTATTTGATAATATCCCATCAATATTACTACAAACACTAAAAGAATATCAAGTTCCTGAAACGTACACAAATATAATAGGAAGCCTGCTCTACAATCGTTCCTGCTTCACCTCAATAGATAGACAGTTGTCTGATGGAATCAGACCTCATCTGTTGGTTCCTCAGGGATCCCATTGGCTACACTCTATTTTCACCATTTACATTAACCAGCTCCTTATTAAAATTGAATGCAGAGTACCAGGCATCTATGTTCCCACACTGAAACACCAAGTACATCACATCTCCTATGTTGGTGATGTATCAATCTTGTTTCCAGAACAAAAAAGTATCTTCAGCCTCTCTTGTGCATCATTGAAAAACACACTAAAAAACAAAACCTGCATATCAAGTATGACAAATCCTCCATGTGGAAGACCACATCAGGGAAAATAATCCCATCCATTTTTACATCTCAGCCTCAAAAGTTTTTGGGTTTTCCCATATTCAAGATGAAGTTAGCCATGTCAAAAGAGATACAAAATGCTATCCTCGAGAAAACCCATAAGATCATAACCTCTCTTTCCAGGATTACCTTGTCATTGCGTGGCAAAGCCGCACTACTAAACATGTTTAATTTTCCCAGATTGAACTACTTTCTTCCTATGATAAAGCTCACCAAAACCTTTGAAACTGCACTAAATTCACTATGTTCCAGGCTCCTATGGAAAGGCAAAGTAGTTGCTATAAGCATATCAAAAGCACACATGCCCGAAGATCTAAATGGGTTAGGTCTTCATTCCATCTCCATGCTTTACCTGCAAAAAGCAATGGAGTCATGAGGGCAATTTATCATGAGCACCCCGATCAGAACACACATTCATACCGAACTATCTTAGAATCAAAGAGAACATACTGGGAAATTTACAAACATAGACACCCAAACCTTACTGCATCTCTGAATTCTCTAGGGCTAAACAATAAACTGCTAATTAACAAATCAAAAACATGGTATTTAGAATCCAAACATATAGATTTTCACCTGAAACTAAACCTCTCCTCCTTACCCACAAGCCACTTCCTGGTCTATAGGAGAGGTTTCGCCAATCTCAACCTGCAAGTATCAACTATGCTCAAAAGCTGATGAAACCATTACCCATCTTCTACATGAGACTGCCCATTCTTCAGTCCACTCAGAACTTTCATCTGCCAAAACGTTTCAATAGACTATAAAAACACTCTCTGCATTCAAAACGCCATTAAGACGGGCATATTTTCGACCATCAGAACATCCATTTTCCTCACTTTTGCAGTCTGGCTCACCAGGTGCAAAGATATCTTTGGACAGGCAAATGGCAATGTCAGCAACACCTTCATAAATCTATTAAAAAGTACTTGTGATAGAGACCGACTTCTTACACCAGACCGGCTACACATTGACTCCTGGACTAGCATAGACCTATTCTAGTAATAATAGGCAACTCAAGTTCTTCAGTTACTGGCATCAATCTATTCGGCAGAAACTAATTGGCAGAAGACTCAAGTCCAAAGAATGATTTGTCATGTACTTTTTTTAATTTAGTTAATAAATTCCTTTTTGAAAAAAAAAAAAATTAATATTCTAATATTCTTGGCATAAGAATTTCATTTTCATTTTTGTACAATATTAAAAAATTTAGAATTTTTATTAGAAAAATTATTATTCCATGTAGAATAAATTTAAATTTCCTATTGTTCTACAGTATAAATAAATTCTCAATTTACATAGAATCATAATTTGTGAATAAAAAAAATTCTAACTGTTAATAAATCTTTTAAAATGATATAAATGAACATTTTTAAAATTTTGAATAATTAAACATTTTAATATATATAATATATTAAAAATGAATGTTTTATTATGATAAAGATTATACTTATTTTCATTTTCCACGATGATATGTTAATCCAAAGAAATCATAATTACTAAAAGGGGTGCATAAAGCTATGTTTAAAGTTACTCTGATTAAAATAATGTTCAACGAATAAGTTATTTTGTTTACTAGGGTCTCCTGTGCAATATTTTTAATTGCTGCAGAATTATAAATAGCTAAGTTTTATTTCTCAGCTTTAAAAAAAAAATTAATTATTTACTATTTATGAGAAAAAATATTTTAATTTAAAATTATCATTACTCTATTTAGAAGGTAATCAACCATCTTCATTACCACTATAGTATAATATTAAATAACGATGTTAAAAGCAATGATACTCTCACCTAGCCACAAGATAAAAACTTTGAGAAAATAAGAGCATCTTATTTTCAAACCTACATGCATTTATATAGGCCAATCTTAAATGTCTTGAAGTGAGAGCATGAAAATATAAATCATTCACTTTAAATCCATTTCTTTTAATAATCTTATTAACACTTATGAAATATAATTTACTTCATGCTAACATTTGAAGATTTTAAACTATGTAATGATCAATGAATTTTACTAGTGCAGGGTTAGATTGTGATTCTATTTAAAAGGTAATCACTTCTCACTAGCATCATACATTTTCATTAATCATTTTGTAACCTTCAACCTCACTAATCTCTGGACATGCTTATTGAATTACCAGTTTTAGCCATATGTACTCTGAAATAAAAAGGGAGATGTTTAAAATCAAAAGAAATTTACCATTTCCTAATTTAAAAATATAAACCATTAAGATTTCGAAAGAAAAAAAAAACATTTTTGTCTTGTGCATTAATCCCAAATTTTATTTAATTTATAAAAAAAAAAACTGCAATACTTATTCCTGTGTTGAATTTACTAAGTACGATAAAGTCCTGAAGTACATGATTTCCATTAGTCTTTATGTCCATTTGTACATGGGCTTTTCTTTAAAAAAAAAAAGCCAATTCCTAATATACAGTTTTTATTTTTCAGCAGCAATTTTTTTTTCTTTTCACTACAATTATGCCACCTAGTGTAAGCCTTATTAATCAATAAATGTTGGATAGTAAAGCTTAATAAATCCCTATCCAGTGGGGTGGTATATAATATCTTCATTTCTAGCATATGGTTTTCATCATGGAAAAGTTTTGAACTTTGGAGCAGTGCAAATTAATCTTTTGAATCTAGGGCACCTTTCTTCTAACAGCCAACTTTTACTTCATTTTACAATCAAATTATCGGTTCAAAGTGATAAATGTATTAATATGTTTAATCTAAGCCAACTTGCTTGTATAGTCATATAGATATGAAAACATTTCAGTATCTATGTATTACGGTGTCCTTGAGTTTTTTAGTGACTGTAGCCATCTCTATCCTTAAGTCAGGATTGTTATAAAACCAATAAAACATCACACACCTTTATCTGAAATCTATTGATTACTAAAGCTTACACTAGGTAGCAAGAAGAAAATAAGAAATTTGATGCTAAACAGCATGGAGTAAGCATCATGTGAGATAATGTTATGTGATGTTTTATTAGTTTTATTTTTCCTAAGAATTCTACAATTCTATGTCTTTTTTATTTCTGTTTCTATAATCAAATCTACCCATAGCACTTTCATCTTTCAATACTTCATCAATTATAGCATTAAAGTCTCCTATGACAATCTTATAAGGTCATTTAGTCTGATCAGAAATCTTTTGTGTACCCATATAAAAATACTCCATGTTCTTCATCACAATGAGAACTTGTTGGGGCATAAACTTGAATTATCAGCATTTGGTATCTTCCATTAGATTTAATAACTACACCATCATTCTCCACAATGTTATTCTTCCACTTTTTATTTATAATGAATCCCATTCCATTTGACATGCCTTTGTAATATAGTACATCCAGTTTTTAAATCAATCGTCTCTTTAACCATTTTTTCTAATTTCACAGTAACCAACAATGACCCATTCAACAGAGATTATTTTATTTCACTTGATAATTCTCTACAGATGTCGAGAGTTAAACAAAAGATTATCATTAAATGGTAGCCTATGACCACAATCAAATTTTTTTTAGCGCTTTCTGTCTTTAATTGCCAGCCATGTCTTTGTCAATGATTTTGCAACCTTCACAAAATAAGAAACATAAATACAAAAGATACATATTTTTTTTATCTATATATATATTGATTCTGAATTAACTTTGGAAAAATAAAAGATGAAAAAGTTATGAAAGAGATTACGTTCATACACACAAGCATCTAATTATCCCATCTACAAATAATTAAACTGATATCTGAATTAAAAACTAATAGGCATTAAAAAAGAAACCATGATATGCTCTAGGTCTTAAAACAGAGGTAAGAGCTAGAAAAGTCCTCACGCTGAGTGTTGATAAGCAGGTTGTCCATGTTAACATTCAGACAGACATAACTATGATGGTAAAAGCATTTGCCTTGCATAGTTTGTTTCAAGTCTCCAAGAAAAGTCGAAGAGCTGTTTTTTTTAACAAACTCTTCCTTTGCATTCAAAATTATCATTTATTAAAAAATAATGATAATAAATTTTTTTATTTTCTACTCTTTTATCATCAGATAATTAATAATAAAATTTTCAATGCTATTATAGTTTCCACCGATACAGGACAAAGTTCTCTGCACCATTTTTGAATGCAACAAATCTCCTGTTAACAATTAGAATACTTTTGGGAGGTTTTTTTCTTTTTTAGATTTATTTCCATTTATTTTATTTCATTATGAAGTAATTATAAATCATTAATGAGATTTAGAAAAATAATTTTTGAATCATATTTAATGATCTATTAATATTTTCACATTTATCCTAATATGCACTCATTTTATAATTAACCCAACATCTTTCTGTACGGCTAACCAGGTTTTTGAACGTCGTCCAACCAAAATCCCAACTCTTAAAAAGAATGAATAAAACAAATGAAAAATAAAGAATTAACACAAGAATTATATAAATAAATGAAACATGATACAAAAGGTGGAATGGATCGCAATAATGTACTATTCCTGGCAATGATCAGAGGTTATCAAATGATGAATTTATTAAGCATTTAAACTGTCTTCTGAGAAATGTATAAACATGATAGACTGTGAAAAGACTCATTATGTCTCTTTCGAATATCACCAGACATACATATATTTATCTTCCATTACTTTTGACTATCATTATGTCTAATGAAAAGAACGATGTACTTCTTTTAGTGCTGACACCAAAGAGTGTGTCATTTATATATAAAGAAAAAAAAATTCTAGACAAATCTGTTCTTGTCTGTGCAGAAATAATAAGCACATTCACTGTTCAAATTTTTAGGCTATATAATTTGAAATGCCATTAGTTATCTGATATGATGTCATATATGAAACTATTTTAAGTAGGGCTTTGAATTCAATCTGAGATTTTAGACATGACTACACATTGATGTTGTTACAAAAAGCTAAAATCTTACCATTAGTATAAAACTTGAAATAACATTGTGACTTCAATTAAATTTTAATAAATTGGTAAATATTAGAAACGATAAGAGTTTTTAAAAGCTAAAATTCTATCAAATTAGTTAATGAAAGGATCAGGCATGCTCAATTATTAGAAGAACTACTTTCTGATGAAAACCAGTCCCCTGATTGAAATATTAAAAGCAATTGCGTAGACAAATAATTGTGTTTTCCTTTTTTATATACCTAAAGTCAAATACAAATTTTTTATAAACTATAGGATTAACAGAAAAATGGAAGGACATTAATTCTGACAACAGACATATTATGACACGTTGAATTAACAATATTTATTTATTTGAGAATGATATATTATAAAACCTTCATAAAAAAAAAAAAACACGCATTAAATATCTTTTACCTTTCTTTCTTCATTATTGTTACCACTTGCATTTTCTTTGTCATTTTTTCTTTTGTGTTTATCTTCATTTGCTTTATTTTTTTCTTTGTTGTTCTCAATCTTACTTTTCTCACCTGCTTTTTCTTCTTTTTCTTTGTTGTTCTCAATCTTATTTTTCCCATCTGCTTTTTCTTCTTTTATTTGTTGATTCTGTTTTTCTTTATCTGCTTTGTTTTTCAGTGCTCGATAGTCTTTAGGATTTTTACTGTAATGCCGAATACCAGAAAAGTGAGAAAGTAACTGTCGTGTTGTTATAGTAACCTACAATAATAACAACTATATTGACATTTTTTTTATTAAAAGAAAATTTTAAAACACATACATATTTTGATAATTTTTTTAGTATTCATGCACATATACAAAACAATATAAGTGTCTCTTTAATAAAAATGAATCTATATCTAGTATTAAAAGAGATGTAATAATTCTATTTGACAAAGATTTATGGGTAATCATTGATACATTTATAAAAAAAATTGTAACTAAGAGATAATATGATACAAATATATTATATAATCTAATAATAAGAAAAATGTAAACTTCCCAATTAAACAAGTAATATGTTTAAATGCGCTAAAACACAGACATTTTATCTGCAAGTTTACAAACATTTATGGGATACGGTAAAATGTAAATATCCCATTTTGTGGCTAAGAAAAGAATACAAGCTCCACCCCAACAAAGTAACATTTCTCAAAGCCTTGAGTGTGAAACAATTTTTAATTAAATTCAGCATGACCCAGCGTATCTATCAGCCTTATTCACTCGGTCTCTCTTTGTGCGATTTTTTTTTAATCTCTTGAATGAAAAAATGGCTCAATTTTTTTTTTGAAGACTTAGAACTGGGGAGGGGAATGATGGAGGCATTAAAACGCATCACTTGCAAATGTTTTCAGACTATTTTGAAAAGTGACAAACAGGTTTAGAGTTGTGCATTGCATTAAATAGATGATACTTTCTAAAGCGATTTTATTTGCAACACCTAAAATTATATATACAATTTTTTATTACAAAATTCCAGTTATTTTTGAGTCCCCCCTTATAAATTAGGATATATAAATAAAAGGGTTTGGGAAATCTAAACATTTTCATTTACATATAAATTTTATTAATTATAGTAACAAAAGGCTGTGGACCTGTTCAGGTGTGTTCAATAGTAGAATATATATGAAGTATTGAAGGCTCAAGTAAATATCAAAACAAATCTAAATCATGAAGTCGAGCATTGGTGGCCTAATGGTTAGCATAGTGCCTTCCAAGCAACTGGCCCAGGTTCGCTTCCTGGTCAACGCATCAACATATGAAAAAAAATCTAAATCATGAAGTATTCCTCTTATATTTAAAGAAAATATATTTACAACCAGAATGTGTTTCCAACAATAAAGTGATTTGGAAATCTGATTATTTACATTAACTTTTAAGGCAATAAACATCACATGCCCACCACCTCTTATGCTTGTCTATAACTATTGTTAAAACAGGCAAAAACTCACTATACATATTGCCACACAGAGCAAGCTAGAGCAATCAGTGGATGCCAGAAGGCTTGTGCATAAAATCCCCATCTAGTGCCTACTCATCCAATATCCCCAGACTAGTTTCTGGCTTATAGCCTTTGTCAGTGAGGAGCCTTGGATCTGAGAGCACTGCACCTAGATCTTAGGATCTAATGCAACCCTCCAGCAACCACCTTTTATCTCCATTTAACTACAAAACTATGAGTCTTAAACTGAAAACACCTTAATGCTTTCAATCCAAGACCATTAGCTTAGATAGTCATATGGGTCTGAACCCAGTTAAGTACCCATACATTTTGGTGTCTTTGGTTCTTTAATAACCATAGCCACCACTATCCTTTTAGGCAGGATTGGTTTTAAGCCAATAAACATCACATGACCACCACCTCTTATGCTTGTCTATAACTGTTGTTAAAACAGGCAAAACTCACTATATATATTGCCAACACACATTAACTTTTATTAATAATCATGATAAATAGTGTCAGCCTGTTCAGTTTAGCGAAGTCATAAGAGTATATACATGTGGACGAGCTTTGGACAATGTTCACGTTAAGTTTAAGTAAAGAAATAGTCCTCTCACATTTAAATAAAAATTTTTTTACACTCAGAACATATTTCTAACAATAAAGTAATTCGAAAATGTAAACATTTTCATTTATCTTGGTCTCTTGGTGATCCCATTATGAAGGGCCTTTATGCCCCAGACAATGTGCAGATGGTAGCTCTGTTGTTAAGTATGCCTGAGATTATATAGCGAAAGCATATAAGTATAGTCAATAGCTAATATTGTATTTATGTTATATATATATATTGCATCTTATCAGAGTAAAATCAATACTATATATATTATTTATGTTGTTATAAGTATTCAGTTTGCTAGATTGAAATAAATGTGTTTAAATTACATCACCCTGATATTTTTATTGTTTTTATCTATGTGGCTTTTCAATACCATCGCTTCACAAATGTCAGGAGTTGAGGTAACGTATATTTTAAGAACTTTAAAATTTTTAATTATGGCCAGATTTATCACTTCCGCACGCGTATTTTTTATATAATCACGAATAATAACGCCATTCAATTATTAATTTTACTGATAACAAAGATAAATTGTATGTTTGAAAAGATTTTAAACTTTGTTCAAGTATGTACAGTAAAAATATTATTTATAAATAATGATATTATCTTAGTAGATATTATTATAGTAAAATACAACGACTTTTATACTTGATCGATACGGATTCAAATTAGTTGAAAACGCTTGGCAATAGTGTTTTATATTATTTTAATGTTTCTCGGTTTTATACAATAATCATATTGTTAGATTGTGATTTATATTTTATAAATTCCCCTCTTTTCTTCCATAGCGTAAGCTTGTGGTTAAAACACTTGTAGAGGTCCCTACTATCGCATTTTATACGCGTATGATCGAGGTTATAGCCTCAGTAAATATTAATAACAGAAGTATTAAATTCATCATTATCTTAGCGAAAGTAATTTCTTTTAAAATTGGCATAAGAATCGAATTTAATTTTACCACCTGCTTTTTAAAAAAAAAAAATCAATCAAATTCACATCTTAAAAATATAACCCCTATAGCTTAGTAATAAAAAATTGTTTAACTATAAGGGATTTAAACTCAAACTTTCAAGCTCTCTCTATATATCCAATTTATCTTATATAACTGATACACATGATCACATACATGTGTAAAAGATCTCCAATATATGTATTTTGTGCTGAACCAGCACTCATCAGTTGGCCCAGATCACCATCTCCCACACATATATACAATCAATGCTCAGTTTATATTAATATAGCAAATCTACACACTTTAAGGGACAGGCTTCAATCATCTTCAACTATCCATATCACTGTAAATCTGACGAGAATGCTCAAAGCCCTTGATGACGCCGATGTTATAGTCATATCCGTGTTGACCTTAAGTCAATCTGACTTCTCATACATAAGACTTTAATATGTCCACTTAAATACTCAGCAGAGAGATGGGCAGAATGCAGGTTGAATATGTAATACTGAAATAGGATTGAAGCCTGTCCATTCAAGTGTGTAGATTTGTTATCTTATATACATCAAGCACTGATTATATACAATATATATATATATATATATATATATATATATATATATATATGTTGAAGATGATAATACAGACCAACTGATGAGTGCTGCTTCGGAATGAAATATGTATATTGGAGATCATTTATCTTTTCCACATGTATGTGGTCATGGGTATTGATTATTAGATAGAATGAATGACTGTAGGGAGCTTGAATGTCTGGGTTCAAATCTCTTTAATTATATCTAGGTTAAGTATATACACAATACTTGTACTTCAATATTACATATTCAGCCTCTACTCTGCCCATCCCTCTGCTGAGTATTTAAATGGACATATTAAAGTCTTAAGTATGAGGAATCAGATTGACTTAAGGTCAACATGGGTATGACTATAATATTGGCATCATCAAAGGTTTTGAGCATTCCATCATCAGATTTACAGTGACATGAATAGCTGAAGAGTTGGAGAGAATTGATGCCTGTCCATTAAAGTGTGTGGATTTGCTATATTAATATAAACCGAGCACTGATTATATATATATGCGAGATGATGATCTGGACCAATTGATGAGTGCTTGTATACTGGAGATCATTTTCACATGTATGTAGTCATGTGTATCGGTTATATTAGATAGAGGGGATGACTATCTGGGTTCAAATCCCATTTGGTTACATCTAGGTTAACTTATATTTCAATACTACACATTCAGCGTGTATTCTGCCCATCCCTCTTCTATTTAAATGGACATATTAAGGTCCTACATATGAGGGGTCAGATTGACTTAAGATCAATATGGATATGACTATAATATTGGCTATCATCAAGGGCATTGAGCATTCCATCATCAGATTTACAGTGACATGAATGGCTTAAGAGTTGGAGAGGATTGAAGCCTGTTCCTTAAAGGGTGTACATACATTAATATAAATCAAACACTGATTATATATATATATATATATATAT
Source organism: Epiperipatus broadwayi (assembly GCA_028023455.1). Taxonomy (NCBI): domain Eukaryota; kingdom Metazoa; phylum Onychophora; class Udeonychophora; order Euonychophora; family Peripatidae; genus Epiperipatus; species Epiperipatus broadwayi. Next base: position 1,856,661 of record JAQFVV010012528.1, read on the forward strand.
ATATATTTGTGACCATCTGAATGGGCACAAGGAATTGACATACTTTGTATCTGCATTGAATAATTATATTATATTTAAAAAAAAGAAAGAAATAGCCTTAGAATTTTAAATTTTTTTTTGCTGGAGATTGTTTGAAGCTTAGATATGGATTGCTTATGTGGTTTATTGACCACTTTATAAGTATTCATTATTATTATTGTGGTTAGTGAAGTATTTAATGCTAGAGAAAGGGGTTGTTATTATAGGAATTGGTATATTGGGGCAGAAAAATGCAAAGTCATTTTATGTTAGTGTAATATTTGGTTGAATGGTTTCAAAATCCTTTATTCATTAATACTTATCCTTTTGTCAACAATTAATAGCCATTTCAATTGTATTTAGTTAGGATAGTTTAATATTTAGGTTGCAGTACATGTGCATGCATATATGTCTGTATTATGTTTCATTTCATTTTCATCTTTTAACAACAGCAAACAATAGTACATGTAAAATAAAAACATTTAAATTACAGTAATTATCTTAAATAATTTAACAAATATGCATTTCTTTCCAATGATTAATAGATAGTTGAATCAATGAATTATTTCACAAATTAAATAAATTATTAATCATTTTTGTTTAATAGTTAATTAATATTCATTTTTCTTTCAAGTTTGTAAAAGCTATTTATTTTATTATTTTTTTTGTCTTGATTTAATCAAAATGGTTTTTTTTTTTGAAAAGATTTTGTTTTGAATATGTAATTAGCTTAGGTAGAAAAGAAGCGTGGGAGTAACCTTGTACAGGAAAATGACCTTTTTGCTAAAGAGAGCTATTTAACAAAGATCTCCAGTAAAAAATTTGCATATTATGTAAGGTAATTGTAGCCAGAAAACAGTGGCTCATTTCTTTTTATTGTGAAAATTAAAAAAAAAACAGTTGCTGAAGTTAAATTGATTTTAAAAAAGACTTTGGAGTAAAACATTGAAACAATCTTAAGAAATTTATTATGGGAAGAGTTAACTAAAATGGAATTCTAAATTTTCAAAAGGTGCACAGTTTACTTTGCTCTTCTCGATTTAAACGTTTTTAAATTAACCTCTTCATAACTATTGCTCTTTTAAAAATGTATGTTAATAACGTCCAGTCTACACTACTTCATTTAATTGTCATTTTAAATAAGAATAAATTGCATAAATATTATTGTTGTATCACTAACCAACGTGTGTATTTTAGTATATCTGGGAAACACATGCAGAACTATTTTACAGAATGTATTTTAATTCTTCACTATTTTCCGTGTTGTGTTTTTGTGAGGATTAAACATAGAATTAAGAATACGCATATTTTGATAAATCATGCCATGTTCAAATTCACCATAAAGAGATAATAGTATTTATTTACCTGGTATTTCTGGAAATAATACGTATTTTAAATGAAGGAAATAAAATGTGAGTTCCTTCAAATTAAGTATTTGCTGAGATCGAATGGAAGAATAGAAATGCGGGTAATTTTTGTTCTCTTCGATAAAGATGGAATATACAACAAAGTATTATCAATTGTGGAATTACTAAGGAACCATGGTATCTTAATTGACAATATTTAAGAATAAACCATGCGTATAATAGACTATAAAGTGTTAAATGCTATTCAAGAAAACTACTAAGAACAATTGCGTATTTAATTTAGCACTACAATGGAGAATGTCTTATGTTTTCAGTATAATAAAGAAGAAATTAATTGCTTGTGTGTGTGGTTTGGTACCTCAAATAGATATGCTATGAACACTGGAGGTGCTGGTCAGATTCAAGTTATGATTATATTTTTAAGTTACCCTGCAGAAGTTTATTTTATTTAAATTCAGTTTAGAATGTGTCCCATATTGTTTCATGAACCCGGAGCAGAGCTTTGCAAGTGAACTTTTATTTTAAGTTACAAAACAAATAACTTTTGTTTCTTTTTTTTTTATTATTATTACTTGTCATTATTAATGTATATTATTGACAACAGGATTACTTATTATTATGTTGTATTGATAATTTGGGTTATTTTGACCTCCTAGACCATCTCCGAAGCGTATCCAAATGAGGAATATGCTGGTAACAATTGATTGTGTACTAATAGGTCTTATTGTTCTTTTACGAAGGTAAAAGAAAGAAATTTTTTTTTTTTATATTATTATTAGAGAGGTTTATATTTATTTTGTATACTTTATTATCTCAAAGTGAGAATTTTGTTCTTTTTTAAATCAACGAACGTATAATAGAAATAGTTTGTTAGATATGAAAGAAAGTTCGTTCGTAATAATTATAACCATTAGATTTTAAAAAGTAACCTAAAGTTTATTCTGAATTAAGTGATACCTTGATGCAATATTTAATTACCATGTTGCTTGCATAGTGTGTAATTTAGAGTTAATTTTATATATACTTTTATTCGTGGGTGTGTGTCTGTTTTGCACAATTATGACATTTGTTTGATAAAGTTCAGTTGGTGAATATTTTTATGTATAAATTTTGGATGCTGTCGTATTTTACTGAATGGAACGGATTAGTATGTTATCTGTATGTATTTATCTGCCATCGTGTATTTATAATGTTCGATATTTAGAAGATCTTTGAGAATGGAAAGAAATCTGATTGCGTTATAATGTTTGTAGGGATAAAAGATTTTGCTTATTTAGTAGATGTTTTTCCATGAGTAGAGCCTAGTTTATATTATATGCGTATGATTAAATGATATTTTTCAAAGTTAAGTGATGTTTTCTTAGAGCCCTGGTGAAGAGGAAAAAGGTTCCCCATCAAGTGTATTTAGAAGTAGATGAATTATTGTAGAAGTGTTCAGTAAGAGTTATCTGCTCCTCATGTAGATATCCCTTATAACATATAGTCTGTATAATCATGAAAATATAGCTCTGTGTTAATTAATGTGGCCAGATAAATTGTTAAATTAATTCTTGATGTAATATTAGTGTCTTATTTTATTGATGAATTGCAACATTGTCCCAAATAAAATAATTGTATGATATTTTCTTAATGAATGGAAAGTTTGTAAAAAAGATTATTTTCTATCATTGTTGCTTGACACACGCACACACACGCATAATATAAATAATATCGTGTATAAAAAGTATAGTTATTGAAATTAAAATGAGAAATAAATGTTTTGAAATACATTACATTCATTTAAACAGAAGTATAAAGTTATTGAGATTGAAACAGGAAATAAATATTTTAAACTACAGTGCATTTATTTAAATAAAGGTTATAAATCATCAAATCATCAGAATGAACATGATTTTGTTGCTATGCATGAAAGGTATTCGTAATTGAAAGTGATTATGTAGTCAATTAGAGAAAGTTGCTTGGTTGAGAGCCAAATATAATAAATTTGATTTATTTTATTAATTAATGGTAATATCCTCTCAAAAGTATTTTTTTTGTGTGTTAATAATATAACATGTTGTTTATTTAGTGTCATGTAGATGAAACATGTAGGCAAAGCATGTGTTCAAAGTTAGAATATTTAAGTTTCATTGTTAATTTGCTTTGATAATAGGGATAATCCCAAACTGATGCTTAAAGTTTATTTGACAATTTAAAAATCTGTAGGACAAGTAGTCCAATTATAAATATGTTAAACCAAATTTATTTTATTGTAATAAATGATTTATTTTATTTGTTTAAAATCTTAAAATTGTGTCTGGAGTTATTATTGTATACATTTCGTGTTTTCCATTTCCACATCTCCACATTTCATAAATCTATCATAAAATAGATATATTATTTTAGAGTTATAATATTAAATCTGCTAGTGTCTGACAATATTGTTTTTCTTAATCCAAACATTATAAGAAACATTGGCCACCGGATAAACGTATTAGAAAGGTTACCAAGTTAGTATATTTGTTAGATGATGATATGAAATTAAAATACCCTATTTCTGTCATTATCTTATTATTGAAACACAGTGGAATATTTTAGTCATTTCATTACATTTTTATCATACTTTAAAATTATAATTTATGGGCCAATGTAGTTTATTTAATTCAACTGTGTTTGTTAAATTTCCAGAGATCTTATTGTTTATTTCTTGATTGGCATTAAAGTAGATGTTTAGATTATGATATGCCAAGTCATAGAATTGTTTAGTATTATAATTATAGCAAGCTGATATATGTTATATTTGGATGAAGGAAGAAATTAAGTTTAAAGTATATTTTAATAGATTGTACCAATAAACATGATTCTTTATCATACAATTAATTAATAAACGGATTTACATTATATTTAGTGTTTGTAATATTTCTTCTTTCATTTATTTATCATCATATATCTTATGAACTGACTTTAGCCTCCCACTGAGCTGAACATGAACTTAAATATAGAGTCTCAATAATAGTTTTGTATTATATATCTTATTATATTGTTCTATTCATTAATAGAACTGGCGCCTGGGCATTTCGCTCATGTAATGTATATGGGCGGTGTTGGGAGTGTAGGTTATAATATATATATATATATGTGGGATATGATAATCTGGACCAACTGATAAGTGCTGGTTCAGCATGAAATACATATATTGGAGATCGTTTATCATTTTCACAAGTATGGGGTCATGAGCATCGGTTATATTGGATAGAGTGGGTGACTGTAGGGAGCTTGAAAGTCTAGGTTCTAATCCCCTTTAATTATATCTAGGTTACGTATACACATTATACTTGTATTTCAATATTAATATTATAGCAATACTGTGCCTGATCTCACTACCTAGATTTCAGGTAAGAGAAGTTATTTAGGAATATTGAAGAGAGTTTTCTAATTTTAAGGTGAGTCTGCAACATTTCTGAATAATTTCTATTGTGCTGAAGTGGTATTTAATCTGAACCTCTTGAGAAAATGTATACATAAATGAACCTGAAATGTATGCTGATATCCATTTCCCCATAAAATATTTTCATTTTAATATAAATTGTGGTAGGCACATATCTTCATTTGTTATTTTTCTATAGTTTAAAAGTGGCTAAATAAAGAAAACAATTCAAGGTCACATGTTTAACAAAAATATGTTTATTTTTTGAATAAATAAATCATTTATTAAAATTTGAAAAATAGTTTCTTAAATTATATCAGTTGACAACAATGCTTTATTAAAATGAGAAGAAATCACATGTTCAAAACTAGTGTTTATATATATATATATAGAATGCATTGTTTGTGTTACTATAGAGACAGAAACAATTTCAGAAGGAAGAACATACATTCTTTCCTTTAAAAAAAAATGGATCTAGCCTTACCTTATTTTATAAATAATTTTAAACTAAGAGCAAAGAAAGATGTACAGAGGATAAAACAAGTTAGAAAAAGGGGAAACAGAAGCTTCTCTTTTGTTTGATGTTTGAGATTAAAATGAAGTGAATTCGATCGCCATAAATCCAAGACTACTAAAACTACTTGGATTGTAATATCAACAAAAGAAAAATAAATGGATAACATTCAGGGATTAAAATATCTAAGGAGCCTTATATATGTGTGTGCTAGCATAAAGGGAGATTAGAAAAGAACTGCTGTAAGATAAAAAAATTAAATTGAAATTTTATATATACTAATAGTAAGTGATGCTCTAGAAAAAAATCTAACTTATCAGCAACAGTTGCAAGTAAAATGAAAATATTTATAAATGTTTATAAAATCTTTCCTCTAAATTAATAGTATTGATTACAATGCAGTCTAAATTTGTCCCTCGATAACCTAAATAATAAGTCGTGTAAAATAAAAGATCAATTAAAACATAAATAATATTTGCATAACTTGGTTTGCATTATAAATAACTAAAAAAAATATTACTTGATTTTTATTCCTTTTAAAAGATAATACTATTACTAAATTTCCTTATATTTTATTTTTATTTGCATGAAAGAAAATCTAGTTAATCATTCAATCACCACAAATAAATTAATGTTTATCTTAATAAATGTATATTGCTGTTATTAACTTAGGTGTTTTGATTTACTATTGCATGAGTCATTACAAAAGTAATTTACATCCCATGTTATATCTCACTATCAAGTAAAACATTATTTAATAAATTTTATCTTCTTTACCAAGCAAGAGAATTCACTATGGACCCATTTACAAATTTATGACTCCATTGTACATATATATATAAACTATTATAAAGTCATTTGTAATCAACTCATTTATTTATTAGTTATATTTTGAAATCCTGAATATGACATTTACTCAGTATATTTAGATTATCCAAATATATAATACACAAGTGGAGAAAACCACTTAGTTTATAATTATATTTATTACAGGTAGTTGCCCAAATATGTGATGCATTTTCAGACCAACTATCCCTGCTGTCATAATATTTTCATTACATTTCTGGTTACCTAATCTGAGAGGATTTACTGATAGCCATTTTCCATTTATGACATTATTTGTCTAGTAAATATAATTTGTCCAAACTTCAAACACTTTTTAGCAAACTCTTTATTTGTACATTCACAGTCACCTACGTTTCGACTGACCTGCAGTCTTCTTCAGAGCCAGACTAAGATCAAAATAGTCTGGCTCTGAAGAAGACTTCAGGTCAGTCGAAACGTAGGTGACTGTGAATGTACAAATAAAGAGTTTGCTAAAAAGTTGTTTGAAGTTTGGACAAATTATATTTATAGGATATTACGGCAAACATAAAGAAAAGTGGAATTTTAGTAATATTTGTCTAGTGTGATAAGAAGTCTATTATTTTATACTATCCATTATAAATTTTGATTTCAAGAACATATTTTATTTATGAGATAGTACCCAAATTTGTAAGATATTCAGAACAGTTATTTCCTAACCTTTATTATTACATTGCCAAATGTATATCATATAATACTAAATCATCCATGCACTTTCCTAGTTACAAAATGCTTTATTTAGCACCATCTTTTACAGTTTATAGTTTCGATTGCAGTTGAAGTTAGGAGATATAAAAGTTCTCAAGAAGATTGCTGGGGCAATCGAAACTGTAAACTGTAAAAGAGGGTGCTAAATAAAGCATTGTGTAACAGTAGTAATGTGCATGAATGATTTAATATTAAATGATAACAGTTATTTTCATTTTTTTTATCGTTCATTTTATTTTATTTATTATTAGAATATTTTCCATTACAGTACATATATATTAATACATACAGTTTCAAATAAATATACACAGTAAATATTGCTAACTGAAAATTCACATGTAAAATATCAAATTATTCCCAAATATTGTTTTTTCAGTGATGCTACCTTGCAAATAAAAGTTTAAATTTCAAACTGCATGACCAAGAACATCTTGGTCATATTGCTTAAAATTCCAACTTATCTTCGTTTACAAGGTAGAATTGATGAAAAAACATGTTTGGGGAGTGATTTGACATTTTACAATTTTAAATGTATATGTCAAAAAGAAATGGAAGTAGACAAACCTTACAAGCTGTCAATAGGCATACACATCCATCTACTCTACTTCAGAAAAAACATTGAGGACAGATTAGTTGTCTATTCATGTTAAGAACAAAAGCTTTATAAGTAGTTAACCATTCTATTCTGAACAATTTTTCTGAAAAATAGAATTTTAATCAGAAGGGGATTACAACCTATACACATGCGCTGTAATGTTCTTTTAATATCTCAATAATGTTTTGTGGAGTACAAAGGATACTCTCAAATTAAAGCCCAAGATACAGACTTTGAAAAGAGCAGCTATCTTATCTTTGTATCTAAATTTATTTGCACAGGCCAATCTAAAACATCTTGGAATAGTAGTGTAAATGTGTTTCATTAATCACTTTACATCCATTCATTTTATTCCATTCATTAATAATTGCAAAATCCTCCAACCTACTGCCTCTTATATATTATGAAATATTAGAATCTATGTAACTCTCTATTTAATTTACTAATACAGTATTCATAAGTAATTGGCCTATATAAGTGAATTTAGGTACAAAAATAAGATGGCCACTCTTAACTTTATGTTATATTTTGGAAAAAATATTGTTCTAGTAACCATAATTTGTAAAAGTTATAAAGCTAGGATTTGTGTCTCTGGAAAAAATAGAAAAGAATAGAAACTTAAATATAAAAAGATATTGCAGGCTTAAAAGCAACGAAAAAAGACTGCTGATAGATAAAAGAAATGTGAATCATAATGCAGGAAAGGCCTAATGGATTTTTAAATATAAAAAAGGCTAATAATGTTTAGATTAGAACATTAGGCTATTTAAAACTAATCAAACAAAAGAATAAATATTTGCAGGATTAATTGCAGAGGAAAAGAAAAGTGCATATATGCAATTAAACGCTTGATAATTTGAGAAAATACGCTTTGCTGAAGGGAATAGCTTAATGTAAATAGCTATTACCTTTTATAATAATTAATACCAGCCATTAAACTGTGAAAAAGTATAAATCGTGTGTGCCAAAAAGAGCAGAAGCTTTTTCTTACTCTTTGTGTGATGGTGCGATTGCATCACTGGACATCAGGAGAAAGAACCCAGAGAAAAAGCTGTTAAAAAAGTTGTAGCAACTTTTCTGCTACAAGGGATGTCATCCCAGAGACCAAGCTTCTGTAGATATAAACAGCCAGATAGGGAATTTAAACAGACTGCACTGATCTTATTTTTTATTTGTGTATGCCTGATAAGGCCTCATGAGAATTGTGTAGAGTCAGACTGTGAGTATAAACCATTTTTAGTTATTTACTCAGATCTAAGAACAGTTAAGACAGTCATTAGTGTTAGTGAGAAAATAGTCCTCCAATTCAAGGACTGATTTGATCGCAGTAGTAAATGCAGAACTTTAGGAAGATATATGTGCACGAATAACTGTCAGGTGGGCAGTTATTAGTAGTCCTCGGAATTACTGAAGGTGTGATCATATATAATGTGTTATGTATATAAATGTATTTTCATTTTTATTTGGATGTTTTCTTTAAAACTTATATTCTACAATTGTTGTTATTTTTTGGCATTCAGCTTTGTAGTTGAATAGACAACACTTTTCAAAGTCTCTATCTTGTGCTTTGAGTATCTTTTCTACTCAACAAAACACGATATTAAAAGAACATTATAGAGCATATGTATGGGGTGTAATTGATTAAAATTACAAATGATTACTGGGCTAGTAAATTAAATAGAGAGTTACATAACCAATAGAAATAAATGGGCAAATCCATTAAAGAACAATATCAAGCAAATGATATTATGTAACAACTAATTAACATTGTTAACTACCAAGTTGACCATGTACCAATAGCTTATTGTCTGAATATTTATTAGGAAGTAAAGAATTTTATTTATTTAAAATTTTGAATCTCTCAATTATAAATAATTTTTTCAATAATTTACTGTCTTATCCAGACATTTTATTTATTTATGATTATTTTTCTTTAATTTTCTTAATAAATAATAATAAAAAGATTATTCTTATAATACCCATTACCTAATTATAAATATTAATAGTTATTATTACAAATTATTTCATTTATTACTAGTAAAAATTGCCATTTTTCATTATCTTTCAAATTTTATATGAATTTATTGAAATAATTTATAATGAAAAAAAATAATTTATATAAAATAAGTTCTGAATAAACATCAATATCGGAATGATTGAATAAATATTGTTTCCTTAACAAATCTTGGTTAAAAGACTGAAAAAAGAGTAAAAATTTTTTAAAGTTGCTACTAAAATCTTTTCATCGTGCTGTGAAAATGAATAAACTTTTTTATCATCTCCTCTTATATACTTTAATGCAATCTTTTTTTATATGTAATTTCTTTTTTATTTTGATTACAGTTTCAACTGTCCTGCAGTCTTCATCAGAGCTACAACATTTAAACATGTAATCATATAACAATTATTTTATATACATATTTTATATTACCATTCATAATCATATTTAACTTTAACTCTATAGCTCTGCTTCTCTTATTTCTTACCTATGAATAAATTTTATGCTACTAGAACTACTTCATGAAACAATTAAATCCACATATGCTACTGAGATAACTTACAAGGAAGATTCATTAAGGATCATTTAAATAAATCTGTGAATACAACTCATCTTTTGCTGATGTCAACCTATAGAATAGAGTGATATTGAAATAACAAAAAGTGGGTATTATTTATAGGTTAATTTAAATGACTGAATGGGAATCTGGCTTGTAAATTGTCTTAATAACTTATTTGGATTTGTTTGTTCTGTAAAATAGGTTTATATTTTTTAGAGTTACATGTTTGATAAGCAATTTACATGCTCATTAAAAAATTATTTATTACTATGACAATTCTATAAAATATAGATTCATGCTAAAAAAAGCCTGACTTCTTTAAGAGTACTTAATGATGTAAATCCACAAATCTAGAGATGAATTTTCTTGAAAAGATCTTACAAATCTTCTCCAACAATATTGATCAAAAATATGCCATAATATCAGGTATTGAAGCTGTTTCATCTTACATATACAAAAAAAAAATTACCTATTTAAAATGATCGCAGATATTTCACATAAAGGACAATCATTTAAATATTATATATATCAGAAAAAAATGTGTGATCAAAAATATTACTATTTCTATAAAATAATGTGATGTCGTGGACATATATTTCATACTCCAAGATAAAAGTTTGTGACTCAGTACCCACAATTAAAGTTGCAGAACTGAAAATATGCTTTGGAATTTCGAATAACAATGAGTATGATATTATAAATATGAAGATTTTGTGGCTTGCACAATCAATTGCAAATGGGACTAGTTCATATTAAGTATTTTTATAATTCATTGTTAATGCTATTTTTCCTGAAAGATTCAAAAAATTCATAAGCTTGTAAGTATCCATGTCAAGTATTGTTCTTTCACCATTTTCTAATCTGATGTAAGATGAAAGCAATATCACTCTTTTAAAAATTGGTTCACAACTATCCATCCACTTTAGTAAATTTAGATCTTTATTAAACTTATGTTATAAATCGAAGATTATAAATCTTGGTAAATTTCTAAACTCTAAAATAAAGTTTGTTTTCATTTTCTCCCAAATGCTAAAACGATAATGAAAAAAAGATGGAAATCAAGATCAGTCAGAGAAAATTATAATTGACATGGCATGGACTAAGACAAAGTGATAAGATGATGTATGATTAAACATTCCATGGGCACCATTCTTTGTGCTTACACAAAGATTAAACTCTCTATACAATAGCGCCATTCAGTGCAAGCCAGAGAAATCAATGGATGCAAGAAGGTTTGTGCATAAAATCCCTATCTAATGCCTACTCATCTAATACCCTGACTAGTTTCTAGCTTGTGGCTTCCATCAGTGAGGAGAGTTGCATTAGATCCTAAAATCTAGGTACAGTCCTCTCAGATCCAAGGCTCCTCACTGATGAAAGCCACAAGCTAGAAACTAGTCTGGGACATTAAATGAGTAGGCGCTAGATAGGGATTTTTGTACAAAACCTTCTCACATCCACTGATTACTCTGGCTTGCACTGAATGCTGCTACCATATGGAGAGTTTAGCTTCTGTGTATGATAATAAGAAAAACACTAACTATGTTAGAGAACGAGTTTGCATGAACGTTAAGAATTAGTGTAGAAAACACCACAATTTCTGAATAAATATATATTGGACTATTTCCTTCATCAAGAATTAATTGTTAAATGCCTTTTAGAAAAATTCAGACTTTATTTAAGTTTTTTCAAATACATTCAATCAACTATTGGTAATAACACATGTTAATACAGAGCACAATGTTTCAAGTGGTATTTTTTTTCTAACATATGACAAATAAAATGCCTTGATCACAAATTTTAAGACAAACTATTGAAGCCTAGTAATGAATAGATCAGAGTCATGAATGTCTTGAAAATAATCAGTCTCTCGACCTATTGGCAGATTAAAGGTGGTTAGTTAGATGAAAAAGTTAGAAATGTAAATATGAATAAAAAAAGTGATGGCGTAATTTATGTTAGCATTATTATTTACTCGCAAAATAATGTATTATTTCCATCGTGAGCTTCACACTGCACATAAAGCTAAATGAAATGTTACTTGTGTACAGTTTTAAAAGTTTACGTATTTGCACTAACGTGAAACTTAATTTCAGATCAAAATAAGATTTGTGACTTGTTAATTTTTCAAATAGGTGAATTTTAATACTTTATTAACCGAATTTCCTTCTTTTAAGTACATAACAGAGAGGTTTGCAGCTGCCATTACTATTAAAAAAAGGACAAAATATTTTTTATTTGCCCTCGTCTTCCGAATTAGGGTCAGATTAGTGTCATTTTTATGTGAAGATATTAGTCTGTCACGAGTTTGCTAAAATATATTAATTTCTTAACAAGGTTAACTTCTCATTCTATTAAAACAAGAGCCTAGACAAATTCAATAAATAATGTTTGAAATAATATGAGTGAATTTTGCGCACAGTGTCAACCAATGAGTAGATGACTACTTCTCTTTCTAAGCTGCCTCTCAGAATCAGTGCATGTGTTTTGTAACAACATTGTTTAGTTATTCGCCACAAAAATTTTAAGGTGATAACATGTCTTGATCATGAGTTACAATATGAAATGAGACAGTACGTGTCATCCATTTGTTAATTGTTTGTCATCCTCTACCTGTCATTATGAAATATTCCAAACCACTTGAAAATGTTCCTGTGACTCATGATATTATTGCCATTCACAATTTGAATCATTTCAAATGTTTCATAAGCTTTTCCCAATTTACAACAAAATTTAATATCAACTTGTTATTTATCATGAGTTAAAGTACAAAACACCCAAGATCCAGACCTGCCAGTGCTTTACAATTTTGACAGTGAATAGCAATGTAACGCATACATAAACAGTTTAGAAACCGAACCTGTCACTAGTGACCCTTTTCATCGGAACACACTGTAATTAATTGAATAAAGTAATAGCAAATCATCCAACACCTGGTCTGAATCAGATATATCTGTGGTGGCATAATGATTTCATTTTGAGGCTTTCTCTACCTGGCCATTCTTAGTAACATCTACAAACTCACCGATGAGAACACTATGCAAAGTAATAAAATTTTAAACAGTTATCTGACATTTGAAAGTTACGTAGTGCAATATGCTATAATTATAACAAATTGTAAATCTTCCTTTCACTAAGTAAAAGGGTCTAATTATCATGTGGAGCTCCATTTACATTAACAAAGACAATCATTTCATAACTTAACTTTTAGTATCTTTGATATCTGAATTTTGAATCTCTTTTTATGAATGCTAAAAGAATATTTCTCATTTGGCTTTAAGATTATGGCATTATAATCTCTTAATGCTTAATATGATCCTTTGGTGTCTTTATTTTGCCTTGCTTCCATATTGCATACCATAACTAAATTTTTTTTACAGAAAAACGATTCCAATTTTTAAATTTTAGAGGTATTTTCTAATCCCAAACTAAATGTCTATAAAAAATATGGTTGCTTACTAGTCACCTATTTTTGCCACTGATATTAAACAGATTTTAGATGGACATGAAAAAGGTGAAACAAAGTTACTTCAGTAGAATTAAAAAATTGATTTCACTATGCTTTCTAATTTGTATTCAATAGAAAATCTTTTTTAAGTAGTTGAAATTAGGACATGTTGAATTTTAATAGATTCCTGTCCCACCTTCTTTATTTCATAAATCACCTATATGGATACTTCTACCAGAAATTTTTTATGTAATTGTGTGTCCATATTTTAGAAGATATTTGCATAACGTCCTCTTAATGTATGAAAATAGAAATTGTCATTCTATCCCTTTTATATAAATTAAAATAAAGCCTGGAAACTCCTTTTATAATATGCCTTACTTGTCCAGCATTATAATTTTCACAACTGATTTGTGGTAGCGGAATTAATTCAGCGAGTATCATGCTCCATAATTTTACTCAAATCATTTTGCTAGGGGAGTGTTGTATTACTTTAAAAATAACTTAAGTTTTTCCATTGAGATCTCAATATTATTTTGCCATATAGTTTCAGCAGATTATTCTATTGAAAACTTGACATTTTAATGCAAAGTTTGTCAAATAATAAACAGTAAACTGGTCTTCTTAATTTTAATCTTGCTGTTGAAAAAGTAAAAATTGTTATAAAGTACAATAATTAATAAGCGATTAAAATACAGATTACAAATTTAATAAGTTATAAACTTATTTATCTAAACTTTGCAAATACTTTTATATTTAGAAAAAAATAACTCAAATTGATCTTTCTGTATATGCTTTTATTTAACATATTCTTCTTTTTTTTTTTTTTTAACTGTTTGTCTAGAAAAAAATCTAGGCTTCAATTTTCATCTACTTCCCAATTTCTAATCTAATTGAAATTTTGCATTTTTACGAATTTCATGGATAATACGCTTTTTTAGAAACAATTTTAACAAAAAATTAAAGATTTAAATTTTACATGGTATTCAGTATTAAGTGTTATTAAATTGTATCTAAACCTTCTTTATTTCTAATTTGTGGAACTATATAGCTCTGTGCATTTTGGGAACTAGATGGCTCTGCATGGTTTGGTGCAACAGTGGAGTCAGACTTGGGGATTGGGAGGCGCCAAAATTGATTCTAGCACTCGCCGATATGGCGCTTAAACTTATGAACTCCAAAGCAATAAAAGCACTAGCCTGTTTTTTTAATGGTGCTTAAAAGTAGAAAATAAAATATACATGTAAATATACTAAAAAGTTAAAAAAAAAAATGCGATAAAAAATAAATTTTCTTTAACTTTCACAATATTCTGGATATTATGCGATCAAAATAAAAGTATGTGTGACACTCATATTGTTATGAATGCTGCATTCTTTTATTTTTGATCGCTTAATATCAAGAATACTGTGAAAGTTAAAGAAAATTGTGTTTTCTTTTTTAGCGCATTTATGTAAATAAAAGTATTGGTTCTTCAAAAAAATTTTTTTATATTTTTTATTGTTTGATAGACGCTTTAGTGAAATCCATTACAATATATTTCATGATGAAACAAAAATTTGGAACATTCTTAAGCTTACTATAATTTTTGTATATAAATAAATGTTTATAATCTAAACACAATTAAAATTCTTTTCTAAGCTATTATATTAATAAGTAAAAAAAATAAATCAAAATCATACTTTTTTCCCATTAAATGTCTTTTCTGGATAGGATGATATATAATTCTGAATAGGTTTATCCAGATTAATTTTGCCTTCCTGCCAGAGTTTCGCTACAACTGTCGCAGTTAATGGTTTACTGATACTCGCAATTCTCATAACTACTTCAGGTTTACAGGCCACATGATTTTCAAGATCAGAATAACCCAATCCTAAATACAAAGAAAAAAAAATCATATATGAATCAATACTAAAACAAATAAATCCATTGTAAGTGATGTGATGCATTATGGCTTCTCCTTAAACGGAGTCAGGAATCTCTCAGCAACAATGCCCAGATAAACCTGTTAGCCACTTTATCTTCCATTCCCCACTCTAAGTTTTCCCATATTCTGCTCCATCTCATTTCCATAACATAATCTTTGTCAACTCTATGACCTTTATATCTAAATCCCCCTTATCTTTTCCCAAACCCAACATAAAAACCAATAATCCACTTTCTGTATAATCACTTTTTTCAGATTTATTCCTCCATAACTTCATTATTTGTACCCTTTCTGTTTTCAAGCATTTACATTCAATTAACAAATGTCTAATATTTTATATTCCTTCCATACATTAGTGCCACCTAGTGTAAGCCATAGTAACTAATGAATGCAAGATTTGTACATAAAATTTCTATCTAATGCCTACTCATCCAATATTTCCAGACTAATTTCTAACTTGTGGCTTTCACCAGTGAGAGCCATGTGTTATTTGGTTTCCAAATCCATTATATTAAAATTTATTAACTCGTGAAATTCATTATAATTATCACAGATGACAACAGAATTGATGTAAACTATAACATTTCAGATATAAAGGTAACTTTTTCTAAATGGAACAAGTGTAGACATTATCTTACCTGACTTAGTGTAATGAATCACTAAATATTAAACTTTGAAATTAAAGCTTTTATTAATTATTTCTACAAACATTATTCGACAATGGATGGGGTTTATAAAATCCCTCACCTAGATAATCATTAAAGTACAAGTTCTGAGGGTTAGAAACTATATATTAAGCTGAAGATTTTTATAAGGTTGTAAGCCATTAGCAAATGACTTTACAAGATATTTGAACAGTGTACATGTTGCCAATTCATTTTCCTACATATTAAACTTCTTTATCAATCCACTAAATATTTTATATTACTGAATCTATTTTTATTAAAGTAATACATTCTAATTTTTTTTTAATAAGCATGTAAATAACGGAAAAGCTTATCAAATATGTAACACCAAAAATAAAGAAATCTAAAAATGTTGCTAAGAAATTCACAAACTAGATTCCCAAAGGAGCATTTACATGTTCTTATAAATAATGACCATCATTGGCTGTATCACATAAAAGATACTCTTAAGAGAATTCGTAAATTTGATTCCCAAATAATCATTTAAATGAACTTGTAAATAATGTCTACCTTTGATTATATCAATGTCAATCTATTTATCTGACAAAATAGATCGGCATTAATATAACAAAAGATGGATCTTATTTACAAATTCATTTAAATGATTCTATGGGAATCTAGCTTGTAAATTATCTTAGTAACATATTCGGATTTGTTTGTTCAACAAATAGGTTTAATGCCTTCCACATGGTTGTGAATTGGTTCAAAGTTGTAAAGATTGATAAATATAGCAGTTCAAAAGTAAAAAAAGATATTAAATATAATATTATATTCAAATATTTAAATTATTAAATGTCATATTATAAATTTATTTAATGCACATTGATTACGTAAGTAATATTTACTAAGGCAATAAACCTAAAGCATGTGTGGTTGAAAATGCGAAGGTAGGGACCTCTACAGGTCTTAACCACAAGCTTACACATTGGAAGAAATTTATAATTACAACTTTAAATTATCGTAATAGAGTTCTAACTATAAGATCTTTCCATTGACTCGTAAATCGGAAGATTTTGTGAGTACTAATGTATAATAGGAATTGTGGACTTAATCAGTGAAGTATTGAATAGCTTCACGCTCTCAGATCTAACTGCTTCAGCTTCACCTATTTATATAGAAAGTAGGTTGAAGTGAAGAAGTTCTCCTCTTTTCTTCCAATGTGTAAGCTTGTGGTTAAGACCTGTAGAGGTTCCTACCTTTGCATTTTCAACGACACATGCTTTAGGTTTATTGCCTTAGTAAATATTAAATGTCATATTGTAAAATAATTTTAAATAATATAATAGGCATATTAAAAAGATCTAAATTTGAGAAAAACTTGTGAATTATATAAAAACTTTCTCTTATCAATGAATGTAAAGAACGTATTGCAAAACAACTCAGTAAAGAAATAGATTTCAAATAATTAAATTAAACATAAGTTTTAAAAAAGATTGAGCCTGTTTTGATAAGAGATTCAAAACACAAAATATATAAAAATCAGATAATTGAATAATTACAGTGTTTTGCAAGTTCAATCGCTTAAATAATGAACGCATTTTAATACTCATGTAATTAAAAAAAAAATCAGGTCAGAAAGGTGTCAAAAATAGGATATTGAAGTGGTAAACAAGATTATCAAAGCCTGTGAAAAACAAGAAACAAGGGCATTAAAAACAAAACGTCAGTTTTTCTTAAAAGCACTAAAGCTAGAGTCACACTTTATCATGCTATATCAAACCTTCATTATGCTGAGTAGAACAGAGAAAAAACTGCCAACTCCTGAAGTCTACCCTGGATCATTGTCAGCTGATCAAACTATATATTTGAATGAACCTCTGATTAAAATGAAAAATCAATGCTTAAGCTTCAAATTTCAAAATCAGGAGATTGTTAAAGGATGTTATGGTAACTTACAAATGGAATCAATTAATATTTTGCTATCACAGAAGAAATCAAACTCTGTCTGAACTTTTGTTTTGTAAGATAAAAAAAAAACTGTTTAGACTGTTATCCCAATGTATTAACCATTTTAGGCTTTTATTTTAGTGTATATTTAATACTAACAAATTATATTTTATATTATTGATTGTTTAAAGCAGGAAGTAGTTGAATTTTAATGCAACTGAAATTTTAAAAAAAAGATTTGTATAAAAAAAAATCACTCTACCTTGCCTATATATATACTGTGTTTGTCAACATTTTTTAAAAAAAGATTTCTTTAATATGAAATCATTAGATAAATAATCAAAGATATAATATCCACTTTAAAACAAATGTGCACACTTGTAAAATATTTAAAACATATCCAAGTGCTAAAAATAATGAACAAAATATAATTATAAATATTTTACATTAAAGGTTTATTTTGAAATTTGATTGAGTCCATTTGTACATATATGTACCCTTGTATTAATGACTGAGTTAAATTTTTATAATTACCCAATATCTATATTGAAGCTATACATATATACACATGGAATATATATATATGTCTGCTTCACAATTCACTGTGGTTTAAGTAAAGATCCAGAGTTCAACCACAATGAATGTAAACTAAATGTAAAGTAGAAAAATTTACGGAATGTTCTTTTAATTTCAGAAAATGAAATATTTTATTTTTAGATAATGAAATAAAAATTCCTAGAGCTCACCAAGGAGATTAATTAGAGATAATAAAAAAATAATTAATTAAAAGAAACCCACCGTAATTAAAAAAATAAGATAAAGAACAATGGGGATTGGAATGCAAGACGGCCAGCAAGTTGTGTAGATAGAGAGTTAGTTAGTTTCTGCACGGTCTTTGCCTGAGTCAGTTCAACTAGGAGGACTAGGGAAATATCACAAGATATTTAGTGAAAAAGAATATAATCAGCTTGTGGGTAAAAGTTCTCGCAAAGAAGAGTATATTAACCACAAACCTTTAAAGAAAGAATTTTTCATGCGCTGTAATGGAAATGGCCGAGTAGACCTTTGTCTCTCTCTCTCTCTCATCGTTTTTCTGAGTTGCTGGAACTGGAATGACTTAATATCAAAATGAAGAGTCGGTGTTAGACATTTTCCTGCCTGACCAAATGCCTGCTGCCGGACACGGATCATGAAGTGCACTAAAATCTCCATAAGACTATCTCATTAAAAAAAGACGTAAGCATTTCACATTTACCGGTAATATAAATCATTGTATCGGTGTTTGTTATATATTTAAATGTTTTCATTAACAAAAACATATACGTAACTTTTCGTTTTATTATATATAATGTATTTGTGTGATTAATTAATTTTTAAAGCGTTTTTCTTAAAAGGGCAGAATAATAAAATATTCTGTCATTATTCTTTTATATATATATGTAGTCATTTTATTTAGAGTGGAGTGATTTGAAATAACCTGTACATTTTAAATGCGGGAGTGTTTTTTTTTATAATCAAGAAATGTTAAAGAAGTTTTATTGATAGAGGTGGGAGAGTTGGTTAAATAGAGTTCTAACATATTTTATTAAGCCACTAGTAAATAAATAAATATAGCTAAATCGATCATATAAAGATCGATAAATATAAGGGGATTTCTTTTCTTAATCTAAACTTTTACCTCAGTTTTGTAGAGCTTTGGTGTCATGAGAATTTAGATTCTCGTATTTAATTCAGGCTTGATTTTTTTTAAATGGATTATTATTCCATCTTAATCTTTTGGTATTACTTGGGGAGGCGGAAACACCTTTATAAATATGTCTTAAGTCAATCTCCATATTGGTAGGCCTATCTTCGGAAATCTCCAGATAAAATTCCGGAAATTATTATATGTAAAATCTATAAATGACTGAACATAAGCATTATGCTCTGTTCCGAATCCGGATCATGCTCTGCGAACGGGTTCCTTATCCTACTATGTTTTAGGGTCGGAGCGCTATCCAGCCTCATTTCTTTTACATTCCTCATATGGGAAAATATCTCAGAAAAACCCTGCCTACCAAGAAAAGGAGAAAAATAAAGAATCTCTGAGTAATACATATTTAGTAATACATTTGTTCTATTAAGCCTGACTATCTTCTATATTCAAAGCACTACACGGAAAAACCTGATGATGTTGGTGAGGTAAAGGGGGAAAAGAAAAGAACAAAGGGGGTTTCAAATTTAAGTTGCTGGCTATGTTTTAAATCATAGCTAAAAGAACATCTATTTAACTAGTGATCTGTTTGTTAAGATTTTCTTCTTTTTCTACCACCTCTGGATGACCCCTTTTACTCTCTCTCTCATTTCCTTGAATCATTCACTCTATGCCCAGTAAATGTGATAATTTGTAAAATGAAACCGAGGTTTACTGCATATCTATAGTTATTGTTAATCCATTAATGCTCTTGGGTAGGCCGAGAGATTACTAACCGCACCTTTAGAGAGTGATCTTTGTTTATTTCTTTTTTTGATAATAAATTGTAATTCTTTTGTAAACAATAAATTTCTATTTTATTTTAATACATTCACATATCGCTTTCTTATCTGTAAATTCCCCCCTCCGAGTCTTGTCTCTCCCTGACCACCGGGCATACACTAAGAAGAAATTCTAATGAGGTCTTGGGAAATAAGTCACTTAGTGGCAGTCTGAAGGAGTAGGTGAGGTTCGAACCCCCTCAACCTGCATCTCTAGATTGGGTTAAAGCAGCTCTATTTTTCATACCGTTACAATATAGTGGACTTATTTAGTTTTGTTCTATAAATTTAGAGTCAAATACAAAGGACTACCTCAGTTAATTAAGGATTGAGAAAGGTGTAAGGCAAGGTGACTCCATATCTCCAAAACTTTTTACAGCAGTGCTGCAAGAAGTATTTTGTGGATTAAAATGGGAAACTAAAGGAATGAAAGTAAATGGAGAGTATTTAAGTCATTTAGATTTTGCAGATGATGTAGTTGTTTTTGCAAATAATGCTTCAGAGCTGCAGGAAATGTTGCAGGAGTTAGCAGATGAAAGTAGAAAAGTAGGACTAAAGATAAATGTTAAAAAGACTAAAGTAATGTTTAATCGATTTGCTCAAAATATGAAAATAAAGATTGATTATGAAGAATTAGAAGAAGTTAACAGTTACAAATACCTAGGTCAGATTATTAATACAGATGGAAACATAATGGAGGAAATTAATCATAGAATTAAACTTGGTTGGAGTGCTTTTGGTAGAAATAACTTGATACTAAAAGGAAATATGCCTATGTGTTTGAAAAGAATGGTTTTTAACAAATGTGTTTTACCAGTTCTTACTTATGGATCTGAGACTTGGACACTTAGTAAAAGAGCAATACAGAGACTTCAGACCACTCAAAGGAGTATGGAGAGATGTATGTTGGGAGTAACAAGAAGAGATCGAAAACGCAATGTATGGGTAAGACAACAAACAGGTGTTACTGACCTTATTGAAAAAATGAAAAGATTGAAATGGAGTTGGGCTGGACATATTGCTAGAAGAAATGATAATAGATGGACAATTGAAATTTTAAACTGGATTCCAAGAGATTGTAAAAGACCCAGAAAGAGACCACATGTGAGATAGATGGATGAAATAAGAAAATGTGCAGGGGTGTTGTGGAAAAGAGATGCTAAAGATCGGAGAAGATGGATTAAACTTGGAGAGACCTTCATCCTGCAGTGGATTGATAATGGTTGATGATGATGATGATTAGTAAATTGGGATCAGATTCAAAGAACCACCTCTCATTATTAGTTTATTCTTAAATTGGGATTTGGACCTAAACTAGCCAAAATCCCTAGAGTTATGGTTGTAAGAAAGGTATATTGGTTAAAATGATCCCATATTAGATATGTATATGACTATACAATTACGCTTATGATATAAATAAATGTATTATATTGCAGGGTTGGCCATACATATGGCTATATTTGGAATATTTTAAAGATGAGGAATTTACTGTATAGCAAATGTGATTGATCATATAAAAAATGGTATTATAAAATTTGAGAGATCAAGGTTTTAAATTTAATCAAAATAAATTGTGGACATTTTATGAATAACTATTGTTTTCCACTGAGCATATGAACCAAAAAAAAAAAAAGAAGGAAAAATAATGAAAAAATGATTTTATTGGGAAAAAAATTATATTTGTCTGACAATTATAATATTTTGTAATGAATTATTGTTTTGTTATTGGTGTAAATAGCATGTTAACATCTTTATGTATATTTTCTGGTCTGTGTATTTATTACATGCCCATTTTATCAGAAGTAATGGTATGTTCTACAAGATCTAGCCTGACATTCCAAAGACAGGCTGTGTAGTAGTCATTATCATCATTGTATTAAAAAAATGGTTTTTTCAAAGCTTATTTAATTACAAAGGATTTAAACCCAGACAATCAAGCCCCATTTAGTCATTTTCTCCATCTTATACACCCAATACGCATGATCACATACATAAAGATAAATAATCTCCAATATACATTTTGTGCTGAACCAGCACTCCTCAATTGGTCCAGATCATCATCTCCCACATACATATATATATAATCAGTGCTCAGTTTATATTAAGATAGTAAATCTTCAGACTTAAATGGACAGGCTTCAATTTGCTCCACTCTTCACTCATCCATATCATTGAAAATCTGATAGTATGTTCAAAGCCCTTATTTTCCCATTCTCATGTTGACCATAAGTCATTCTAACACCCTTCATGTATAAGACTTTAAGTGCATTTAAATACATAGAAGAGAAATGGGCAGAATACAGGCTGAATATGTAATATTTAAATACAAGTATATTTAAGTATATAAGTATAAAAAATATATGTGCCAGTAATGCTAGGCAGTGCCCTAATCAATTATACAAATGTAAATAATTTAAACATGTATAATCTGACTATTTACACTATGTGTAGTGGAGATACAAACTACGCTAAATTTTGTTTCAAGATCCCCTCGCATTCAACATATATAGCGTACAATAGCTCACATTTTGTTGATAAACATTGATTAGAATATATATTGTTTATTGACCTGCAAATGTATTGCATTTTTTAACATGCACATATATATATAACACAAGTGCTTTTTATATGTAAGTATAAACAAAATTTAAAAAACAATTATTAAAAAATTGAGAGGGACACATTTACATATACCTGAGTGTATTTATAGCAAGAAAAAAAAAACTATCATATTTTTATTTTAAAATTAAAACAAATAACAAAATGTCTGAATTTCTAATTATCAAATACACTATGGGCGATTTTCTTTTTTTTTTACAATAATTTTTTCATCTTATGAAAACATAATAGACTAGTCTTTTTAACAAGAAATTACAATATATTTTTTTAAAAATCAGAATTAACTTTAAGTATATTCTAAAATTTTTACCATTATCTTTAGAAAGTAATTTATTATGCAAAATACTTACTTTACTATTACTTTTAGAAAATAATTTATTACGCGAAATATTATATATCAGTTTGGAAAAGATAATAAAGAATGAATGAATGTAGTTTAAACATAAATCGAAGCAATTTTATGTATATATAATCATTTATAATGCTCAGAGAAAAAGAAAAGACTGCTCAAATATCATAAAATTTGCGAATTTAAATGATTTTGTTTGTTTATTTAAATTTTTGTTTAGTTTTGGATAGCGTAAAAATGAAGCTGCATAATTAGATACAGCGTACTTTGAAAATCCACTGTATATGTTTTAAATATTTACCATTATGCTGAACCTTCTAAATGTAACTACAAAGACTAATAATTTTATAGCTGTGTTGTTTAATTTATATTAAACTCTCAATACAATCAATTAAGGATCACAAATTGTGTAGTTTTTATGAGAAATAAGTGGATGGTCAAGCCCTAGTATAGATAATAAGATTGCTATTTGTTGCATGTATTAACCATATCCAAAATTAAGTTGCTACATTGCCCTAGTATATACCACTAATCAAGACTGAAGAATACTAAGTTAGAGAAAATGATCAACAATGATAGCAATAGATAATTCACACAAGGATTTAGAGAACACCATGCTAGGAAAAATAATTTTATTGTAGATTAATAGTGGACTTCCCGATTCAAGTTTCAATATATATACAAGGTATTTTTGTGCTCAGATTATCTTAATAAATAATACTTGTGAGAAATTTAATTATTTCAATTTGAAAAAGCTTAGGTTTGAGATATATAGACAATTTGTAAATTTATAAGATTTATTCTTCTGTAGACATAATGTATTTTTTTTATTTTATTTTGAGATTTTTGAGAAAGGATTCTCATCTCTTGTGAAGATAGACCAAGATTTTATAAGTGAAGATAAAATCAGTTTTTTCTCTTTCTCTAGTATTTTTATTTCCTCTTTTCATTCTTTTGAATGTTAGTATTTAAATTGAAAGTTGGATGAATCTCAAGACCTGATCGTATCTTGACCAAATCTATAATTTAATGAATATAACTTCCAATCTTATTTATTAATGCAGTAGTTCTATGCAATTTTAATCAGAAGGATTTACACCCTCTACACATGTGAATGTTTGAAGGTTTGTAATGATGGTATATTATAAGATGTGATATGTTGAACTATTTCCATCATTTATGAGTGAATGTTGAATGTATAGAAAATTTTAAACTTTCCAAATACAAACAACTTGTTAGTAATAACACACAAATAGACAATACAGGTTAGTAATTACACAATGTTTCGAGTAGTATTATTCTCCACTCTTCTTCAGGTGTTTGCTGGCCTATATGCACAGTGACAATATTCGCTTAGAAGTTGAATTCGCACCTTTAGATTCTTGAATATTGAATTTAAGGCAAATGCTCTACCAACTGAGCTAGTCTGTCAAAGGCAGCCTTAAATTCAATATTCAAGAATCTAAAGGTGAGAGTTCAACTTCTAAGTGAAATATTGTCACTGTGCATATAGGCCAGCAACACCTGAAGAAGAGTGGAGAATAATACTACTCGAAACATTGTGTAATTACTAACCTGTATTGTCTATTTGTATGTTATTAATAACAAGTTGTTTGTATTTGGAAAGTTTAAATAAAATTTAAAATTTTCTATACATTCAACATTCACTCATAAATGATGGAAATAGTCCAACATATCACATGCTGTAATGTTGCTTTAATATCTTAACGATGTTTTGTTGAGTATGAAGGATACTCTCAAATCAAAGCATAAGATAGACATTTTGAAAAGATCAGAGCGGCTGTCTTACCTTTGTACCTAAATTTATTTATATAGGCCAATCTAAACTATCTTGGAATGAGAGCTTGAAGATGTTTCTTTATTAACTTTAATTCTATCTATTAACAATTGCAAAATTTTTCAATTTACTACCTGTCAATATTATGAAATATTAGAAACTATGTAACATTCAATTTTATTTACTAGTGCAGTAATTGTATGCAATTTTAATCAGAAGGAATTTATACCCTCTATATATGTGTTATAATGTTGTTTTAATACCTCAACAATGTTTTGTTGAGTATGTAATATAACAATATACAGAATACATAATATATATAATTAGATTCCAACCAGTAACCACCTGGATATTCACAATAAAATATAGTAATCAATATTTCTCACTGCTGTCAAGGCAACCTTCACACCTTTTAATAGCAAGAATGGAAATCCATTCCTACTAATGGTCCATTGAATATATATGGACACATAAAGATTGCAACTTGACTACAGAGTATGAAATATTGATACAATGAAGTTTAAATAAACCTCTTTAAACATGTCACTGTAATGCAGACTAATAAATAGTCAATTATAACATTATAAACTACAATACTTTTTAAATTGCCCATGTATTATTTAGAAATAAGTGAAATAGTGCCTAAAGCTAATCTGGGATAATGATGTAATTAGATTCCAACCAGTAACCACCTAAACATTCACAGTAAAATATAGTAATCAATATTTCTCACAACTTTATATATACTACACAACTTTGTATATACTATCTTATATAATTTTCAATTCATTTTTAATTGCCCAGTGTTAACTAAATTTATTGAAGTTTTATAAATATTCATACAATTATTTAAATTATGCTTAATATAAAATGTTTCCTATACTTGTCTTCTTTTTGGATCTTTAATGTAATTTAAAGGTTCAATATTTTTTTGTAGCATCTATTTTATATCCATATGTTAAGTAGTGAATATATAAAGTAGATTTATCATCTTGCCTATTGAAATATCTATAAGTATAAAACTATATATGTAAATATTTTTTTTAAATACATACGGATTTTTTCACTTTAATAACATTCTCTTTTTTGAGAAAATTAATCTAGAAATTCACTTGATAGATTGTCCCAAATTATAGATTTAATTAGAATGGAATTTTCATGCAAATAAAGCTGATTGCATACAAATTAGATCAAATATAATATACCCCCATTGTAAATGATGGGAAAAAAGGAGATGCCTTCTAGCATCCATTGATTATTCTGGTTTGCACTGAGTGGCACTACTGTATGGAGAATTTTGCTTGTTTTAATAACAGTTATGAACAAGCATAAGAAATGGTGGTCATGTGATGTTTAGTGGTTTAATATCAATCCTGCCTTATAGGATAGTGGTGCCTATGGTTATTAAAGAACCAAAGACAAAAAAGATATGGGTATTGAACTGAGTTCAGACCTATATGACTATATAAGCTATTGAGCTTGGATTGAAAATATTGTATTTTCAATTTTATTCTTATAGTTTTGTAATTAATTAGAGATAAACGATGACTGCTGGAGGGTTGCATTAGATCCTAAGATCTAAGTGCAGTGCTCTCATATCCGAGGCTCCTCACTGATGAAAGCCACAAGCTAGAAACTAGTCTGGGGATATTGAATGAGCAGGCACTAGATAGGGATTTTATGCACAAACCTTCTGGCATCCATTGATTACTCTGGCTTGCACTTAGTCACACTTGCCTGTTTTAAAAAAGGAGAAAATAGTTAAAAGAATTAGCCTGGATAAAAGTTAGTGTAGATTTAAAGTGACAACAGATCAGCAGTAAAGAAGGGTCAATGGTAGACTAGTAGATCAACTAAGTCTAAAATGGAATAGTGACAATTGAAAAGCAGTACTGGTTCATGTATAGAAAAGATTATTATTAATGTAAAGGTAATTAATAGAAATTTTATCAAATCGCAAGAGAGAAGTTGGTAGCAGAGATGGGTAATATAAATGCATAAATTGCATGTGCAGATGTAAGCACGGATATTGCAAACTTTAATAGTTTGTTCTATATGGAAATTATTTATGCTCATTTGTGTTTCAAGAGACATTTGATTTGAAAGCACAAATATAATGACTACTCATGGTGTAAGAGTCTATTTTCACCTGAGAAAAATAAATAGTGCATGAATACTAATGGACTATTACCTTTTTATATTGTTTTTACTTCATTATTATAGATATTAAATAAATATTGTTATATATCCATTTTGAAGTATATTGTTTATTTATTTAGCTCCTTGAATGGTCTTTGGAGACCCTCAGGACACAACACCAATTAATTGCATTGTTATGTTTTTTGGCTCTTACTTCTAATCATTTCCTTGTATAACTGTAGTAAATCATATTTTCAATGGTCACAATTAATTTTTTATACCGATTCCTTTTTTTGTATTTTATATCATCTCTTAATTTATAGTTACCTATTAATTTACCCAGATTTTAACTATTCGACTATCCAATATTTTAATTTTTGTTTTTTATTAATGTATTATAAATATTGAGATAATATGGAAGTGTGATCCATTTCTTATTTGAACTATCATCAATATAATCATTTTGCATAGAAATATTATTTAATATAGATTTCTTAGAATTAAAAAATACATTTTTAATAATTAATATTTACTAAGGCAATAAACCTAAAGCATGTGCGGTTGAAACTGCAAAGGTAGGGACCTCCACAAAGAGGGGAACCAAGGGAACCCTTCCTTACTTCAACCTACTTTCTATACAAATAGGTGAAGCTGAAGCGGTTAGATCTGAGAGCGTGAAGCTATTCAATACTTCACTGATTAAGTCCACATTTCCTATTATACATTAGTACTCACGAAATCTTTCGATTTACGAGTCAATGGAAAGATCTTATAGTTAGAAATCTCTTACGATAATTTAAAGTTGTAATTATAAATTTATTTAACGCACATTGATTACGTAAGTAATATTTATTAAGGCAATAATTGTAGTATTATATCCATAATCTTTACATAATTTAATAAATTGCTCCTTTTGGAAACAGTAACAATAGTTGAAATAAGAAATGGATCAAACTTTCATATTATCTCAAAATTTATAATAAATTAATACAATTTTATTGATAAATATATAAATATTGGATAGTCGAATAGCAAAAATCTGGACAAATCAATAGATAATTATAAATTAAGAGACGATATAAAATACAAAAAAGAAATCATATGTAAAACTGATTGACTATTTCAATATTATTTACTATGGACAAGCAGTAAAACAATTAGAGGTAAGAGGCAAAGAACATAAGAATGCAATTCATAAACGAGATGATAAATCTGCTTTATACATTCACTACTTAACATAAAATAGATGCTACAAAAAATATTAAACCGTAGGATTGAAAAGAAAAATACATGAAACATTTTATATTAAGCATAACTTAAAAACTGTATGAATATTTATAGAACTTCAATAAATTTAGTTAACAACTGGTCAATTAAAAATGAATAGAAAATTATAAAGTAATATATTACAAAGAAATCAAGTTATATGTCACATGATCTAATTTAACAAGCTTGTATTATAAATGTTATATAATGAGCTTGCAAATAGCTTTTAATAAGCTTTTCGGAATATCCTCAACCTCAGACCAGTTGCAGAAACCGGTCTGAGGTTGGGGATATTCCGAAAAGCTTGTTAAGAGCTATTTGCAAGCTCATTATATAATAAAGTAATATATATAGTGTATTACTTATTCTGTATATTGTTATGTTATATAGTCAATTCTTTGAAGCTATATCGAATCTCTATATAAAAAAAAAATTATTCTATTTTACTGATGTTTTATTTTATTACTATTATTTTATTTCCATTATAGAACACTAGATGGTGTTCAGTCTGCAATAACTGGTTAATGCATGTGCCAAAAAAGGCTTTTTATGTGTAATTATTATTTATATATATATACCTGTTGCATGTGATTTTTTAAGTATTTATTATAATGTATATATGAAAGAACAGTATAATGGATTTCATTAATTTCCATTTTTGATAATATATATAATAAAAGACTATTGAAATTAGAAAATGTTCATGTATATGACTAAAAGATAAAGTTATCTGAAAAATTGGGTTAGTAATTAGGATGATAATATGACCAAATCATGATTACACTTGAACATAATTAGAAGTAGTTTGTGGTGCTTTCTACTTCTTTAATACAATTTAATCTAGACTTTCATATTACAAACCATCTCGCAAATTTAGATGTGTTCTTTGATTGAAGTTTTATTATAATACAATGGCATCTTTTAATCATTAAAATGCACAACTGTTTACTAAATCTAAATGAGATTTATGTTATTTCTGTGTCTGAAGACAGATAAATGAGCATGAAGGTATAGCGATACAGATTATCACCAGAAATAGTTGGCCATCGATGTTCCCTCTAACTTTAATGATATGGCTGAATCGTCGAAAAGGCTAACATATTATATCATACTTATATTCATAACAATAAACACATTTTTAAAAACACAATATGATCATCTTAGTCCTTTATATATTTGTACATATAGTATATATTTGCATATAAATAAAAATAAGCACATATCTTTTCTCTAATCATTATATATTTATAAAAAAAAAAAAAGAATGAAAACATGCTATGTAAAAGTATTATCATAAATAAGTCACCTTCCTATATTCATGTGATAACATGTAAAGTCGTTTATCCTAAATCAAAGCTAGATGTTTATGCATATGTCCAGAAACCCTGTTAGTCAAGTTAAACATTCTCTCCCTTCAAGGCCATCATATACCATAAAAATATTAAATATATCTTAATATTTATTATTCAATTATTTTTCCAGCCCTGATTCACCCCCCCCCCTTCTATTTCATTTTAATAAATATTATTCCATTAGTTCCACTATCCTAACCTTGTATTAATCTCCTATTTCATTTGCAAAAAAACATAAAATCTTGTGTCTCTTTCTCTCACTTTATCTTTAAATTTGTCTCTCTCCATATAATTTATTTTGATCTTGTTTCAATATCCTACATTCTAAAAATAAATGCACAATATTCTCTCCGACTCTCATATAAACTACATTATAGAATCCAAATCCTTATTTGATTTACACTTTCTTTCCCTGATGTCTAAAAGTCCTATCCTTTCACTAAATCAGTTTTCATTAATGTTACCACATATTTATACATATTCATTTTTCTATAACTTCTCATTTTGATATTTTTTTGCAATCTAGAATATATTAGATATCTAAGATATTCATTGACTTATATGTATGGTCAGGACTAGTCTTTGGAGCTGCAAGAGCCAATTAAGGAGGATCTATGCTCACAATTTTATAAGTTTATTATAAATAATTGAATGGCTTTATTGCTCAGGAGTTCATAAGAATTCAAGTTCTGGAAGTGCAAGAACTAGAATTGATCTGAGGACCTTATGTTCCAGAATCTGTCCCTCTATCACTGAACTAAATCATGCAGGGCACAATAAATCCAATCGCTTTATTGTTCAGAAGTTCAGGTATCGTAGTGGCAGAACTGAAATTGATCCAAGGACCTTACACTCTAAAATCTGCCACTCTACCACACCACTAAACCATATAGACAAAATAAATCAAATAATTTTATTATTCAGATTATAAGATGTTCAAATGCTAGACAGGTCGAACCGGAATCGATCTGAGAATCTAATACTCTAGAATATGCTAATCTACCACCATACTAATGATTACATCTCTAGGATAGACTAAAAAGTAATAAAAACATGACTTTAAAAATATATCCATTAATAATCAAATGGGAGCATATTTTGATATAAAACTGCATATGCAAGCATCCAAATAAAGAAAACAAAAAGATAACGGACAGTAAAATAAATAAAGTAGTAAATTTAATTTTTGTTTAGACAAAAACACCAAACAAAAAGTAAGTATAGAATATTGTTGGGAACAAATAATCATTTTTGTTTTTTGAATTTCTAAAATTTAACGTAACGGTAATGAATCATATACAATATGTCCCGGTAAAAAGATAACTCCGATTCTCTCTCTGAGATGTCTGCAATAACAACTTTGAATTAACACATATTATAGCAACATAGATTATCTATTCATCACAAAAATTTTAAAACTCTAACATGTCTGGATCATGAATTGTGATATAAAATGTGGCAATATGGTTCATAATTTAAGCCACATTGGAACATCATGATAACATTAAATTTTGTTTTCAATTGAATAAAACTGCTATTGAAACATTTGAAATAATTCAACTGTGTATGGCAATGCAGCCATGATCTCAAGAATGTTTTCAAATGGTTGCAAGATTTCTTGATGGAGAGACAGCATTGAAGATGATCCATTGAGGATACAAAAACACCCCAACTTTTCATATTGTAACTCGTGATAAACGTGATCACCTTAAAATTTTTGTGGTGAATAGCTAAATTATGTTACTATGTAATACATGCATTGATTCAGAAATAGTATTGCGGGTAGCATGGAGAGAGAATCATCCAATTTTTCAAAAGGATACTCTGGGCAAATAAAAGATTTCTTGATAACCATTAGATTTATTTCAAATAAATTTTTTTACATCAGTCTATAAGAGTATATACAAAATCACTCAGCGGAACTCTCAACAAAGGTCACAACAAATGCTGTCTATCATAACTGAGATTTTCATTGACTTATTTATTCAGAACAATAGTCTTTTTATTTGAATCGTATATGAAAAATCAATAAAAATGAATAAAAGGTTTTGTCATAAGTTAACGTATAATTTTAGTTAAACTCTTCTTCAAATAAACCATTTATCTGAAACTAATATACTTTGTTTAGATAGAAAAAAAAAACAACCCAACTTTCATTAAAATGTTAAGTTTGAAATACAACAAATGACAAAAATCGTAAGATAATCTTTCAGAATTATGCTGTTTCTTGTAATGCAAATGAAGTTCATTGAAGAATTCAGTGTTAGTAACACTGTCATGAAACTGTGGAGCCTGAACCTTGCTGGAGGCAGCAAAACAATGCACTTGTGATAAAGTAAATCTATTTTTAACGAAATGTGCTCAATAGAATAACTCCAAAAAAAGTTAGAATACCATGTCAGGAAGTTGAAAAACTAACTTGAGTCAATTCAAAAGTTGATAGTAACTTTAGAGTATATAAATAATAAAGCATATCTATGATACCACTATCCAAAACCTAGTAAATTTTCTATTACATAATTGCTATATGGAAGCTATAGTTGAATCAATATGCTTAAATAAGAGACAATTATTGTTCATGATTCAGATGGTGTCTTACTTTAGGTGATAATATTTTATACATTAATCTTAGCTTATGCCTGTAAATTAAACCAAAGATTTAAGAAAAAACTTATAATGGAAATATTTCAAGTTTTCTGTGCAATGATAGATGTGAATGTTTTTGTTAAGAGAACTACAGTAATCTAGTTATTGTTAACTAGAGACTAAAGGCTGCAGGTTAATCAAAATGGGTTGAGTTTTGATGCTCTTATTGTAAAACTAAAAAATTCAAATGTATTGTGTTACAGGGTTGCAGAGATTGTAGTCTTATGGGTCCTGAGCCCATGGCTATCTCTATTGTTTATATTATGACATGTAAATTATAACTTATTTACAAATATATGATAATTATTAAAAAAGTACACCAAGCACAGTAGAATAAGAATAACCACTAAACATCATATGATCACTATTTCCTACGCTAGCACATTACTGTTATTAAAACAGGCAAAACTGTCCATACAGTAGTATCACGAAAAAATCCCTGGGGATGTTGGATGAGAAGGCACTAGATAAGGATTTTATGCACAAGGCTTCTGGCATCCATTGATTACTCTGGTTGGCACTGAGTGGCATTACTGTATGGAGAGTTTTGCCTGTTTAGAATAAGAATATAAGTAGCAGTAAATGAATATGAAAAGAAACTAAATTATGTTGATTCACCTGCAGTCCAAATAGGATGTCCATCAACACTAACTCCTATTGTCAATCCAGGACAAGATGTTTCTTCCTAAAAACATTTTCAGATATATTTATGATATCTGGATAGCTAACCTATATACAGTAATCTATATACAATATTGGTCTATTTAAAAAAAAATATTTATTCTATGTTTAATAAATTTATATGCATTAAAATTTATGATATATACTTTTAGAATAAAATGTATTATGAAGGAGGCGAGCAATGATCAACTGCTGGCAGTTAATCATAGTTTATTGCCTAGTTTATCTGTCATTGGGCAACGAACTTAACATACATGCATGGATCGTAAAACCTGTAGATATTAATGTTCTTATTCTTCTCCTTTACTTTCTTTGCATATCTTCATATAATCATATATATTGCTTATAACACTCTATTCATATACACGTTAATGCAACAAATTTTCTTAAAAACATCTTTATTTTCCAGCAGTCTTCATCAGAGCTCTATCTTCTTCACTGCTGGACAGTCGAAACTGTAAGAAAATAAAGATGTTTTTAAGAAAATTTGTTGCATTAACGTGTATATGAATAGAGTGTTATAAGCAATATATATGATATTAATGTTTTGAATAAAACAATTATGATATCGGTGAACTAAGTAGTGATGTTAGTACATTTAGACCAGAAAAGATATACATCTTTTATCCATTCTGAGCATGCTTTCAATACTTTAAGTATCATAATCATAGCTTTTTTATTTTAGACTTGTTATATTTTGTTATATGTACTTGCTTGCTATTTGTAAAAATTTACATAAAGTTAAATTTCTTTTTCTTCTATACAAATTTATGTAAATATTTTCAGAAAGGCCACTTTTTAGATAGAGGGATGCTGGCTTCTTTTTTATTTATTTATAGCGCAACTGTCCTTGGCTAGTGTCCATGCTTCCTTAATCTTTCTTTTTCTATCATATCTTTCGATGCACACAATATCCGCTTTGGAGAGATCAAATTTGTGGCCTGATTGCAGCTCATGTTCTAAAAATATTGCTGAGTACTCATTATTTCTTTTTGCCCTGTTATACAAGTAGTTGTGCTAAGCCAATCTTGAGATTAGCTTTGCTCGTTTCTCTATAATATACATCTAGGCGGTCAGTATTTTTCCATTGAATTTTATAGGTTATTTGATACATAGCTTCCTTAGTTAGCTTATCTTTAGAACTATTTAATAATTTGTTTAAAAAAAAAGGCGATCGGAAACATATTTTCTTGCTCATATGTTTTTTAGTCTTTGAATCACCATTGGTACATATAGGAGGCCATTGCTTTTTTGCTCATTGGAACTGAATTGAACTGGATTCTTTACTTTATTATAGAAGTCTTCTATAGTAGAGTTAATTTTCTTGTTGTTATATCCCATGTTTTTTAGATCTTTGATGTCTGCGTCTATATCATTTCTCCAATCTGATTCAAATTTATGGAGAAACAATATAGATACATACACCAGATCTAAAAAACATGGGATATAACAACAAGAAAATTAATTCTATGATAGAAAACTTCTATAACAAAATGAAGAATCCAGTACAATCCAAAATGGACTAGTCTCACACATGTACCAAGGGTAGCTCAAAGACTAAAAAACATATGTACAGGAAAAATACGTTTTCGATCACCTCCTTTTTTAAACGAATTATTGAGTAATTCTAAAGATAAACTAATTAAGGAAGCTGCACATCAAATAGTCCATAAAATTAAGAGCAAAAATACTGATTCCTTACACGCATATTATAGAGAAACAAAAGCAAACATATCCATAAGATTGACCCAGCACAACTACTTGTATAACAGGGCAAATGAGCTGTAGTCAGGCCATGAATTTGATCACTCCAAAGCGTGAATAAAAAATATTTTAAATTGATGTATGCCTTTTCTAGTTTAAATATATTAGTATTTATTTAAAATTACAATTATACAAAAAAGACAAAACAATTATAATTATACAGTCATTTGTTATATAACTTGGCTAATAATTTTTCTATTCCTTCACAATGGTCGGGATTACTTTGTTGTTTTGTTTTTTTTGATCTTTATTACTATATAATTCTTTTGCATACTTTATGATGATGTTCCTTTTTTTTAGTAATAGAACTAATGTCAAAATAATTTTCCTTCCAATATCAAGATATTAATATTTTTGAGGTTTTTGTTCTTTTCTACAGCTTTCTTTGCCACTTCACAATCATATTTTCTTATGCCATCACTAATTCTTTTATGTAACGTTTCACAGAATTTCAGATAGTCAATTCCTCAAAATGAATCTTCTAATCAATATTTTCTTATTTCTTTTTTATACATTGTCTTACATATAGAGGACGTAAAAATACACACTCTTATTAAGCTTTTAAAATACCCTCAACCCCAGACCGCGGTTTCTGCATCTAGCGTCGTCAGTGAGGTGTTAGGGATTAAAAATACTAGAACTAGTCTAGCATTTTATCAATGCCTAACTATTGAGAAAAAAATCTGAAACTTTCAGACATTTAAATGTCCAAAAATCCAGCTATCTTACTCAAATGTCCAAAAATCCAGCTATCTAACTCAAATAGCTATTTGAGTTAGATAGCTGGATTTTTGGACATTTAAATGTCTGAAAATTTCAGATTTTCTTCTCAATAGTTAGGCATTGATAAAATGCTAGACTAATTCTAGTATTTTTAATCCCTAACACCTCACTGATGACGCTAGATGCAGAAACCGTGGTCTGGGGTTGAGGTTATTTTAATATTTGAGTTAGATAGCTGGATTTTTGGACATTTAAATGTCTGAAAGTTTCAGATTTTCTTTTCAATAGTTAGGCATTGATAAAATGCTAGACTAGTTCTAGTATTTTTAATCCCTAACACCTCACTGACGACGCTAGATGCAGAAATCGTGGTCTGGGGTTGAGGGTATTTTAAAAGCTTGATAAGAGTGTGTATTTTTACGTACTCTATATATAACATTTGTAAATACGAGCTTTAATAAAATTAGGTCATATGACATCTGACTTGATTTTTTATCAATATACATTGTCTTATCTTACTTAAAAAATATATTGGGAAATTGCAGCTTTTTTTTTTTTTTCTTAATAAAGTACCAGCTCATTTCTTCTGAGTTAGAACTATCTTCAAAATCTATTATTCACCAGATGTTTCTGAAGGTTGAAGATATCAAATGTTAATACTAACTTTCCTAATAACTATTACCTCAGTAGCTTTGCATTAAACAAATTCATTAATCGATGATCATTTTTTGTGTTGAATCTACTAAGAACATTTGTCTTGAAACAATTTCTGTTAATCAAAATAAAAATTAATACAGTTTGTATTTTCATTTAGGTGATTTCATATACATTTATAATTACCATTTTTTTTTCTTCTAGGAATTCATCATATAATTTTTCCCATTACAAA
The DNA here is from genome assembly GCA_028023455.1 of Epiperipatus broadwayi. Lineage (NCBI taxonomy): Eukaryota > Metazoa > Onychophora > Udeonychophora > Euonychophora > Peripatidae > Epiperipatus > Epiperipatus broadwayi. The sequence goes on from JAQFVV010012528.1 coordinate 1,893,379, forward strand.
GTCCACAAGTTTATGCCTTCTCTCATTTCAATCTCCATAACGAAATTTATCCTTAGCACTTATATCTTTCATATATTTTCCAATTCTAGCATTAAATTCCCCTGCCAATTTGAAAATGAATATTTAGTTGGATTAAATATATTCTGAATTTGCTCATTGCAATACGAATTTGTAGGGACATAAACCAGATTTGTTTTTCCATGAATTACTAATCCCATAGTTACAATAACTTCAATATGAAAAATGTATGACCTGGAAATTAGGAATTTATCCTGTTCAACTCCTTTAGAACAAAGAGACAACAAAGTGACTCCTTATAGTTCGTAGAAAAATTCTTTTTTGTGAAGTATTATAACTTTATCTTCTTATTGCATTGCCAAATCCATATAATATTAATATCATTTATGTTCTTTATTATTTTTTTACATAAAATATGTTAAAAAAATAATATTATAGGTTAAGGAAAATTATACATATTGGATGTTAAATGAATAATAATAATAATGCAAAATATAAAAATATGAATATATAATGTTAGACTTAAATATTAAAAAAATTAATAAGAATAAAATATATATATATGATTATAGAAAATATTGACTGATAAATATAAAATGTAAAAAGGTTAAAATGTATAATATATAAAAAGGTAGTAAAATGAGCAAACAGTGTAAACTTCATGGCTAATTATTCTAAAGTGCAAAATATAAAATGCGCTAACACGCACAAGCACACAAAGCTGGAGACAAATAAAGAAATGTATATATATATATTTATTTTAATATATATATAATTAAGTTGCTAAGCACTTTCAAGGATCAGAGCCCTCATATTCATAGCCATTTTGTAAATAGATAAGAAATTGATTAGGAGCGATGTAAATTTATGCAAATGCGAGTTACGTATTCCATTTCCGGGATATTTTGTAGTAAGAGTCTTTTCTATTTATGGTGTCGCTATCTCTAGCGATAAAGTAAGCCTCTTTTATCTTCCTTTTGAGATTGTGTCGTTCTCTGCAAACCACAACTGGATCTCTACGTTGGCAATCGTGACCAGCTGACGTGCGGTGCTGTGCAAAAACTGAACTATAAGAAGTGTCCACCAGTGCTTTATTATAGGAGTATATGTGTTGGGATAGCTTAGTGGACAGAGAGAGGTATATAAAGATATATGTGGGTATATAAATAATGATTATAAAATAGAATATATGTATGAAATGTAAAAGTAAATGTTCATGTGTATTCGTATTCATGTATTTGTATTGTGTTTGTTATAGTTCTGAAGAAGATTGCTGGCGCAATCGAAACTGTCAATAGTGGGTCGAATAAAGCATTATAACAAGTAGTAAAGAACATAAATGATATTAATATTAAAATTCTTTTTTGCCGTTACTTTGATTGCAAGACACTAAAAATATAATAAAAAATCCCAAGTAAAATTTAAAACTTATCAATATATTGGAAATCGGAAATTTAATAAATGAAAGTTTCTACACTGTAGCTTCTTAATTAACTAACCTAGATTTTAATATTACACCCCCAATCAAATGATTCGATGGAAGTCTGCATTATCTGAAAACTATCGCGTATTTATGGTAACAGAGAGCAATATTAATGCCAAAATGGCATTGAAAAGATTATTATAGGAAAGACTTAAATATTCTAATCTAAAATTTAAATATACTAAATAATACAATTTATAGCTATTAATAACATTTTTTAATTGTACATATAAAAATATGAAAAAGAGAAACATATATACATTTTACATAGGATATTAAACCATCTATGTTCTTTATTACTGTTTACAATGCTTTTTTACAACCCACTGGACAGTTTTGATTGCCCCAGCAATCTTCTTCAGAACTTAAGATTTGAAAATATAAGTAGAAGTTCTGAAGAAGATTGCTGGGGCAATTGAAACTCCCTAGTGGGTTGTAAAAAATCATTACAAACAGTAATAAAGAACATAAGTGATTTAATATTATATGGATTTGGCAATGGTTATAATACTTCATTTTACATAGGCATAAGATAACAACCAAAGCTTACAATCTGTTTTTAATGTAACTTCTAATGATAAAAGATAGGGGTTGTTCTGAACAATAGATTATAGATTCTACTAATATTTATTAAGTTTTTGACTGATATCATGTGACTTACATTTAGAAACTACCAAGTTATTCGCAATTTATGGTTTGTTTTATATTGTATATGAAAAAAGATATAGAACAAAAAAAATCTATAAAATTTTAGATTTGTAATAACTATTGATCGACTCTAATGTTAATGTTTAGTCTGCACATAATCTTTGGTTATTTGTCATAATAAAGTGTTGAAATTGTAATTTCTATAATTGTATTATTACACCACATCATGGCAGATTAATTGAAAATTAGATTCACTACCAGTATTAGCATTAGGAAATAATAAAGTTCACTGTATCATGCCCTATAAATGGGAAAACTATTTGAAAATCAAGTTTAATTGTCTAAAATAGTCTATCATAGCTGATCGAATCCAGATAAAGTAACTAGGCCGAGTGGTACAAACAGATATTTGCCAAATCTCTTAAGATCAACTTATTCTATGTATGTTTTAAATTAATGTTTCCTTACAACTGAAAATACATAAATAAAAGAGAAGAACTACATTTGTAATAATCTGTAACAATTTTAAAAAAGAGAAATCTATTTTTTTTTTTTACTTTCAGATCTATCAACGTTATGTACTATTTATAATTAAAAACATACTTGCTTGCGATTTAAAATATATATGGCTTCCTCAATTGCTTCATTCAAGTTCTTTTTCTTGGGATAAGAAAATTTATATGATTGGATAGGAATTTTTATTTGCTTAGAAGTTGCTTCTTCACTACTAACCATAGCAATAGTAGCTCCAGAAACAGCCAGTCCAACGATCACTCGTAATTTTATCCCCATCTTTCTATTTGTTTTATTTACTTTATAATTTATAAATTTTAATTTAAAGTGTTTCAATACTGTGCGGCTAAATCTATGAAACATTGCATGTAGTTGAATTAAAGTTTAGTATAGACTAAGTCAATCTAAAAAATTATTTGCAGTATTTAAAGTGACACATGCTGAGGAAAGGTAAAGAAAAATATTTCTCAATAAAAAGTCCTATCTTCGTAGATTGTGAATAAACTTTTTCATAAAGATATAAAAATATTTTAACTATTATTAAAAAAAAATTTGTAAAAAAAGGTAAATAATTGTGACTGCTAAAAAAAAAAAATTAAAGGAAGTATGCTCTATTTTCCTCAGTGAACATCTTCTTCGTTATAGTTATTGTACGATCCGATTGGCTTAATAATAAAAACATAACTAAAAATTTTTTAGCAGAATATGCAATCCGTTTAAAACACGGAGTTTAGATTAGATCGAAGAATGAATCTGAGTATTTAATAAATTAAAACTATAGGCATTACATTAATTATCCTATAAAATTTAAACAAAACGGTCCATATAATAGTGGCAAAGTTCAAAGGGTAAAGTTCAATAAGTTCAACGATAATTTACCGATAACAACAAAGCTCACATATTAAAATAATTTTTTAAAAATTAATTTTGCTTTAGATAATAATTAAATTCTAGTAGCATACTTTTTACAATGTTTCGCGTTTGCTCGATATCACAGAAGTTGAGTAGAATAAGAAGAAAAGTCTCTTTGGACGTAACTTCAAATGCGACGAAATTTGAAGAGAGAATGGTATCGTTACCATATTATACACAAGGAACAGTGGTACATGGTTTTAACAGAGGTAGTAAGCAATTAGGAATCCCCACAGGTATAAATCCGAGAATCTTTTAGCTTTAACATTTTAAATTAACTTATAATTTTTATTTGCGGTTAATGGTAATAGATATGTATATATAAAAATAATGGTAAGCTTAATACTAATGACGTTCCGTTAGCTCATTTTTTAAACTAAGGGTGCATTCGAAAATGAAAATTATCGCCTAAAATACCCTACTTAAACGAAAACCATTGACTACAATATACACATCACTATTATATTTGGCATCTTATTACAAATATTTTGTCGATTTGCTTATAACGTGATAATCAGATTTTTATAAATTGTAAAACGTCCGAAATTTAAACCTTACTGTAACATCAAAATATTGAATTAAAAGTTATATATAACATTGAGTTGGTAGATTTTTTAAAAAATATGTATGTCAATATAATTTATGAAATGGGTTATAGCTTATGTTATCCTCCGAAGTAACGCCGTCCTGTGAAGTTGCAACGCAAAATAATGTTCCCATTTTCGTTCACCAAAATGAATTAAAAAATTCCATGCTCGATTTTTATATTTTATTGCTAACGACAACTATGATTTATTTAATACCATAGTTTTGTTTATCTTTCTCCAACTTGAGAAGTCCCATCAGTTGCTACAACGTTATTGCTGGAAAATCCTAGTGGATATAGATAGGAATTCTTTCATTTTTATTAGTCAGAAATTTAATCAAGAATTTTTGCTTACAAGCAAACTGTTTGAAATTTGTTCACATCAGAGGATGGTTGCTGCAATTTAATTTTTGTAGAATAGTGAGAATATTATACCCAAAAATATTTTTGGTTTTTAAGATGGTAATGGAGAAAGCTCATAAAACGAGAGATTGAAACTTTTATGATAATATTATGCTAAGAAATAAACATTTAAAAAGCACAAAAGCCTTCAAAAGAAGAATAAATTTTATATTTGGTTTTATTATTAAGTGAGAGTGTAAATATATATATTTTTTTACTATGTAATAGATAATCATTTTAAACCAATAAACATCAAATAACCACCACTTATGCTTGTGTATAACTGTTTTAATACAGGCAATACGTATAGTGAGTTTTGCCTGTTTTAAGATAATCATTTTAATATATATTTGGAAAACATTTATAGGTAAAATGATTTTTTTTAATGAAATTTTTATTTGATGATGATTTTGATTTTATTTATCACCTCCTTCAGTAAATTCATTCAAATATATATTTAGATCCATGTGATTTAGTGCAATAGTAAAATATCAAACTTTAGAGCATAAAGTCTTTGCATCAATTCTAGTTTCGGCACTTGAACTTACGAATTTTTAAATAATAAAGTCATTAATTTTTATTTTTAAAACATACTTTTGCAAACATTAATCAATATTGATTTTTAAAACGATATTTTTATTTATTTAGCAAATTTTCCTGAAGATACTGTTAACAAATTACCGCAGGATTTCAAATGTGGAATTTATTTTGGTTGGGCATGTATAGATTGTGGTCCAGTAAATAAGATGGTAATGAGTATAGGCTGGAATCCTCATTACAAAAATGAAGTTAAATCAATGGTAAAGTATATTTTTATTATGTTTTTTTAGCAATTAATAATAAATTTACTTTCTTATATATTTGCTTTGTTTATTATTTCGGTAAAAAAGCTGAATAGTTCTAATTCAAACTATAAAATATTTCAGGTATTTTATTAATAATTCTTAATAAAAAAATGACACAGCATTAGTAACTGATTTTGCTGAAAAAAATATAAGATTAAAAATTTGTGAGATGATAAATGGTCTTTATGTACAATTTGATCCTCATATTCCATTTAGTTCCAAGCCGTGGCACAAATACCAGCATCTGCTGATAGTACCTATCTTTACATAATTTAAAAATATATAATTAATCGTAATGTTGAAACATATTTACATATCTGTGATATAATTTAATTTAAAAATTATACTTTATTAAAACAAATAACAAAAAATGGAATAATTAAGTTATGGGGAAAAAAACAGTGGAATAATAAATTGAGAGTTCGCATTTGGCAAATATGCTCAACTTTAGGCAAATATGTATCGATGCTCATTTGATCAGTTTCTTGACAAAAATGAAACTTACTATCTTTTGTTTTCATTCTTTTTGTGCTGAAAATTGCTGAGGAAATGCAAAAAAATTGCATTATCTTCGTAATATTGATTTCTTAAATTTCATGCATACTTATCTGTATACCAGTAGACATTTTCATTTAATATTTTTGCAATTGCAGCAACAGCATTTTTATTGTGAATTAGAAAATTAAAATTTTGTTTAAAGTTAATGATAGTAGCAATTGTAAGCTTTGAAGTGATTGGACTTGCAAACTAGATTCCCAAAAAATCATTTAAATGAACTTGCAAATGTCATCCACGTTTTCTTATATCATTGCCAATTTATTTGTCAGCGAAAAAATGACCACCTGTAGTTTGTTATATAGTAACATTTTTCAACTTGATTTGTTCTTTGATTAGGTTTATATTGCCAGCGTGAGAAGCTGTAAAATTATTATAAGCGCGTTAAAATCATTATAATGATTTCTGATTCCTTATTTACAGAAAATAAATTGATGTCATTTTTTTAATAATCTTTTGCTAAAATTTTTCATTGATTCTAAAATTTCAATTGCAGTATCTTACTATCTATTGGAAAGTTATTTTTTTTTATATCCTCCACTTAATTCTCTTTCAATCTTCACCATATTGTGAATATAACTTTAACAATTTTAGGAGAGCAAATAATGCCAGCATGTCCCCCGCCCCCTTATTTTTTTCTTTTACTACTTCCTGAATTGTCAATAGCCACTATACAAATGATGTCTGATGAGTTTAGAAAATGGCAACTGCTATGTTCCTGCATGCTTGTATGTGACATTTATGAACTTTTAATTCTTTTTATGTAATATTTTTCCTAACCTGCAGATTTTGAAATTGTTGATGTAGTAATTAAAGTTTTTATTTGTCAAGTGCATTATCCATTGAACTTTCTGATTGCTTAACATACCAACAATATATCACTAAGTCATAATAAATGGTTATATAGAAGCATACCTCTAGTGATAAATATGAGCATAAACTAATTTTACCTATATCTAAACCATTAGATTTGTCTAGTAATGAAAAGCAAATCTATTATTAGGTATATTCTACATGATATTAACATCACGTTTTTACTACAAGTAGAAATAAATAGCTGAAATGACAAAATTATATTTTAATTATATATAATATTTGTTTTCAAAATTATTTTGAAAAGATTGGATAAAAACTAACATAAAATTGACTAATTTTTTTAAGACAACTCATTTATATATAAAATCGTCAAAACATCACGTGATCACCATCATATGCTTACATAGGTTATTAACAGTAGAAAACTCTCCTTACATTAGTGCCACCAAGTGCAAGCCTTTGTAATCAATGGATGAAGGAAGGTTTGTCCATAAAATCCCTATCTAGGGCCTACTCATCCAATATCCCCAGACTTGTTTCTAGCTTGTGGCTTTCATCAGTGAGAAGCCTTGAACTTGAGAGCACTGCACCTAGATCTAATGCAACCCTCCAGCTGCCATCTTTTACTTATTTAGTTAACTATAAAGCTAGGAGCCCATGTGAAAACACAATAATGTTTTCATCCCAAGCTCATTCACTCGCATAGTCATATATATCTGAACTCAGTTCAGCATTTATGAAATGGTGATCATGTGATGCTTTGATGGTTTTATGCCTATTCTGCTCATAGGATAATGGTGATTGTAGTTTTTGAAGAACCAAAGACATCAAAATGTATAGATGCTGAACTGAGATCAGATCTATATGACTATACAAGCGAATTTTGGGCTCCTAGTTTTATAGTTAACTAAATAGGTAAAAGGTGGCTGCTGGAGGATTGCATAGATCCTAAGATCTAGGTATAGTGTTCTCAAATTTAAGGTTCCTCACTGATGAAAGCCACAAACTAGAAACTATTCTGGTGATATTGGATGAGTAAGCATTAGATAGTGATTGTATTCACAAACCTTCCTTCATCTATTGATTACTAAGACTTGCACTTGGTGGCATTAATGTATGGAGAGTTTGCTATTGTCATTTATATATTGATATTAGCAAGCAGAGCTTTCTATTTTAGGAATGGAAAAGATATAAATTTCATTTGTTCTACCAGCTAAACAAATCATTACTTCAATTTCTATTTATACTTCATTTATTATATGTTCATAACAACTTAATAACTGTATTACCTAAAAAAGTAAAATCTCCTTTATAATATCAACTTATTCAGAAATTTTTCTTAAGATCCACCCACCAAATTATCGTCCATGGGCTGTATAGACTTCATATAGACTATGAGCTATCTGTACCCGATACATGTTGTTACCATATATATATATTATTAACATATAATAACAACATTTCACTCTTCTTTCACTTTAAAGCAAAATATATTTATTTATTCTTTACAGTATCGACTATTCCTAGCAGTCTTTCTCAGATCTACAAAATTTAAACATTATATCAATACAACCATATTTCATACATATATCTATTATAATCTTACAATTTTATCAACTTAATTATTAACATCACTTTATTCTTTAAACTTACTATTCTATAACTTTTAATTCTATTTTATTCTTTATTTTTCTTATTTATTTTTAAAGTGTAAGAAGAGTGAAATATTGTTATTATATGTTATATAAAAAAAATCAAAAATAAGGAAAGAGGAAGAGAAAGTATTGAAGACTATATATATTATTACTGATCTATTATCTCATATTCCAGATTACACAGACAGTCCAGTAGCCTATTTATTTCTAATTAATTTAAATCTTTTATTGGGTTTATTGAAGATGGTAAACTGTGGGAAACTTTTATTCACCTAAATCATATAAAACTAAACAGAAGAAGAAGAGTTGATACAACATAGATAATATATATATACTACAACATCTACTTGCTATATCGAAGACATTTTCAGACTATTATGCATAAAATAGGTGAAATGTTAGAAATAAAGATTTCCATTTCCTGATTTTGAGAATTGCACATAAAACTTCAATAAGATAAAACTTAAGAAAATGCACAGATGTAATGGCCATATTGAATTATTGAAGACTTCTTGGTCGTTGGTATAATTTTTTTAAATATTAATAATAATCGTCATTAAGAGCTGTCCTATAATATTTTGCTTTCCCATTAACTATGATAATAAGCCAATAATTTTATTATTTTTTTCTCCAAATTTCTAAAGATAAAGAATAATTCTAAAAAAAATATTCACTTCTTAATAAACTTGTTCTTTAACGGGTACATGTTAATAGTATTTTTTTATTTGTTCAATGAAACACGTATTTGATTGGAGAAACTAGTCTTCCCTCCATGAATTCATTTTGTACAACTCTTATTGCCATTTATTTTATATAATGGGCGTGCCAATAGCTCTTAAGAAGTTTTTCAGAATATCCCTATCCCCAGACTAGTTTCATGCTTCTGGCATTCCTCAGTGAGTCATTAGAATATTCAAGCATTAGATTTAAAATACCATGTCAAGCCCAGCACTTTATCTAATGTTTAACTATTACGTAGAAAATCTGAAATTTTCAGATATCCATGTCTTCAAATCCAGCTATCTAACTTAAATAGCCATATGGGATTGAACTAAATTCAGATACACCATATATTAATAACTTTAGCAATATAAAATGACCAGGGCCTTAAGAGCAAAAACAATAATTGCAAGGAAATCAAACCATATATCATGTGACTTAATTTAATAAGCTTGTATTACAAATGTTATATAATGATTATTGCAATTATTGTTTTTTGCTCTTAAGGCTTTGGCGATGTTATATTGCTAAAGCTATTAATATATGGTGTATCTAAATTTAATTCAGTCCCATATGGCTATTTAAATTAGATAGCTGGATTTGAAGACATATGGATGTCTGAAAATTTCAGATTTTCTTCTTAATAGTTAAACATTAGATAAAGGGTTGGGCTTGACCTGGTATTTTAAATCTAATGCTTGAATATCTTAGAGCCTCACTGAGGAATGCCAAAAGCATGAAACTGGGCCGGGGATAGGGATATTCTGAAAAGCTTGTTAAGAGCTATTGGCACACTTATTAAATTAAATCACGTAATATATGACTTAGATTTTCTTGCAATTATTGCAACTTTATGACCATATTTAATATGATATTCAAATTTTATTATAACTGAAAAAATCTGTACTGTGATAAACATCAATCCTTATATTCAAATAATTGGTGATGCAAACTTTTTAATTCCAGATCATAAGTCATATCTGTGATTTGTTATTAAATTATGTTTTTAAACTAATTATATAATTGTAAGTTGAAATATATTGTTTTTAAACTATAGCTAATTTCACATGATCACTATCTCATACTAGCACATAATTGTTATTAAACAAGGCAAAACTCTCCATACAGTAGTGGAGGGTTGCATAAGATCCTAAGATCTAGGTGCAGTGCTCTCAGATCCAAAGCTCCTCACTGATGAAGGCCACAAGTCAGAAACTAGTCTGGGGATATTGGATGAATAGGCACTAGATAAGGATTTTATGCACAAGGCTTCTGGCATCCATTGATTACTCTGGTTGGCACAGGGTGGCACTACTGTATGGAGAGTTTTGCCTTATCCTGTTTTTATATATTTATCTAACATTGCTCGATTCTTTTAGTTCAATATAATAAACAAAAGTATTTCTTATTCTATTTTGCATTATCTATTGTAAACTTGAATAATTAGTGTTTATTAGATGGTAGTCCAGTTTATTAATCCCTGGACTGTTTTCTTGCTTTTATTAATGAAGAATTAGGATTTAAAATGAATAAACTTAGTTTTGCATTTGGCAGCCATCTTTAATTCTTTTTTTTTTATTATCAAAAATAATTTGAAATGTAAACATCATTAAAGGTTTGTTGTTATTAGCATTCTAAGAAAAAAAATCTATAGTTAGAATAAAATTCAAGGTTTGAAATGTAATTATTGACCTAGTGTTAGATCTTTATCTTTATAAGCAGATCGGCTAGGATTCAATCTTAGGCATTTTTGAATTTCAGATAAAAATGATTGCCAATGCATAATTGCAGTGATTCCAACTTTGAATGCCAAGTTCTCATTGATAAAGGCAAAAGTTAGAAACTAGCCTGGATAGGGATTAATAACTACAATACCATCTAATAATCACTTATTCCAATAGATAGCGCTTAAGTAGAGAAAAAGTACTCTAATATGTGTGTGTATATATATATGTTCTTTTAATAGGAAACACACATACTACACTCTTTTGAAGAAGATTTTTATGGAGCTAATTTAAAAGTAATAGTGTTGGGATATCTAAGGCCAGAGAAAAAATTTGATTCCCTTGGTTTGTATTTTTTTTCTTCTCTTTAAAATAAATGTATTATTTTTTGTCTGTTTTATTTATAAAATTATATTTATGCCTATAGAGATATTTAATATATATTTGCATTTATGCAACCTTCATTTAAATTCTTCACAAATCCGTTCAAAGACGGCAGATTGACGTTGCTAAGGAGACATAAAGAAAAATGCATTTATCTCAGTTTATCTATAGTAAAACAGAAGTAAAACTCTCCATACAGTAGTGCCACTCATTGGAAGCCAGAGCAATCAATGGATGCAGGAAAGTTTGTGCATAAAATTCCTAGTGCCTACTCATCCAAAATCCCCTGACTAGTTTCTAGCTTGTGGTTTTCATCAGTGAGGAGCCTTGGATCTTAGAGCACTGCATTTAAACCTTAGGATCTAATGCAGCCCTCCAGCAAACACCTTTTATTTCTACTTAACTACAAAACTATGAGTCTAAAATTGAAAACATAATATTTTCAACCCAAACTCATTAGCTTATGTAGTCATATAGGTTTGAACTCAGTTCAGTACCCATACATTTTGGTGTCTCTGGTTCTTTAATAACCATAGCCACCACTATCCTATTAGGCAGGATTGGTATTAAACCACTAAACATCACATAATCACCATTTCTTATGCTTGCCCAAGCTGTTGGCAATCATAAGAAATGGTCATCATGTGATGTTTAGTGGGTTATCTATAGTAACTAATACTTTGTAGTGGAATATATAAATACTTATTTTCTGAAATAATAATAAAAATGGATTTTTTATTTTAAAATGTAGGCAATAAAATGCATTAAAATTACAATATTTATTATAATCAATGTGAAAAACAAATTGAAAGTTTTAATATAAGCACTTGATATATATTTTATCAAAAAAATTGATAATATATTGAAGGTAATGCCATAAGCTTTAACCCAATAGCAATAGAAAATCTTGATTTAAAAGTATTTGTATGTCTCATCTTAAATTGTCTACAATTATTGCTTGCTTAGAAAGTACTATTACTTCATCTCATATTGCAAAGTAGATGAGTATATGGAGCAGCATTTACCATATTATATGCATAACAAAATCACTTGGCATACAACTTCACAATATGAATAGTTTTTTAAGTTGGACATTTAACTGATTTCTGGAAATGCCTAAGACAAACCTTCAAGCTGGTGCTATCCAGTCACTGTAGTCCTTAACCATGATACTAATTAAATTATCATTATAATGTACTCTGTCTTTCGTTTTTAAAAATATGACCCAACATCTAAGGATCTTTTTATTTTCCACTGCATCTCTGCCTAATGTCATTGCACAATGAATCTTATTATTATAAACAAAGCAAAGCAAAACTCCATATAGTAGTGCCACTCAGTGCTAAACAGAGTAATCAATGGATGCTAGAAGGCTTGTACATAAAATCCCTATCTAATGCCTACTCATCCAATATCCCCAGACTAGTTTCTGGCTTGTGGCCTTCGTTGGTTATGAACATTTCCGTCATAGTTAATATATTTGGGAATATTTTTGTACCATTACAAATTTATTGTATTTAATTTATCAGAATGCATACAGTTTATTTTAATGGATATATATATATATATATATAATTAAGAATCAAATTGGTTAATCAAACTGCATGCTAGCATGTAAATGAAATAATAACTTAGCACACATCTTAAAATATAAAGAGAAAGCAACAAATATTTGATCACTTTACAATACGCATGGAGTGGGGGTTGAAGTTATATCTCCTGGACATGGTTAATTAACATTGTTCATGCATTTATGTTTATCTTGGATATATTACGGATATACTTGAGAGTGTTTTTGATGATTATATCTATATGTGACTGTAAACATCAGAAAGCAGTAAGCTTTTCTTATGCTATTAATATCAATGTGTTTATATAATTTAACATTTTTGTAATAAAATTTTTAAAAAAATCCTGCAATTGCGCATGTGCTTCAGACCATAATTTTCCCACATTTTGATTACTGTGGCATGAGAAACAAATGAATAGTAACAGACTTCTTAAAAAAAATATTGTATGATTTAACTTTCTGGGAGAGGCACATCCAATTTATATTGTAAATATTATCTCTATAATATCCCGATGAAGATAATATTAGTAGCTTTTATTGGGAAGATATACGGCCAAGATTAGAATATAGTGAATAGTATTTCAAAGAGTAAAGTTCAGTGCAGAAGAAGTTAAAAGCCAGCATCACTGGATGCCACATAAACAAATTAAGTAACCAGAAGATGGTATATATGGACATATTTATGTTTTACAGATGTTAAAACAGTTGTCACAAAATGGTATATATGGACATATTTATGTTTTACAGATGTTAAAACAGTTGTCACAAAATCCATCCGTAAAGTTTTATATATTTTTTGTTGTTGTTTTTGATGTCTGGAGTTAGAATGACCTACTTGTTTAGAAATAATCCTGATGAACTTTTGATTAAACTACTCTTTTGAAAATAATTGATTGAATTACCTGATTGGATAGCGACAATTGTAATTAAAATATCTTCTGATACAGAGTACTATAAAATGATTAAAGTCGTGAGTTATTATATGTTTAGTAAGATTGTGCTTCATTATAAATTCCATGAATATCATGAATAAAGATAACAAAAAGGGCATAAGTTAACAAAAGGAACGCTTAAAGTTGCATTCTTCAGATTCTTTAAAATTACTGTAATTGTATATATGTTGATTTTATAATAAATGCAATACTTGAATTTAATATTTTTTATTCTACTGTAATCAGTTTTAAACAATATGAAAGTTGGCAAAGTAAATGTATAAAGCTTTACTTTGCCAATTTTCGTAACATTGAAAACCATACTTGAATTTGTAAATAATAATAATCGCATTTATAAAAAAAAAAACAACCGTCAAGTGCAGTATAATGTGCATCTGCCCGTTACAACTTAGGGTTCAAATACGAATAGACAGGGACACTTTTTTAGGAACTTGAGCATTTCTAAGAAAGCCTATGATTTTGTTTTCAGATAGCTAGCCTAATTATTTAGCATGCAGGTAAAGATCTTAGGGATTGTCCATGTTTATATCGATGCACTTCTGAACATGTAGTTGTAATATAGGAAATGACAACATTTTATAAAATGTCTTATTAATTAATGGAGCTGCCACATTTTTTATTTGATTATGATGTTGGAAAAATAATAAAATAATTCCGTTGTCTAAAATAATGTAAAAAACAATATATTGTTCATTTTGTAAATTTAAAGTATATTTTGTAAAACGATTTACAATCATATTCATTTCATTTTTATTTATGTAATGATATTTAATAAAAATCTATGTCAACTTTGAACCACGGTAGTGTAGAATGTTTTTAAATAAATTTTTACTTTTTTTTTAGATGAATTGATAGCTGCTATCAAAAATGATATCCTGGAAGCGGATAAAAATCTGGATCTTCCTGAATATACGGAATATCAAAATGACAAATTTTTTAGATGTCCTAACCAATTATGAAACCTGAATTTAATCTCTACAAAGACTTTATGGTAGTGGGAACAATTAGTGTGACTATAGTGTATATTTGTTAGTATTATTTATTGTATTTATTTATATCTGTATATAAATCTTGAAATAATAATAAAAAATGTACATAATATATAATTTATAGGCTGTATAAAAGCCAGTGTACAAGCAAAGTAACAGCTATGTCAACTGATTCGACTTCTTTTGGGGGGAAGAGGGGCTTCTATAAATTAGAGTACTATGTTTTGCTATCAAAATTATATTGTAATGAATAAATACATCTTAATGAACTCAGGGATGATTGAAGATATTAGGTTTAAAAATAAATTTGTCAATGGAATGTAAGGTTGTTAGTTACAAATAGAATCAACAAAACTTATTAACTCATAGTTGAGGAAAGTACTTGCCATGTTGATGTTCAAATGTCATTTAATTTTCTGAGTAAAGAATCACATACATGACAAAAATGTAAATTACTAATGATAAATATTATATTTTAGTTCGTTCTTTGAGGTTAATAATATTTGCACATTGAATATGGAGTCCAAGTACTGATATTTTTTAATTAACGGAGAGAAGCATTGATGAAAATATATATATATTTTACATTGAGAAAAAGTACGAATTTTATAAATATTTGTAATATGAAAAAATACTTTGTAATTAATCAAAATTTACATTTTTGCTGTAATGAACACTTTATAAAAACAATCTGAGAAACATTTTGATGAATTTTTTGAAAAGTCTAGTTAGTAAATGTTTGTTATTGTTTTTAACAGTGAATTACAGTTTAGTAAATGTATAAAGTTTTCAGGATCAGGTTATAAGGCAGCAGGATATTACAACCTGCTATATTCTGAGATACCAGTCAGGCAGCAATAATATAAATAATAAACTTGTATACTAGTTAAGAAACAAATATTTATTTAACAGTAACTATTTAAATGAATCATATATATATATTACTTAAAATACTTCACTCATATACACTTTAATGCAAGTAATTTTCTTAACCTTCTTTATTTTCTTACAGTTTCGACTGTCCAGCAGTCTTCGTCAGAGCTTAATCCTCCTCACAGTTTTAACCTTAAGAAAATAAAGAAGGTTAAGAAAATTACTTGCATTAAAAAGTGTATATGAGTGAAGTATTATAAGTAATATATTTAAATGAAATAAGTCTCTGAAATTTATCATCAAATGGTATTTAACTTTTCATGCACAAAGAAAAAATAACTATGCATTTGCATTTCCAATTTTATAATCTCTTTAAATACAAACATACTTTAATTAGACACATAAACATAGCATTTTAGAAGCAATTATCTTCTAGCTATTTAATATGTCTTTATCTGACAATTCACTTATTCTTTATACAAATAAAACTTTGTGAAAGTTCCTGTTTGTATGCTAACATTTAGGCATTTCAATAGTCTTAATACAGCTACCAACTTCTCTCTGTGATCAGGTTAATCCTCAATTATTTTCTACTTTACCGGTAACCATTTTTACAAGGCATCATGTACATACATTGTTAGACTTTGGGTTTCTTTTTTTATTGTTTATCTACATAAATAGATTTGAGTAGTTAAATGCAAAATAATTTAATATTGAAATAAACTGTACATATTTACAAAATAATAAATAATCTTTATTTATATTATCACATAGATATTTCACAATGAAATACGATCTGATAGGTAATAAACTTTACTATTTTGATTTATGATGAATCTTTGAAAAATCTGGCTAGTAAATTTTCCTGAAGGTTAGTGATGATGGTATCTTAGATGCAGTAATATGTTGGATTATTTCCATCATCTGCCATTAAATGTTGAATGTCTAGAAAATTTTTAACTATTTAAACTTTTCAAATGCAAGCAACTATTAGAAATAACACGTAACCTGTGTTGTCTATTTGTGTGTTATTACTAACGGTTGTTTGCATTTGAAAAGTTTAAATAGTTAAAAATTTTCTAGACATTCAACATTTAATGGTAGATATTGTTAGTAAGTGTTTAGTATTGTTTATTAACAGAGAATCGTGATTTTAATATATATGTATGTTAAGTTCTCAGAATGACGTTATAAGGCAATGCCGGTGTTAATGATACTTTTCATCTGATTTCCACGTATTTTAGTTTAACAATTTAATTTTAGAGTTACATAATATAATAATTGAATAATTTGTTGTGTGGAAATAACATTTAAGCATTCAAAATAGCAGAATGAGTTTCAATACAAAGAGAGATTAATTTCTTGAATCCTTCATTTTACCATTGCGTTAAACTGCACAGGGTTTAGAACTAAATCATAAAAGATAATGATTTTTTTTACATCATAAAGAAGTGTACAGAATATGTAATAAAAATTATGATTTAACCAAAAAGGCAATTATAATCGGAATTAGAATTTTACCTTTTGAAAGATATTTGAAGTACTTGATCTTAATGAAAGAATAAAATAAAAAGTTGGAATTTGATCCTGTGAAAGATTTATTTTACATAGTGATTGTCCAAAACTGTTATTTTAAGAGACTTTTTGTTCATTTATAAAAATTTATAGCAGCATTATATATTATATGGACATATCCTGAATAATGACATTCGCTACTTCTGCAAAAATTTTTCTTAAAATTTTTTGTAGTTTGGTGATACGGTTAATCATAACATAAACCTCAGTATAGTCTTTAATGAAATAGTATATTTTTATTCCTTTAAAGTTTATTTTTTAATAATGAATTGACACTTGTCATTGACAAAATAATGAAAATTTATGCTCTGATTAATATTTATGAATAGTATAAGCACAATGTTTTTTAGTTTATAAAAATATATATAATCTAACTTGGACAGAACCAATTAAAAAAAAAAGGTCAAATATTCGTGCACATTAACTTATTACATTCCAAAAATATATTCACTTATTATGAACTATGCACATGTGATCTGTTGACGGCAGATTTGATGTAATGGTATATCAATGAAAATGATCACTTAAATTCATTGTTTACAGTTCAATAATCATTGGTAAATCAATTTATAATTTTATTGCTATTTAAAAATTTTTTATTAATATTTTTATAATTCTCTCTTGTAACATATATCAATTTCTTATATATATATGTTCTTGTTTTTTTTTACACTTAAAACAGTTAATAACTCATTGAACCAGTTCCTAAATTATTTTTGTCTCACTATTGCATATACTATATATTTTTAAACAAATGAACAATAAAAAAAGCCCTGATCATTTTCAAAAATTAAATAGGGAAAAATGAACAAAGAATATAGTACGCAAATTTAGCAACGGTAATAAATATTTATTTTCATAGAAAATAAATGTATATAATCCTTTGTTTGTAAAACCAAAATGTAATCCATATTTATATATTTATGAATGTGTGTATATATATATATTTATAAAGGTAAATAAAAACTTTGTATATTTTTGCAGTGCTACAAAATTTTAATAATTAATGTTTTTGTGTCTATAAAGATATTTTTATAAAATTTCAAAATATGAATATCAGCCGGAAAAGAAAAGTACAAACTAAAATATTTGTTTAAATAAAAAGATCTATTTTTCTGAATTCTGGAAAGAATTGCTATTTGAGGTCAAATATTTTTATTTATATATTTAATAGACAGGGTATGAGCACAGACTTTCACATGACCCACCACTCTCCACACTATCTCATAACACTGATACACCCGAACACACATATGTCGAAAAGATAAATAATCACCAATATACGTATTTCATGCTAAACCAGCAATCATCAGTTGGTCCAGATTATCATCTCTACACATATATGCTACAAGTGCTCAGATATATATTAAGATAGCAAATCCTACTACTTTAATGGACAGGCTTCAATCTACTCCACACTCCAACTCTTCAACTGTCCATCCAATTGAAAATCTAATGATGGAATACTCAAAGGCCACCCTAAGGCTGAGATTATTGTCACACCCATGTTGACCTAAGGTCAATCTGACCCCTCATGTACAGGACACAATCCATTAAATACATATACAAGGGATACATCTCTAATATGTAATAACTGAAATACACAGGCTTATAATCCTGATACATCAGTGTTATGAGATAGTGTGGAGAGTGGTGGATCATGCGAAAGTCTGTGCTCATACCCTGTCTATTACATATATAGACACAGGTATATATAAGCCTGTGTATTTCAGCTATTATTTATATATTGAAACAATGCATAACGCCAGCTGAAATCTAAAATACTTCAGACACTCCATATTCTTTTAGCCACAGTCCTCTTTAAATATGTTTGTTTATTTGCAATTTAAGATCGTTGCTAATTTCACACTCCTTGTTTAAATTAGCTTAAATTTCAATATACATAATATATACATTCAAGAGATATTCCTTTTGAATGGGCTGCAAAATTCAAGTTTTTCTTTATTTAAAGCAGTGTGGCTGAAAGAATATAGCTATGGGGGATTTAAAATATTTTATATAGATTTCGGCTAGCATTTTGCATTATGTCTATTTATTATATTAGTGTTTGAAAAGTAAAAATGTTTATTTTATAGTGTTTCAGAGTATATTTAAAATTAAATGTTTTTCTTTATTTGCAATTTAAGATCTTTGCTTACTTAATTTCACACTCGCTTAAATTTCAATATACATAATTGCCGTGTACATTCAAGAGGGATTTTTTTTGAATGGGCTACAAAATTCAAGCTTTTCTTTATTTAAATAGGAGTGTGACTGAAAGAATATAGCTATGGACATGGTCATAATTTGCAAACATTGGAATTATGAGAATTTTTCTGTATTAAACTA
Source organism: Epiperipatus broadwayi (assembly GCA_028023455.1). Lineage (NCBI taxonomy): Eukaryota > Metazoa > Onychophora > Udeonychophora > Euonychophora > Peripatidae > Epiperipatus > Epiperipatus broadwayi. The sequence goes on from JAQFVV010012528.1 coordinate 1,912,949, forward strand.
GATAAAATCTTTATATAGGGTGTAACCAGGCAACCACCAATTAAAACAAATTGTGTGTTACAGTAATTAACAGTAGTATATATCTAATATGAATTAGAAATAGTCCATCTTTTAGCTTAAAAATAGGACAAATTCTGTTGATAATTATTAGATATATAGTTTGTCCATCTAATTTAATTGTTTTTGGGTTGTTTTTTTTTATAAAAATATAAATAGTTTATTCCAAAATTTGATTACAGTTTATGATAAAATTAGACATAGGATACGTTAAATGGTATTCAGAGAGGTAGAAATTCAATATTGACACATCTTGCATGGTGCAGCCTATAAGAACTAATATGATGCATAGAGGCAAAAGAAGAGCCTGGGATTTAGTGTCATGGCGGCAGGTGACTAAACTTGCATGTCTCGAAATGGATCTAAACCAACCCTTCAGAATGGAAGTCAGTGTCATAATACTCAGGGTCTGGGCAATAAGCTTGAGGAGGCAGGCAAATCATAATCAATCCCAAAGGAATATGCAAATCAGCTCCTAATCATTTCCAGGATAGGTGATTTCTATTCAGGTATGAAAGGGATCAGCTTTAGGGAGGCAAATCAAATTAGCTTCCATGTGGCATCATAGATGTAGGAGGGGGCCAAATTCTGGTTCCTCTTCCGAATTGGGTTTCCATTTTGTCTATATATAAATCAAGCGGACACTCCAGTACACGATTAAAGGTGAGCCAGCACCAGGTATACCAAAGCGAAAACAATAAGAATGATGATTAACGTATCTCTGGGATGGATCCACAGTATACTGGTAATGAGAGTAGATAAGGAAGGCATTTTGTTATGGCTATAAGGTCTCTTTAGGGTTGAAGGGAAATGCAGTGGCAGAGAGGTGAAGAGAAGTTTCCTCTTCTCTAAGGCATAGGGTGCAAGTGGAATCTTATGAGAATCCTCGGTGATGTACAAGAAAGTGTTTAGTAGTGCAAGTGGAATCTATGTTTGAGAATTCTCGGCGATGTACAAGAAGTTGATTAGTAGACAAGGCATTGAGGTTTATCATTAGGAAGTCAAAGACTTTGGGCTCAAGGAACCATCGCTTAAATTTCTTGATTAGCAGATGGTTGTTGAGCCGGAGGAGAGTTCAGAAACATCAGGATTAAGGATGTAGTAAGCTTCCCAAAAATTGATTTTCATTGAGGATGGCTTGTTAGGAATAGTAGTAAATTTGGAGATAAGGGAGGTGAGAGTTGCCAGCCAACCAGTGCTAACAGGGGGAGGCTTGTCTGTGGGAGTGATCTCCTTAAAGAGTTGGGATACTACAGGAACATTCTGTAGAGAGTGCCTAAGTAGGAACATTGAAATATAAATGTATCTATAGAGTGTAGGGATAACCCATTGAGCTTTGTGTGTTTCTGCAGGCCTCTCAAGCTGATTGTTACACTTTTGCCCCCTCTAATCAAATCACTGCAGTCTGTGGGAGTGATATCCTTAAAGAGTGAGTTGGGATACTGTAGGAACATTCTGTAGAGAGTGCCTAACTAGGAACATTGAAATATAAATGTAGGAACATTCTGTAGAGAGTGCCTAACTAGGAACATTGAAATATAAATGTATCTGTAGAGTGTAGGGATAACCCATTGAGCTTTGTGTGTTTCTGCAGGCCTCTCAAGCTGATTGTTACACTTTTGCCCCCTCTAATCAAATCACCACATTTTGTGCATCTTCATGATGAAGACTTTGGTGAAATTGACCACTGTAGTGAAATAGGATATTCTGGGGAATATTAATATATCGATAAGGGAGGACTTGGCGAACATGGACATGTAATCTTTGGAAAGGGAGGTTGTGATTTTCTGTGTAGATTGAAGTAGCTTATCTTGGACAGATCTCATGGCAGAAGCAGATTCAAATATAGGGGAGCCTAAGAAATTTTGAAGCTTTGCTACAAATGGGCCAGGAATGTTCTGCCAGGCAGACAACTTGGCCATATTAAATTGGAGGCCAGATTGATTAGAGAACTCTTTAAAGCACTGATAGAAGTCTGAGATTAATTTTTTTGATGGAAAGAAAAACGGCCAAGTTGTCCATATAGGTGATGTGGTGAATTGATGTATTTAATGTTGGGATATGGATGCCAGGAAGAGATCTCTCAATTTGAAGGGGCAGAGTGTTGAGGTAAGATGAAAAACAAGGTGCTGAGAGGAGAGCTCTGAGGAATGGATGATATGGTGGAGAAGGGAGGGGAAAGTTTCCCATTCAGCGAGATGTTCACCATGATTGTAGAGGTTTCTAATATTGATGATTCCAGTAGAGCGGTCATACTCGCCAAGTAAGATTAAAAGGGTATTGATTTGGACCGAATCAAAGGCAGCAGAGATGTCGAGCTGCACAGAGCTGTCATATTCGCCAAGTAAAGTTAAAAGGGTATTGATTTGGACCGAATCAAAGGCAGTGGAGATGTTGAGCTACACAACCACCGGCCTAGTGGAGGATCTGATATGGTCAATAATGATTTTAAAATAAATTGACGGCATCTGCAGTGGAGCTAACTGCCCTTTTTTGCAAATTGGTATTGCAAAATAAGGGGAAGAATTTTGTTTTGAAATTTTGGCCTTGATAATAGATTCAATGACCTTGACCATGGGTGGGGTATAGAGATGGGCCGCAGATTCTCTAGCGGAGATGGAATTATATTTCGCTTTAGGAATGGCACCATAGCTATGGGATAAAGTCCACTGATGTCTCGGACATTGGATGAAATCAATTAATTAAGTTGTACATGATTGGGACAGAGAATTTGGACAATTGAACCAGGAGGAATCTGGGAATTGCATGAAGCTCTGGATGGGTGCTTTCAAGCATCAAAGTTAATGTCATGGTTAGAGGGTGGAAAATCATAAGTTGAATCCTGCCTAGAGTCAGGTGCATGGGTGGAGAACTTTCCCTTGAAGTATGAAAAATTTTTAAGAAGCATGTTAGATCATGAATAAAATTTATTTCTCACAATAATAGATGCCGGAGTGGGTCTCGTCTTTATGGCCCAGAATTCACCTAATGTAACCCCTGGACCAATTGTGGGGGGTGACTCAAGAAGATATTCTGCCAAAATTAACTGTTCTTGTATTGGGATTTCAGGTTAATGATAGATTCTATAGGGATTGTATTAAGAGGAAGATTTTTTAGGGTGTCAGTGATTCGAGTTCCATTAGGAGTGATGATGGCCCTTTATTAAGATAAGGGACATTAAATTATGGATGAAGAAAAACCAGGCATCGACCGGTGGCAGAGAAAGGATATGAATCTTGTGAAAATATATGTATGCCTCAGAGACGATGGCATCAGGTGATGCGGACTTGAGAAGGATTCTCGTGGTTGTGCTAAGTCTTGGAATATTGCACGAATCAAGGTTTAGAGATAGTTTAAGGGATAATGCCAATTGGTCAGAGAAGGCTATAGGTCAGAGTGAGGGATCAATTAGAAAATGTAGATTGGGAGTATAGTAGATGAGGTCTATGAGAGGTATACCTCCTTGTATAGAAGAAGGCATTCAGTGGGCAAGAACTCTTCTCCACTCATGAATCTTGCATTAAGGTAATAAATATATTTAGCTGAAAATTCCTGGTAGGAGGTGTTGAAGTCTCCCCAGGAAAATAGTAGGGTAAGGGTTGGAGGCAATTGTGATGTTGATCTTTTAGATTATCTGTTGGATGAGCAATTCATTTCGGTAGAGGTATATTATGTTTAAAGTGAAAGCCTTGTGAAATAGGATGGCAATAATTATATGTAGGTTTATATAGTTAATTTTAAAGGATTCAAATGAATTACTATTGGAGATTATGATCGCCACACCAAGAGCAGATGAAGGAGAAACTGAGTGACAAAAGTAGCCAAGATTACCAAGGAGTTCAGGATTTTGGAGTTTGAAAATTGGGTGTAATTTAGTCTCGGAGAGACACAATATGTGGTGAGCATTGCTTAAACCATTTGCTCACTGCATCCACCCTATTGAGAGAATTCAGACCCCGTATATTAATTCCTGATATTTTGAGCTTCATGTGGCATTACTTCAACAGGAAATCCATTGGACAAGTGGTGGAAATTTGGGAATGATTGAATGAGCATTTGGTGTATATGTGTTCACACACTCAACAATCACTGGTCCTGCTAAGAGGGTGGATACTAGCTTTCACCCCTGATGTTCTGGATTGCAGGCCATCCATGGAAAATACTCCAGCACTAGGTTCTTGAGAATTCATAGTCTGGCCAGAGCTTCTTTCATTTGACTCTTTGGAATGCAAGCTGTCAATGGATTTTGGTTTAGCATTTGTTGTTCTGGAGACCTTAGATAGCCACAATTTATTATCCTTAATAGGAACGGAGGTTTGCCTAGATCTTTATTGGATTTCCTTGGCTGTCTGCCTTAGGAACAGGCCTGTTTTTTCTGGTTGCTGGGAGACAAGGTATTCGCTGTCTGAGGAGCTAATATTATTGGTTTTTTGGAGCATGTTTTGTCTGCAGATTTGGTACCTGTATTTGGTTTTTTTGCCTTCCTTTTTGTGGACAGGCAAATGAGATGTCTCCTCCATGAACGAAGATGCTGACTCAAAAGACTCGTCTAATGCATTCATAGAGTTTGCAGGAGATAGTTAAGTGTTAGGAACAATTTCATCAACAGGAGTTGATAGAAGGTAGGTGGAATTTTTCACAGCTTCAGATGCTGTAAGGATCAGGCTTGGAAATGGGTGTATCCACAGTCTGAACCACTGGAACAGTTACAATGGTGTATTTTAATCCTTTTGCAACTATGGCAGGTCCTGGCTGGGCAGTCCCTTACCAAATGGCTTCTTTGGCAGCAGAAGAAACAGTGGAGGAATGCCACGGGGGTGATGACAAGAGGGGAAGTGTCCGCATAGCAGAGAGTTGGAATGTCATTGCGGGTTGATTCTTTATTCAGAGAGATTTCAAAGGAGGCAGTATTTGTATATACTGGAAGATCTACCCTCTTAATCATTTGGTATCTGAAATTTTACTTTGCCCTAGGGCTTAAGTAATTGCTGCAAATCATTTTCTTTAAACTTAAGGTAACAATTCTTGATTTTGCCCGACAAGATTGTAGGAATAATTCATGTTAATGTTGCAAATAATTTTCCCAATCTATTTTAATTGTTGTTTGACATCATAAGCAAAGATTTTATCTAGTTTTTTAATATCTAGAAAAATTCTCATTATAATTTCAAAATTAAGAAATGTTGTTTGTTTATAAAGATATTTATATAATATAAATTGTACATTGGTCAAGGTATAAATAAATTTAAAAAAAAAAAAGTTATTATTTTCCAAAAATACATTTGAAGGGTCATTTTAAACAAATTAATCAACACTGTATAGTAAACCACGCATTAAATTCTATATAAAATTGTAAATTATCTATATACTCTAATTCCAGTCAAACCAGTAATAAATTATTATACTGCTGTAAAATAAATCTGAATATCTATAACTTCAACACAAAATGTATAATAAACCCAAAGAATAAATCCCAATAAGTCAATAATTTATTTCCAAAGATCCAAATAATTCCTTCAACTCTTCTATAATGATTAATAGAATGTGAAATTATTCTAAATCCCGGTAAAATTAAAATGTAGATCTGTGGACAATAAAGAAATCAAAATAAATGCAGATATAAAATTGCATCTCCACTTTCTGATGGGTCATAAAATAATGTTTTTAAATTTTAATCTCTTAATAATGTTATAATAGTACCATTTAATACGGTAACAATAAAAATAATAAAACTCGCTCAAAGTCATTCCAATGATTCGTAAATCTGGTTTATGCATCGTATCATTCCTTAATTTTAATTGGAAGATTTAATTTTATTTATTATTAATTAGATGTATTACATAACTGTTCTTTTAGTTTGAATAAACCAATACTTACATAACAATCCAGGCATGTCTAACCTGTGGCCTGAAGGCCAAATGCAGCTCAATGCAAAATTGTAAACTTATTTAAAACCTAAGATTTTTTTGTGAATGTGATTAAAATAAACACATGTACATGCTCGAATACAATGTCAAATATCAATTAATTTTGTTTCCTCCTTTTTTTAAAAAAATATGTTTTATTACTTAATATTCCATATTAGTGATCACAAACTTGGAACCTGCTTGATGATTTTTAAGACTAAATAGGTCATTATTTAAGGACTTTCTTGCTTATCTGTGGCTATGGATGTCATGCAAAAATTATGCATGAACCCTTTTTTTCTTATCCACCTTCGATAATGTTTGTATATTTAATGTGTGGCCCAAGACAACTTTTTTTTCCCAATGTATCTCAGAGATGCCAAAAGATAGGACACTCCTGACATAATATATCCCAGTGAAAAAGTGACTGGTTCTCTCTCCAAGCTGTATTTTGGAATCAACACGTTACATAGCAACATTTAGTTATTCATTTCAAAAAATTTTACAGCATTAACATGTCTGAATTGTGAGTTACAACATGAAATGTGGTTGTGTTTGTAACTTCATCAATAATCTTCACTGTTCCCCCCCTGCCGTAACGAAATCTTACAAACTATTTAAAACACTTTTGCAAGACTGATGTCACACTTATTTCGAATTATCTCAAATGTTTTAATAGCAGTTTTATCCAATTTAAAATAAAATTTAATTTTAGCGCATTCTTCCACCATGGGCTAAATGAAACATTTCATGTCATAACTAGAGATGTACCATAAAGTTTTTGTGAATAGTTAAACTATGTAACATGCATTGATACATAAATGGCACTGCAGGAAGCTTGAGAATCGGTAACCGTTTCGATGAAACATACCATATACTAATTTTTAAAGACAAGAAAAAAATACATAGGTAATAAATTAATAGAGCTGACCAATAGTATATGTTTTGTTTGTCTATTAATTTGTGCAATTTCTTTTCACCCTCCAAAAAGCATTTTTATCACATAAAATATTAAATTATTAACTGTTGAACAAACAAAAATGAAGTGGTAAATCAGCTCACAATATGAGCTTGCTTCAGATTCTTTATTAAATCAAAAACGAAAGTTACAACAACTATTAACAGTCAATAGTTAATGATATTGAAGTTACCGTTAAAAATTCTTTGAAGCTAAAAGAACATTTCACAAGATAAATGTTGCTTCTCATCTGTCTAACAAATAGTGCATCTATTTCCTAAAATGTAGATAAAACATTCAGCCAGAAAAAACTGCTTCCTTAAAATTTTTTGCACATTATTAATGACATCTTGTGAATTTTTTTGCATCTCTTGTAAAGCAGTATATTACTATATCACAAGAAATAGTTTATAATCTTAATGACAGTAGTAGCCCTGCCATCTTTTCATTATTCAAAATTCCCCCCCAAAAATAAATATAAGCAGAAAATATCTTTTGAAGGCAAATAAAGCCGCACACTAAAACTTGTCATTTCAAACTCACCTTTTGTCATATACAAGAAAGTATGATAATTTAAATCTTGGAATGGCCATGTGATATGACTCGTGACCTAATTATCAAAACCACAGAGTAGTGAACATTCACGTTTAAGCCAACGTGTAAATTTTAAACTGAAAGAGCGAGTATATTAGTTAGCTATTGAGAAGATAATATCCATGTGTACGCTTTGGCATAAAAATAGGTCATATATAGTGCGCTCATGGTGACTTTTTGGCCAAAAAATCAATTACATAATTAGCCCATTTACCTATTCATTTGACTTAGCTTCCTGCGATTTTGGGTTATTTCCAAAATTAAAAAACTTCATTGAAAGATTGTCTACTATAACTGTTATCCAAAAGAACGTGAGACAGCTGCTCAACAGTATTCCCGAAAATGAGTTCTAGGTATGATTCCAGAAATGGGAATGCCATTTTAATCATGTATAGATGCATCAAGGGACTATTTTGAAGGCGACAGTAGCCACTAGTGTACACCTCCACATGTACATTTTGGGAATTTAATTGCCTCGTATATATTGTTCTTAATGATTGACCTACACAAAATGCTGTTATTTTAGTTAGTAAATTATTTTCAAATATATATATATATATATGAAGCTCATTCTTTTCATTCACTTACCAAACACTTGAAATATATTCACCTCCAGAGAATAGAAATCTATCTACTTTATGAAGTTGAAAGAAAAATCCTTTAAACTAATATTGTTAATTACGTCTTTGATATGACTTCCAATTAATGTCAACAATATTTCACTTTATTATTTTATATATACTGATTTAGACGCCTTACATCAGGAATGGCCAACATTTTACAGTTCATATCCCTTTTTTCCATCTACAAGTTCTCGTGAACTATACAACTTTAGTGCTACTATTCAAATTTTGTATAAAATACATGTTAAAGACAAACGATGTTTAACATTTTTTTTCACAATATAACTATACTGTAGAATAGAATTTAAATATTCTTTAACGAGATTTTTAAATCATTGCTTTCATCAGATTTTTAATATTTGGAATTAAATAGAATATTTTTCAAATTTGAATCAGATGAGATTTTGCTTTTATTTTTATCAGTTTCATCGATTTAAATAATTTTAGTAAAGAACAAAACTGCCAGACTTTCAAAGGATTGACTATTATAAAATGAAGCTCTGGATTAATATTCAAAATTAAACAAGTGTGAAACATTTACGGAATGAATGCTGAACAATTTTTGAAATTTGATTTCCCAAATTTGAATGTTATATTTGGAACCTTAATACATGCACTGTTTTAATATAAATTTATGTGCATTCACCCGTAAACAAAGATTTAAAAGAGCAAGTGAATTCACTTCTCCTTCAACCTTATCTATATGCCTGATTTTTTAAACAATGTTCAAATTGTACAAACATAATTCAAATATGTATTTCATGATCAATGAGATGTAAGATACCCAGAGGCAAAATTCCATGCAGTAGCGCCTCTCAGTGCAAGCCAGAGTAATCAACAGATGGAGGAAGGTTTGTGCATAAAGTCCCTATCTAGTGCTTATTCATCCAATATCCCTAAACCAGTTTCTAGCTTGTGGCTTTCATCAGTGAGGAGCCTTGGATCCGAGAGCACTGTACCTAGATCTTATGATTTAATGCAATTCTCCAGCAGTCACCTTTTACATTATTAGCTAACTATAAAGCTTTGAGTCCAAAATGAAAACATCCACTGATTACTTTGGCTTGCACTGAGTGGTGTTACTGTGTAGATAGTTTTGCCTCTGTGTAAACAGCTTGTGTAAGTATAAAAAATGATGATCATATGATGTTTAATGGTTTAATACCAATCCTGTCCAATAGGATTATGGTGACTGGTTATTAAAGAACCAAAGACACCAAAAAGTATGGATGCTGAACTGAGTTCAGATTTATATTATTGTATTTTCATTTTGGACTGAAAGCTTTATAGTTAGCTAATAAGGTAAAAGGTGGCTGCTTTAAGGTTGCATTAGAGCTTAAGATCTAGGTGCAGTGCTCTCAGATCCAAGGCTTCTCACTGACGAAAGCCACAAGCTAGAAACTAGTCTGGGGATATTGGATGAGAAGGCACTAGATAGGGATTTTATGCACAAACCTTGCATCCATTGATTACTCTGGCTTGCACTGAGTGGCGCTACTGTATGGAAAGTTTTGCCTCTGTAAACAGCTGTAAGCATAAAGAATGGTGATCATGTGATGTTTAGAGATATAAGATATACGACAGTCCAATATTAGAGAAAGAAAAAACTATTCAGATAATGTCAATATGTGCTAGCCAAATCATCGCAAATACTCCAATGAATTCAAGCTAGAATTAATAAATCATTTTACAATATTACCGGACTTTGAAGGTGGCCCAGATTAAGTGACATCAAGAAAATAACAGATATTCTGCTTTAAAAAAAAAGTCAAAAATTAATTATATAAATTTTCTGGAAAAATGAAGCAATGACATAAGAAAAGGATTATAAAAGAATTTTAAAATAATATTTTAAAGAATTAAATATTTGAAATTCTAATAAAAAAAATAGAGTTAATGATTGAGAAATAATAAGAAAGCTGTAGAAAATAATAAAAATCTCAAAAACATAAAATAACATTTTTTTTTCCGTATGTAGCATTGGCCGGGAAGCAAATCCGCAACAACTGTCTGCAACCAACTGCTTGCTTGCAAGGTGGCTGTCTTGACCTCTCGGATAAAAACGCTTGTAACTAAAAGATGGCCACTATTATTAAAAACAAAAATGATATGAAGTATGTTGAAAAATTGTTTATAAATATATATAGTAATAAAAAAACAAGAAACCAAAATAGCTCCCATATTTAAGTCTTAAAATATCAAGCATATTTTAAATAAAGAAATGAGACATCAAATCTATGAAGAGTGAAAAAACTCCCGGAAATGATGGAATTGTTAGCAAAACTACATATCAAATATCCAAAAGATAAAATTGTACCAGATGATTGGAAGACTGCAATAGTAATGGATATTTAAGAAAGATGAATATTAAAAACTATAGACCTATCCATCATATATCAATCCCATATAAAATCTCTATTAAAATTGTAAATTTGGAATTTCAAGATTGTCATGTTTCCGAGCATTAGAATTTTGCACAAGGTTGTATGCTCTTGGATTCGTTAGAACAAAGAGAAATCTTAATATTCTCTGCCAATGATTCCAGTATTAGGACCTGTTTGCCAGAATAATAAATTAAAAGTATACTTCAAATTATAGAAATTTAGCAATTGAAAATGTAAAAAAAAAAGATCGATGGGTTAAACATATGCAGTCAATTTAGATATTTTAATTTTTGATGCGTTAAAAGGAATACGGATATGAAAAATAATATAATCTTTTAAAGTCCAACAGATGGTGGTATTCTTTTATATAATAATTTTTGAACTGAGTGGAGGAGAAACATCAATTGAAGAAATTATTAAATATTTTAATTTACTATCTAATTAATAAAAAAATGACTCACAAGATAGATGTGGCATTAATTTTTAATACGGACTTTTTTTTTCTACTTAACAGATCCACATTTTATTGCATTTTCTCAACATATGATATTTATAAATCTTTGTGTTATCTTTTACAAAAGTTCAAAATATAAACTGAATCTCATTTAGCAACAGTCTCTTCTTCAGTTGGTAATAATGCTTGTAAGGAAAGATAATCTAAAAAATTTTCATCTTGTTTAGTTTCAAATATTTTTACATCTTCCAAATCAGGAAAAAGCAGATTTCCTCCCCACGGTATTGAACTACTATCTTCGTGTACAAAAGCAATATTTTTTGGAGAAAACAATGTTATACGGCATCTCACTGGAATTTGATGACGGTTGTTTATCTGCAATTATATATACATAAAATAATATATTAAATTGTTTGCACACCAATATATATACACACACATACATATAATAAAGTTAACATATATTATCTTCAATCTCTTTTTATAAATAGATATAGAAATTCAGGTATTGGTTTTTCAAATTTGGTACTATTACTATTTTGAATATTACTATTGTAATTGAAGTAAAATATTTATTTATACCACTATAAATGCAACTTAAGTTATCTGAAATTGTCAGACGAAATGCTCAAATTTTCAAGCTTATATAAAACAATAAATCACTGCTTTAAAAAAAAAGAACAATCTGCAGAAAGAATAAATGCTGTAGAGCAGAGTTTGCAAACTGGTGCCTAACAGGCTGAATACGGCCTGTGAAGGCTTCGTATCTGACCCGCAAACTTGAATTTTTTCCTAAAACTCAATGTTCCTAACATCTTGCAGATACTAAAACAGAAAAAAATCAAATTCCTAAAATGCTTTATGACAGCTTTAAACAAAAACAAATTTATTATTTTAATTCTTTGTAACCATTTTTCTATCGTCACATATTGCTAACACTGAATGGAAATTAGTTGTCACGCAGCCATTTTAAGCCGGAAGATATTGAATATTGTTGCGTCCGAACATCTAATTAACTGGCTCTTGAGCTGCTTTTAAGGTCAAGATCCTTGCCATAGAGGAAAAAGACGAGTTTAAAAATAGATTTGTATGACGCATGTGCACATCTATTTTTATTATAAAAGTGCACCGATATATAAATATTTACATTTTTCTAATTTAAACTTTTCTTGTACACTCTTGTGATTTGTTTATGGGAACTTTAATATGCATATGTGAGTGTTTAATAGTAAATTATTAGTTAATAGCACTTACAGAAATCTTCAGCAATTGCTTTTTAAATTGGTTGATGTATTTATAACTTTCGATAGTTTATTATTACCGATAACGTTCACTAAATTTTTCATGCAGAAACAATCAGAAAATACGTATTGAATTATAAAAGCTTTGGTATAGGAGATAAAAAAGAAATAATTTACAAACATTATTTGTAGCCTCCAATAAATAAACTATAGTCATATCTTTTTGTTGTTGATGATGATTTATTATTGTTCAATGTAATGTTCCGTGTGATTTGGTGCAGCGGTAGAGTGAAAGACTCTGGAACCAAGCCCCATGGATTGTGACTCAGATCTGTCATTTTTGAGACTTGATCTTCTAATTAACTTCTGCCAGTAAACCATTCAATTAGTTAAGAAACTTATTTTCTGCTTCAAATTCCTTATTAATTAAGGTTTCTCAATTATTATGCAGACCAATAATAATTTCCAGATAATTTGAACATCATCATCATTTTTAACTATTATCAATCCATTGCAAGATGAAGGCCTCCCCAAGATTAATCTAATTCCTCTGATTTCTAACCTCTTTTCTCCACATCACCCCAATAAAATTCCTTATTTCATCCATCCATCTTCCATACAATCTCTTTCTAAATCTTTTACAATGTGTTGGGATCAGTTCCATCTATTATCATCTCTTCTTGCAATATGTCCAACTCAACTTCGTTTTTTCACCCAAAAATTATTTGAACATATGTTCATATTGATTTTAATACAGCTCAGATTTTAAATAACTTATCATGATGTTTAATATATGTGAAGATTAATATTTGTGTAAGAACAAATTTGGAATAGTGACTTCGCTACATTATCAAAAATTTACTTTCAAAAGATGTTCAATACATTGTTGTGTTGTGTCGTTTATTATTTTCAAATAGGGTACAATTATAACATAAATTTGTCTTCGTAAAAAGAAATACATACAAGATTTGTGACATTAAGATATTTTTACATTCTTTAGATGCGGTCTCTAAGAAAAAGTAGCAAAAGCAGTTAATGACCAGTCAAAATAAGTGACAGAACAAAGCTTAGCATATTGTTTTTTGTAGTACTGCATTTTTCATAGACCAATATTTTAGGAATCGTAAATATCAGGTATCCCTCTAACTATTACAATCTCTCTTTAAACTAGTTGTACTTTTATATTGGACTATTTCCATTATTTAATATGAGTATTGAGTGTCTTTAGAAACATTTAACTTTATTTAAATATTCCAAATACATTCAACTATTAGTAATAGCACATCAAACAGGTTAGTATATGCACATTTCGAGGGGTAATATTCTCCCCTCTTGTTCAGGTGTTGGCCTGACCAGTGACAGTACTAGCATGAGATTTGAACTTGGATCCTTAGATTGTTGAGTACTGAATTTTAAGGTAAGCAGTTGGTTAAAGTATTACCTTAAAATTCAATACTCAACAATCTAAGGATCCACGCTCGAATCCCATGCTAGTATTGTCACTGGTCAGGCCTGCCAGCAACACCTGAAAAGGGGAGAATAATACCTCTCGGAACATTGTGCATATACTAACCTGTTTGATGTGCTATTACTAACAGTTGAATGTATTTGGAATATTTAAATAAAGTTAAATTTTTCTAAAGACATTCAATACTCATATTAGATGATGGAAATAGTCTAATATAAAATTACAACTAAAACACCATCATCACAAACCTTCAGGAAAACACTCTCTTTAAACTAATCTTTTATTAGATATCAGTCAATGGAATACTACTACTTACTCTCATTTATCACAATTTTCCATCTTTCTTGTCATTTCAGATGGAATAAGATCTTTATAAAAATACTGTCATCCTTATTTCTTTCTTTCATTGCAGTTCAGAATGTTATTTCCTAATTTCCACTAATGACAATCAGTCCATTACTACCTTTGACCGTTGATCCTCTGCCTTTCGAAGTATATCATTTAGAATCTTATCTTCACTTTCCCAACACAATATTATAATTAATGCTCATTTGGAATATATTATATTTCTCATTAATTTTCAATATTGGGGGATATTCTGGCTAATCTCCAGAATCCATCTAGATTGTTATCTCACATTCATATGTAGCAATACTTACTATAATAATTCACAGGAAGTCATTTTACATCATATTAATACATTCTTCCTCCAAAACATTTTCACAGCTTTTTTCATTAAATCAGTTATAAAATATCCTGATAACATATTCATCTACTGTCTAAGATTCTAAATACTTAAAAAGGGAACAAACTTTAATTTGGTATATCTTTTACTTTGTTTCAATTAGTTACTATATTTACAAAGTCGATGTTAATCCCCAAATGTGATGCTCTAGGAAATTTTCTGTTCACATAAACTCATCTCCTTGGCTTTGTGTAATAATAACTTAGCATCAAAAAGGTGGTTGCACATTTATTTCACATTTATAGGAGTAAATATCTATACTAGAAGAGTATAAATTTCAGTTTGACCCAATTTTTTTCGAATATAATTTGCAATTGAATTTAAGCCTTATTATTGTTGTACACGTTTGAACTACCTCAAATACTTCATTGGAATATTCTTGCCTCAAATATTTGAATTGGAATATTCCTAAATTACTATGATGGTCAAATATCCAATATAATTTATTTGTCCGTAATGTTCTCACAAATACATAAACAAATAATTAATCAAAATAAAATTGATATCAACAACTATAATTAGTTATTTATTTCAATATTATTTTGATTGATTATTTATTGGAATATTCATATTTATTAAAACACTGCTAGGAAATAGTCTTGAAACTGAAACACAATTTCTTTAAATAAATATATATTAGTGCATTCTTTTTTCCCCCTTTATTGTTGATATGAAAAATATTTGAGTTCAATCTTGCAGTGTAGATTATCCCTATGACTTGTTGCAAAGTCCAAGAAAAGATGAATGAATTTCAAAATAAACAAATTCTGGGGCAACTGCGTAACTAAAGGAGCATTTTGAAATCCTTAATGGTTTTTCTAAAATCAATTTCAACTTCATCAAATTGGATTACAAAGATTTCGGTTTTGCAACATGTCTGACATATATAAAACATTAACAGAGTATTTTCCAGGTGAAGATAAAAGTCAACTTTGGAATGGCTTGTTAATCTCGAGCAATCTTTCCTGGAAAGAAACCTGATAACAAATAGCCATAGCAATGGATATTATTCTGAAATCAAGCTTTCAAAAGATAGACCTGTCAAAATGTTGGATTGATTTATCAACAAAGTATCCTATTAAAAGCACAAAAGCTTTAAAAATGGCAATGCGATTTTCAACTACATATTTATGTGAAAGAACTTTTTTTTATTGTCTTCAGTAACTAAAAATAAATATGAAACAGATTGAATATAGAAGCCAATTTGCCATTACAAGTGACCTCCACCATTCCAAATTTTAAAGACATCTGTGCAAATAATATGCTCATCTAAGACAATAACTTAACGATTGTTTTCATTATGGAAATTAAATTTTTTTAGCCGACTATGAGGAAATCACAATCAAAAAATTTGAGAACCTGATCAAGACAATATCTAATATTTCACTTCTTACAATGAAGATTGCACTTATTTAAAAGAGATACTTATTATCCATATACTAATACTATCTCTACATTCCTTTACTCCAATATTCTCTTTTAACATGTTAGGTTCAGGATTGTGAAGAATATCAAATTTTAGCCATTTTTTTGTCAAATGATTCTCTATTTTTTACCTTCTTTTCTTCCAATTGGTATTCGAATAATTCCAGTGATACCTTTAGCAGCCCTTAAAAGCAAATCCTTTCATATTAAGACAGTATTTCCTTTGAGTTTACATTCGTTATACTGACGCAGATAGTCCCTTAAATGTCATCACAATATTTTGAGACGGAATTCTTTTTAATTGCTTTGAAATTACAACATTTATATTGAAATCCAAACTGACTTCAATTAAGTTGAGCATTTTAATAAGATAATTTATTCAACAATTTCAATTACTGCTGTTGGATTCTAATATGCTTTCAAATATACATTCTCAAAAAAAGCCACATCACAACAGTTTCCTTCATTAACTATTGCAATTAGTTCCCATTATAAAAATTGCATTCACCACAAATATCATTAATTTAATGAACGACTAATTGATTACTAAATTTGTTTTGTTTAATTCAATATTTCATGGTCTGATCCTTACAATATAAACTTTAGAATCAGCATAAACTATTAATATAAGTTGTTTTTCTTTCCCCTTTACTTATTCTACTGCAATTAGGTCATCAATGTTATGAACGTTGGAGAAGTAAAGGTTTATTCAGTTTGATTTGTTAGATATAGCTGAGCGCACTTTCGATTTAACTGGCGGAAAACATGCTTAGCTACACCTAACAAATTAAACTGAATCAAGCTTTACTTCACCAAAGTTTATAATGTTGATTAATTAATATAAGTATTAAAAAATAATGGTAATAAATTTAAATAAATGTAGCATAATATCACTTCACATATTTAACAATTTTAGAAGATTGTTTTTGCATATGCAAAGAAATACCACAATGAGATGTTCAGAGCTTACAAATTTTGTTTACTATTATTCACTTTCATTAAATTTATGACATTATCCCGAGTTGGCATATATTCCATTACTAGAATATTGAAGCTAGTATAAAATGTTTAAATTTTCATCCTATAATTCTAAGCTGAATGATCTAAAATATTTAGAGATTTTATCAAAACAAACTCAAAAGTACATTGCCTACCAATTAAAAGGAGATAAATATACATTGCGATTAAAAAACATTTAGATGATATAACCAAAATTATATAGTAGACTTTTTTAAAATATGATTGCCACCTGCCATTTATCAGTTCCATAATTCTGGTTGCTGTCTCATCTCTCTGACCGCGACCGAATCATTAATGACGCTGATTTAAATCTTTATATGAGATTTTAGGAAAATGTCGAACAAATATGGTAGCCTCGAAAAAAATCCGCAATGTAAGAATCAATGAATGAGTAGTAGGCCATCGTAAAAGATGCTGATCCGAGCATATAATTTATCAGAAATTTCTATCAAAACAGTGCTCTGGGCAAGTACATTTTAGAATACGAAAATACGACGAAAGTAAAATATCTTTGAAAAATAAATCCAGCTTGTTATACACTAATTGCAGCAACAATTATTTTGCCAATACAATCTGATAAAAACAGTAAAGTATCACATGATCCTGGCTCACGTAATAATTTTCAGTAGCAGTTTTTTTTCCTGACCACAGTTATGCCATCTAGTATAAGCTTTAGTAATCAATAGACGTCAGATAGAAGTGCTGAATAAATCTCTAAACAGTGTTGTCCTATCTAATATCTCCAGACTGGTTTCTAGCTTATGGCTTTCATCAATAAGGAGCATTGAGCTGATAGCTTGATAGTAAAACAAAAAAGTAAAAGATGGCTGTTAGAGGGAAAGTGCAATAGATTCAAAAGATCCAGGTGCACTGGTCCCAAATTGAAAGCTTCTCACTTATGAATAGCATATCAAAACTAATCTGGGGATATACTAGATAGGAATTTATTAAGCACTATCATCTAGCATTTATTGATTATTAACATTTAAGATGACCTAACTATAATGATAAAAAGAATACGGCCTAATATATTAATTCCAATCATGAAAATTTAATGAAACAAAAAGATCTCTAATTTTTTTATATGTGACAATGCAAAATAAAATAAACATTTAGATAAAATATGCTGTGATGCACCATGGCTTCTTTATCGAAGTCAGGATCACTATGCCCAGAGAAACATGTTAGCCACCTTCCTTCTCTTTCCATTCCCCACCCTAAGTTATTCCCATACTCTTCTCTATCCTGCTCCATCCCATTTCCACAACATCATCTTTGTTAACTCTATGGCCTTTATATCTAGATCCCCTTACCCTTTTCCAAACCCAGCATAAAAACCAAAAATTCACTTTCTGTATAATCATTTAGTTTATATTTGTTCTCCCACAACTTCATTATTTGTACCCTTTCTGTTTTCAGGAATTTTTATTCAGTTACCAAATGCCTAATATTTTCTATGCTTTCCTTTACATAATTTGCAGACTAAATCTCTTTCTCCATTTATGTGTATATTCCCTTGTTGCTAACGATACTGTTCATCAGTTCCCTTATATTATTGCCATTTAGTAATATTAAATTGTATCTAAACTTTCTTCTTTTCTAATTTTCGGAAATATGTAAAACTAAAATTAGAAAATAAAAAAAAAACATGACATTTTTTTTTTTTTAAAAAAAAAAAAGACTTCCTATTCATATGAATACGCTAAAAAATAAATTTTCTTCTTTTTTTGCAAATAAAAACATGGAGGAATCATGTTTAGAAATTATATCCATGACAAGCTATTCATCAATCACTTGCGACTAATATCCCTTTTTTGTATCGATATCAATCTATTTATCAAATTGCTCCCTGCTTTGAAAGCTGAAGAGAATTTATTTTTTTCTTTTAAGGACATTTTTTTTACAATTTGGTACAATTATGTAAATTCAAGCGTTTCTTTAAAAAAAAAAAATTAATAATATTTTTATTAAAAACTGATAACAAATCCAAAGATTTGTTTTTTTTTTAAATATCTTCTAATTACATCTAATATATACCCTTTGTTAGGAAATTTTCACATTCTATGGCAATTAAACAATAGCTGAATAATTCATACAACTAAATCTAATTCAATAGAAATATTAATCAATTTTATATTTTAAGACACCCTGTGCAGTTTGGGGCAGTTGATAATATCCAACTAGGGATTAAGAGATCCCAGGATCCATTCCGGCACTTGCAGGTCTGGCATTCAAGCTTCTTATGAACTCCCAAGCAACAAAGCTGAAGGCCTTTTTTTTAAATATTTTAAGAACATGTAATTCGCAACCAGAATAAAAAAAAAAAATTGATATCTTTAACACCGTTCTATACAGTTTAGCACAGTGACAGAATGGCAGTCTGAAAAAGTAAAGATTTCTTTATTGATTTTCAGCTAGGTAAAATAAAAAAATAAGAATCTCAATTAACGAGAACCGTTCTGCCCCACCTGACCTCCCAAGCAATCTCCATATTATTTTACTGCGATATCAAATTCCTCTTAGAACTATGAGTTATTCATTTTTTTATTTGCCATCTTTTTATCTACCATGTTTTATCCACAATGTCTGTGTGCGTGTATGTGTGCAGCTAAAAGAAGAAAGCAATGAAATTTAATGGAATATTAAATCAATTGTAAAAATAACATAAATTATAACTAAAAGTATATTAATTAAACTTAAACAATTTGAACATGCTGGTAAGTAATTTTATAGCTTCTCAAAAAAGCAATGCTGATAATGTAAACCCATTCAAAAATAATCGAGTTCGAAAATGTTACAAGCCAGATCCCTAAAGAATCATTTAAATGAACTTGAAAATAACACTCACTTTTTCTTATATTAATGTCAATTTAACTGCCAAATAAAGTTATCACTTTTATCTGGCTTCCAGTCTGTTATATAGCAATATATAGATTGACATTAATATAAGAAAAGGTGAGTATTATTTGCAAGTTCATTTAAATGTTTAATTGAGAAGCCGGGTTACAAATTATCTTAATAATCATTTGAGACTCAACTGCTCCTTCGATAGGCTAATTAAAATATATATATAAAAATGGATTTAAAATGTTACAAATAGTTTACACAAATAAAACTTATGTCAATAATTCAAATTTTCAAAAGGCATAAGTTTGCTTAGCAATGAGTAATTATCGAATATAACTCACACTTATCCAGTTGTCATGGCAATTATGCAGAAAGATTACTACAGAAAAAAAAAAAATTTCATTTTAATTATTCATGGAACAACTACTTACGCTAATAATTATGGAAAATTCTTTTCCATTTAGATCAGGTAACACATCATGAGTTATTGGCCTATCCGGCAGTTTAATATTACTATCCGAACACATAATATTCTGAAAAAAAGAAAAAAAAATTCACAACTTACTAAGATAATTCAATTATTTCTATGCTACAAAATAATAACAATATCACGATGCATTTTAGTGACATTATTTGATAAGATGTCTTCAAAACAATACACCTCATTGTTTTGTTACAAATAGCCAAACAGAGTTGTGAGATAATCCAGATTTATAAACAATTATTAAAATAATCAAGCATTAAATTATTTGGTTACTAGAATGTATCAATACCACATTTCATTTTTCTGTAATACAAAAAATGCTACTACTTCATTTTATTTAAATTATTATATTTTGACTTACAAGTGTCAAATTTTCTGCACTCACAACTTTAATACCAATTACTTAAATTAAACAATTTAATGATTATTAGTAATCATTTATTGAACTAGAGATTATCCCTGGCCCAGCTATAAACTTTAAATCTCAGTTACTTATATACTTCTGTTTCTTTTATAAAAATGATGGTTATTTTGTAAGATGCATTTTGATAGTCTCTGATAGTCATTTATAATTAAGACGAGCAGCAGAAACTGATAAATAATGGGGTTTGTCAAAATATAATAAAACAAAATAAAATTAATAAATTACAACTAAATTCAGAATTAAACAAAGCTAACCAAAAATTTTAAAATGAAAAATTCTTCACAATCAATGAGACTTCTAAAGTACAAAAGAACACAAACATAACAAATATATTACAGAGAGGCTAAACTCTCCATACAGTAGCGCCACCAGTGCAAACCAGAGGAATCAATGGATACAAGAAGGTTTGTGAATAAAATCACTATCTAGTACCTACTCATCCAAAATCCTGACTAGTTTCCAGTTTGTGACATCCATTGATTACTCTGTCTTGCACTGTTGGCGATACTGTATGGAGAGTTTAACCTCTGGGTAAACAGCTTAAGCATAAGAAATGGTGATCATGTGATGTTAAGTGGTTTAAAATAAATATACTCTAAATAAGCTCCCTGTAATTCTTGAATTTCAACTAGGCTGATATAGTTCACTATGTTTTGCTATCCTAGAAAAAGTTCAATATTCTATTGCTTTTACGCTTCTATTGCATGCATGGTGAGATTAATTTAGAAACTGCTGCCCTCTATGGTATGGCTACTTGACAAATTGATATCGCAAATTGCTGCTGCTAATATTTAGCTGGCACACTCGATCAGGCAAACAGAATTGAAAAATATTAAGATAAATTTCTAAAATATATTACCAAAGGGGACCCAAAAATAAACAGAATTTTGTAATAAAAAATTGTGTATTTATTTTTAAGTGTTACAACTCTAATTCCTTTTAAGGTATATTTCATTTAATGCACTGCACTAGTCTCATGTTTTCCACTTTTCAAAGACGTGCAAAAATTTTTGCAAAGTGATGCCTTTTAATGCGTCCATATTTGTTTTTCTTTGCCATTTCTAAATCTGCAAAAAAAATTTTATTGAGGCGTTCCTTCATTCGAGTGAATAAAAAGAAGGCGCACAGAGTAAGATTGTGTGAATATAGCTGACAGAAATGCTTGGGTCATGCTGAATTAAATTAAAAAATTGTTTCATACTCAAGGCTTGGTGCACTGGGATGTTGTTTGAATAAAGTTTGCACCCCCCATTAAGCAGTTTTTACTTTACCTTACCATACAAACTTTTCAAAATTTGTAGATTTAAATGTCAGGTCGTTATAAATTTGTAGTAAGCAATGCCATTTGCATCCAAAAAAAAAAACCAGAACCATCTTGATTTCGGACTTCACTCGCCATGCTTATTTGGATGTGGTGAATTTGATATTTCAATTCAGCTTGCTTGTAAACTATTTCAAGCATTACAACTGTTTTCCCTAACTTAAAACATAATTTATACCGTTTCAACTTTTCAGCCATTATAAAAATTGACAAATAAGTGAGACACACTTAACGAAAACATTTACCATGCCATAACACAACTTCTCTCGATGATGAAAGTTCACAGACTGATGCAGGGGATCCCCACAAGAGGTATTTAGAGGCAGAAGCATGTACTATAATGTGCTCTCTTTCCAGAGAATGATTCTGGTTATTTTGGGGTACCCCCTTGTAATTACTTTTCTATTATTTATTTTGACTGCTCTGTTGGGAACTAGATTCAAACAAAACTATTCATTCCTTTATTGATAGAAAAAAAATCAAAAGTTTTCTCTGAATTTAATTTTCAAAAGCTCAGTCAAAATGTGCCAAAAACAATAAAAACCTAATGACAAAGATTATAGAATTATTAGCCTAATAACGATAAAATTTTACTTACAGCTTTTCTCAGGGCAACTTTAATATGCCAATTCTGCAATGTCCATTCTTGCTCTTTGTTGAGAATTACATTAATAATGGAGTTTTTTAAATGGCGTATGGTCTGCAAATATAGCATAGTGATTTTAATAGTGTAACTTTAATCAGAATAATTTTTATGCAAAATTTACACAAATATGTAAAAACTATTTTGAACTAGATGTGATATGTTAGACTATTTTCATCATCGATGAGTGAATGTTGAATGTATAGAAAATTTTAAACTTTATTTAAACTTTCCAAGTACAAACAACTTGTTAGTAATAACATACAAACAGACAACACAGGTTAGTAATTACACAATGTTTCGAGTAGTATTCTCCACTCTTTTTCAGGTGTTGCTGGCCTATATGCACAGTGACAATATTCACTTAGAAGTTGATCTCACACCTTTATATTTTTGAATATCGAATATAAGGCAAACATTCTACCAACTGATCTATTCTATCAAAGGCAACATATAGTAGAAATTTGATATATTTACATATGAGGGTTGGTTCAAATCCTCCTGAGTCTTTCAATTTTTTTTTTATACGAGTAAAGCTAATTAGTTTTTTTTAAAAATTATTATTGTTTAATATTTTTCCTAAGAGCAAGATTAATTAGAGGCTTCCATACATTGTGTATTGCTACAGTTGACTTATAGGATTATTTACCATTGTCATATGAACAGCTTCCTTGAATTTTCTTCTATGCATTTTTTTCCTCTTTATTAGTACATACATGATCTGCTATGGTAGACACATTTGTTTTTTCTCTTTTAACCATTAGTTTGTGCTCTTTCAATCGCTGTTCAACAGGGCGACAGGTCTCACCAATGTATTTCTTTCCACATTCACATGGTATTTAATAGATGCAGTTATTGTTCTTCAGCATTTCCAGTTTAGGCTTAGTAGAAGTAAGAATTCCTCGAAGTGTGGTATGGCTTTGGAAAGCTGTTCTAATGTTATATTGACTGCAGATTTTCTTTAATTTGTCTACCAGTCTTGGTATGTATGGATACACTACCGTACCAATAATTGTTTTCTCTTTTGGTGTCTCTTTGTGTTGCGTATTACAGGTTTTCCTGATGACCGCTGATGGATAACCATTCTTCATAACCATTTGTTTTATGTGAATCTTTTCTTTTTCCAAATCACTGGTTTCTGAACAAACATCATTTGCTCTGTTCCATAGTGATAGTGCAATTCCATGTTTAGTGCTTCTCATATGATTAGATGTATATGCCAAGTACTTGCTAGTGTGTGTTGGTTTCCTATACACTGTTGTTTTTACTTTGCTCTGAGGGAGTCTTGTCACAAGAACATCCAAGAATGCCAATTTTTGTTCTTGTTCCGATTCCATTGTGAATTTAATTGTAGGAGATATGTTGTTAATGTGCACTCAGAATGACTGTAATTGTACCTTACCATGTGCCATACCACGAATGTATTATCAATATATCGAAGCCATACTTTAAGTGGACATGGAGTAGTATTTATGGCTGTGGTTTCAAGTTCTTCCATGTAAATGTTGTTGAGCAAGGGTGACAGTGATGATCCCATGGCCATCCCTTGATTTTGTTGAAAGAATTCTGAATTATATTGAAAGTATGTTGTTGTTACGCAGAATGTTAATAATTCCATTATACTATCAATAGGTAGAGCTGTTCTAGTTTGTCGACTATTATCATCATTGTCTATTGTAAGGAAAAGGTTATATGATGATAGTAGTCTACAAACTAGAAAAGCTCTACTTATTGATAGTATAATGGAACTATTAACATTCTGTGTAACAACATACTTCTTCCAACAAAATCAAGGGATGACCATAGGATCATCACTATCACCCTTAGTTAGCAACATTTTACATGGAAGAACTTGAAACCATAGCCATAAATACCACTACACGTCCAAAAGTGTGGCTTCAATATGTTGATACATTTGTGGTATGGTCACATGGTGAGGTACAATTACAATAATTCTGGATGCACATTAAAAACATATCTCATACAATTAAATTCACAATGGAATCAGAACAAGAACAAAATTTGGCATTCTTGGATGTTCTTGTGACAAGACTCCATCAGGGCAAAGTAAAAACAACAGTGTATAGGAAACCAACACACACTAGCAAGTACTTGGCATATACATCTAATCATACAAGAACTAAACATGGAATTGTACTATCACTATGACACAGAGCAAAGGAGATTTGTTCAGAAACCAGTGCTTTGGAAAAAGGAGATTCACATAGAACAAATGCTTATGAAGAATGGTTATCCATCAGCGGTCATCAGGAAAACCTTCAATAGACAACACAAAGAAAAACCAAAAGAGAAAACAATTATTGGTATGGCAGTGTATCCATACATACCAAGATTGGCGGACAAATTAAAACAAATCTGCAGTCAATATAACATTAGAACAGCTTTCCAAAGCTATACCACATTTTGAGAATTTCTTACTTCTACTAAGCCTAAACTGGAAATGCTGAAGAACAAAAACTGCATCTATGATATACCATGTGAATGTGGAAAAAAATGCATTGGTGAGACCTGTCGCCCTGTTGAACAGCGATTGAAAGAGCACAAACTAATGGTTAAAGAGAAAAAATAAATGTGTCTACCATAGCAGATACAAAGATATTGGATAAAGAGGAAAAAATGCATAGAAGAAAATTCAAAGAAATTGCTCATATGACAATGGTAAATAATCCTATAAGTCAACTGTGGCAATACACAATGTATGAAAGCCTCTAATTAATCTTGCTCTTAGGAAAAATATTAAACAATAAAATTAGCCTTACTTATATATATATAAAAAAAAATTTGAAGGACTCAGGAGGATTTGAACCAATCCTCATATATAAATATATCAAATTTCTACTATATGTTGCCTTTGACAGAATAGCTCAGTTTGGTAGAGCATTTGCCTTAAATTCGATCGATATTCAAGAATCTAAAGGTGCGAGATCAACTTCTAAGTGAATATTGTCACTGTGCATATAGGCCAGCAACACTTGAAGAAGAGTGGAGAATAATACTAGAAACATTGTGTAATTAGTAACCTGTGTTGTTTATTTGTGTTATTACTAACAAGTTGTTTGTATTTGGAAAGTTTAAATAAAGTTTAAAATTTTCTATGCATTCAACATTCACTCATAGGTTATGGAAATAATCCAACATAATATGTCTAATAATATACCACCTTCAAACAAATACTATTTTGAACTAATTACATGAAAAATAATCATCTTGTTCTTAATTTATGTGATTAGTATATTTTACACGATCATAGCTTAATTCTACTACTATATTTACTTAGAACAGTAATTCCCAACCGATGTTTTATGGTACCTTGGGATACCATGAAAAATGAATAAATAATATTAAACTTTCCGTAAATACAAGTACATTTGATATAACAAAATTTATATTACCACCAGTGCTCTAAGTATGCATTTCTCTTTTCATGTTCAGTGCAAAAACCGAAATCAGCTTCCTTCTCTCGAAGACAAACTTCATGTCTGTCTAAAATTAGACCAACAATAAAACAGCTGTGCAAAAATAAGCAAACTCAAGTATTACACTGAAAATGTTATAACATAAACTCTCATTTCAATTTCACATTTATTAAACTGTAGAACATGTATTAGTAACAAGACTGCTTTTCCATGTTATTTTGTGAAGAAATTATATTAGTTTTTTTGTTTTGTATTTGAGCATAGCATTATTAAAATTAAAAGCTTTAAATTTAATAATACACTATTGTCTTTATTTAATTAATTTAAATTACATTCATTAATAAACAGAAAGTTAACAACAATAAATTATTGTCTCTCACATAACTAATAATTAGAAAGTAATTTTTTTAAAAAAAAAAAAAGATGTTTTCTTCAAGGACACTGCGAGATATGAAGAGCGAGGTTAAGGGTACCATGACATCAAAAAAGTTATGAAACATTGATTTAGAATAAATACAAAAATTTATGTAAACAATAAATCTATTTGTAAAATATTTATTATTATTAATTGCTTAACCGATATTTCTGTTGTTTGTAGAACTGTTTTATGCTATCTCTTTAAATAGTAAACAGAAATACCAAAATAATCACCTTTGAATTATTCAAATATCATATGGTAAAAGTGAAACAGTCTTTAAATTACCTATTTTTCCGATATTCCTTGGTAGATGAAGAGTGAAGAATCTTCACTATACCAAATGCTGAATGATGAATATTGTTTCCTGGATTCTCTATTGATGAGCAGTGAATGGAAGATAATGTTCATTGTACTAATCAAATAATCAATGGTAAACGTTGCTCCCTGAATAACAATAGCTAGAAGGCAGAATAAAATGGATGCCCAGATAGTAGGTTGTGGGCCATCTATTTGAAAAGACAACTATTAACGATGTTTCAAGTCTGGAAGAATCCAAAGCATCACCAGATTTTGTGTGGTCATGAATATGGAAAGTTATAATATAATAATCATTATACCATGAAATGTTTATTAAATATTCACAACTGCAAAAATCTATAAAAATGTTAAATATCCTCCAGCCGCTGTCTAATTCATGGATATGGCTTAATACCACAAAATTGAAATTAATAGTTCATCAAATCTAATGCTGAAAGAAAATTAATTATACAATTTTGCTTGTTTAGCATAATTCTATAGCACTTCAAATACCAACATCATATGCTGAATTCTTCCAGATATAACAAATAATGATGAGTGTTATTCCAATCTATATAACAATTACAATTCTTATTAGAAGAATTCTCCCAAATATTTTTTGTTTATATTTTTTATAATTGGGTAAAACTTATTTGTGCTGAGGATTTGTGGATTGTAATCTCCTGGTCTTAAGGTATTATTAAGTGGTTGAATCATTTTTTTAGATAAAACATCCACAAATAATTCCATAGCTTGTAATAATTATCACAACCAAGACTTTGAGTACTGAATGACATGAATGCAATTATCTCTAACAAGGTCTTTCGAAATAACATGATTCTTCTGATAGCAGTTATATAACCTTGAGTACCTTTGCATTTTCTAAGAACAGCTCGTACAACTACTTTTTCAAGCACAATTCTATTCTTCAACATTAGTTGCTCGGTTGTAAAATCAGAATAATTATTCTATAATAATCTTTACAATCCCAAAATTGGAATATAAATCAATCATTTCTAATCTTCAATCATATTCATTTTCAACCACATATGGTAATGACATTGTAATAACTATTGTTTTCTCTCAAAGCTTCTTTAAATAATTACACCAGAATCTTAATTATAAGGGGCACTTCCCCCCTTTTCCAATTCTTTTTGGTTCATTGTATTTACTTTTCAAATATCTATGATTGGTAGACATTTTTTTTTTTAGAAAATGGTAAATTTGGATTAGTTACTTATTAATAGATATGTATATTATTTACCACTATATATTAAAGGATTTTTGTTTACCAATATATTATACTTATTTGCATCAATTATTTAATGAAAAGTGGCTATTCACCTAAAAATGAAAATATAAGATTCAAATGGATTTATTGCTCGAGAAGTGATAAGAAGTATGAGTGCAGGAAATGCTAGTATTGGAATTGATCTGAGGATCATATATTCAGAGTTCGATACTCTAACGACTGCACTAAACCCTGCAAGCAACTACTTCTGATTCAGGTAAGCGAACTCAAATTGAGGGTTACATTGTTTAATCAGAATTTGAGTTGCAGCATATCTAAACCATCTTTACATTCTACGTTAATCACATAAAAATTGTGAATTTTCATAATTATCTGATTGCGAATGTCCGAGACCGATACCTATCCGATGAAATTATCCTTAAAAAAAAAAAAAATTATTCATTATCCAATCAGTTTTAATTAAAAAAAAGAGATAAACTTCTGTAAAACATGTAAAAGAAAAGAAAGCAGTAATAAAAAAAAAAACAATTATTAAGTGGCAAAGCAGCCATATTGAATATTTAAAAAATTATGTTAAGCCATAAATTTTATCATAACTTAAGTTTGTGTTAATCAAAAATGATATAATATATATTGTTTGAAACATAAAACACCAAAGAATGTAATTAAATTGAAAAAAATACGGTCATTGATATTCAAAGTAATAAAAAAAAAGAATAAAAGTTAATATTTCTAATTTTCATATTATTTCATAAATTCAAAATTATCATGCATAAATTTTTAAACTATAATTTTGTTAGTAGATTAGTTGCATACACCATGAAATTTTTAACAAATTGATATTTAATGACATCTAAGGTAATCCATCATTTGAATACTTCTTAGAATAAAGATATTAGTATCTTTCATTTTTCCTAGTAACTCTTCCATGTTTTTCCATACAGGGGTTTGCAATGAATAGGCCATTCCTAATAACAAATAGTTAATACTGATCAATAATTGGAATAATTTGAATATTATAATAAAGAACTTCAATAGTTTGTAATTTATTAAAAAGTACTAAATAGTCACTATATACAAAATAAAATAAAAAGTGAATGAAATACTAAATTCATTATAGAGTTAAGCTTGAGGTATATAAGGTAGTAAGTTAGAGTCAGGGCAAGGTAATATTATTTATCCTATCTTTATAGGTTTTGAGGGCTCATATTGCTTCATGCTACTATGACCATAAATTTAGTAGTAGCTTCATCAACTGCGACCTCTCTGCATTTGATATGCAGCTTTGAAATTTACATTGCAGTAGTCTATAATCAGCCTAAGTTTATATACTGTCAAAATCTTTACTTTTAGCATTTGCATATTTTTATTATTATTAAAATGCAGACAAGACATTATAGAAAAAAATCTAAATCGGTCATATTTGCAAAATATGTTTATTTTTGTCTCATATCAGAAGTCTAGATATCAGCTAATTTATATATTGGACATTTGGACCCAAGCCCACGACAGAAATTTACACAATCATGAGCTATTTTTTTAATCAGCATATATGTTAGCTTCAATAATAATTTTTTCATATATTTTTTTATCAAATATAAATTCAAATAATAATTAAAAAATATATTCAAATAATAATTAAAAAATATATAAAATTAAATACTTAGCATCTGCTCCCAATAACGTTCATTCAATTAAGCAGATCGATTAAATCTTGTATTTTTTTCGATGTAAATTTCAGGGCAACTCCAATTCCGTTAAAAATGAAAAAACTGAGAGAAAAACAAAAAAATTTAATTCACTTGATCACAAAAATTACCATAAAATTTTTAATTTTTATCATAGAAAAATGAAACTTACTTTTTCTGAAACTAGAAAGAAAGATGAAAATGAAGATGTAAAAAGCGCATGCATAGATTTCTTGTAGTTTTAAACTGAAACCGGATGTTGACAATTTGAAAATTCAAGATCACATTGAGTGAGCGCGACTACAAACAGGTTAAAAATTCTGTTGTTTTTTTTAGTTAGTAAACTTTTATATAATATCAGCAATACTAAATGAGTTTAACAACACTTAATTATTATATATATATGTAATTGAAGGGGAGAAAATTACTTTCGCTTGAACTAAGAATAAATAGCACTTTGTATGATTAATAAGGATCAAGAATGAAATGGATCCACCTTTTCGTAAAGCTTTTAATGTTTATAAGCTTACTCTTGCCTGCATTAGAAAAAATTCACTGCCACATTTTCATGCAGTTGGTATAAGTTCACTCTAAACTTTCACTAATGGTGGCAAGGGTAAACTTATAAACATCAGTAGCTTTAAAAATGAGAAGATCCATTATTATTTTCGATGCCTGCTGAACATAGAAAGCTATTTGTTCATAGTCTGAGAGGTTTGTGTCCCTTAATTACATATATATTAAACTATTACATTTTGAATTACAAATGTCAAATTAACTCAATCCATATCTTTGACACCATCCATTTTAGATAAATATAGTGACTATTATTAATTATTTACTAAACTAGAGATTATCTCTAGCACAGATATAAACTTTAAAACTCAATTAAAGATTAATATATCTGATTTTTTAAAATTAAACACATGGAGTTATTCATATTTCTTTTTCCCACGTGAAATATCTTTATAAATATATTAAATAACCTCAATATTACCAGATATTCTTTTAAATTCATATAAATAAAGATACAATAAAAGACAAATGATCTCCCAAGATATATTTTGTGCTGAACCAGAACTCATCAATTAATACATTAAACTATACTAATTTCATGTTTATATATATACAGAATTAAAATAAAAAAAAGGCAAATGTTCAATTATAATTTGATTCATATAGTCTACCATTCAGTATTATTATATTACTTTTCAATTTCAAAGTTATTTTACTTACTTTTTGAACAAATGCAGATTTCTCGATGTAAGTAGTCTCTGTTAATCCTTTCTAAAGTAATTAATAAAAAAAAAAATCATTAAAAGAGTAGTAATAACAATAAATATTTCTTATGCAAAGCACAAAGAATTTTAATATGGATATACAGTGTTATTATTTGCATTGAGCAATAATTTACTTCAGAGCCATCTAATGTAAGCTTAAATAACCAATGGACATCAGATGATTTGATATATAATTACAATTAACAAATAATCCAAAAATTATTCATTCTCCCATATGGTAAAATAAAAATCTAACACTACAAACTTTATATGCGTTCATCACTTTTTTTCAATCATTTTAAATTTTTTTTAATAATTTTAATAAATCTGTAAATAAATCAGGACTATTAAATACATATGTTGCGAATATTTAAATTTATGCATGGACCAATTAAACCTGAACACATTATTATAATTCACAAATGATTCCTAGTTGAAAAAAAAAGTCCACCATCTAGAATTAAAGTCGATTCATTGGTCAGACAATAATGGGGTTTGGTGGGCCGGCATTGTTTACAAGTTTGTTAAAATGATTCTTTAGGAGTTTAACTTGTGCATTATAATAACGTATTCCGATTTACTTGATTCAGATAAATTTTCAAATAAAAGTTGAACTCCCAAAAAACATTCAATAAAAAATTAGTATCAACAAAAAATAATTGTTTTAAAAAAAAAAAAATCTTAAAATAAATTTATTATTTTTCTTTTCTATCTACATTTTTTTAAAATAATAATTTAAACTTCATGATAATTAATAATGCAAATGTTACTAATCGTGCCTTACATGTATTTAAATTTTTCTGATCAAGATGCAAAACTGATGCTGAAAAACTATTACAAACTTAACAATATTGTAAAAAAAAAAAAATCTCACCTTTATTTCTTTTTCAAACTCTGCAATATTTTCGGGAGATGCATAAACCGCTATACCTGCCAAATATAGATGCTCTCTAAATAATACACGTTTTACAGTGACCAGATCTCCACGAACACCCAAGCCTGAAATATTTAAGGAAATATTTATCTATATGTGCCGCAAATATAGTACAGTGAAGATCCAAAGTATGTTACATCAATATGTAATACTACTTCAATTATATGTTAATCAAAAACAAATATAAATAAATAAATATTTAAATTCATAAATTTAATAAATTTTATAAATGGCAGTAGCTATTTATACATATCAAATTGCTGTAACAAAAAAAAAAAAAATCATTAAAATTTGTAAATTTATTAATTTTTACAAAACAGCAATAGCCATTTTTCCATTTTGGAGCACTGTAAGCGATTGTTTTTATAAATAACAATTCTTTAACTTATGTTGAATGCATATACATTTCATCTTTTGCTTTATTATTCTTCCTGAATTTGATGTACAATATTTCACACAATAAAACGTTTTCTAAGCATAATGCTAAAAGTTTTACGAAATTTAGAACTATTAGTAAAGTCGATATGGGACTAGAAACGCTGTAGCGTGCTAAAATATGACTATTTCACCTTCCAAAACAGGCAAAACTCTCCATACAGTAGTGCTACTCAGGGCAAGCCAGAGTAATCAATGGATGTGAGAAGGTTTGTGCATAAAATCCCTATCTAGTGCCTAATCATCCAATATCCCCAGACTAGTTTCTAGCTTGTGGCTTTCATCAGTGAGGAGCCTTGGATTCACCTTTCCATAATAAAAAAAATATCACCCAGAGTGTATTTAATTGTGATGAAAGTTGGAATTTCACTATTCAGTTTTATATATAAAAAAAGATACAATATAGTGATTTTTTGAGCGAATATGCACACAGTAAATATATAAGTAAATGTGCCATTTCAATTTTTTTTTTTTTTAAACTTTTGTTTACATTATAATTTTAATTTATATGTGCATAATATCAGGGCGCCACTAGGCTATTACAAGCTAGAAATATTGGATGCGAGTTAATTTATGATAATAGTAAGGAAAGTAGTTTATTATTTAAGGCTCGAATGGGATCTTTAGCAACAAGAGAATATACATGTAAAAGGAAAACCATGGATAATTTAGTGTGCAGATTGTGTAAGGAAGGTACAGAAAATATTAGGCATTTGTTGATTGAATGTAAATGCTTGAAAGCAGAAAGGGTACAGATAATGAAGTTATGGGAGGATAGACATGAACAAAGTGACTATACAGAAAGTGAGTTAGTAGTTTTTATGTTGGGTTTGCGAAGAGATAAGGGGGATTTAGATATAAAGGCCATAGAGTTGAGAAAGTTTATGTTGTGGAAATGGGATGGGGCAGAATATGGGAAGACTTAAGAGTGGGGAATGGAGAATAAAATGGCTAACAGGTTTATCTGGGCATAATTGCTGAGATATTCTTGACTTCGTTTAAGGAGAAGCCAAATACATCACATCAGAAATAGTAGTATTGTATGATCAATATATGACTCTTGAGTCATTCTGCTATGTTTGTGATATCAGATCAATTCACAACTATATCGTAATCATTAATTTTTTTGTGCTGTCTTTGGAAGACTATGATAAGCTGTGAATGGGTGCCTAGTTATATTTCTGTGGTAGAGCAGAACAATCTGAAACTTTCTCATATAAAAATCAATACAATTAACAAACCATAGTGATGACTGTTGTTTATGAATGATGGTTTCTTTCGAAGTATGAAAGAATTATAAATTAAAAAAATATTATACACCTGGGTCTCTTTTTACACGGACTTATTTAACACAATTTTGAAGTTACGCGATTCGTGTTTCACCGGAAGTGTGTTAAATAAGTCCGTATAAAAAGAGACCCACGTGTATGAACTCCGATAATGCGCTATTACTTTAAATAATAAATTTTGCGCACTTACGTTATATTGAAAGTAATAGCACATTATTGGAATTCGACTTTCATCTTAGTAATTTCAATATTTTCAGTGCTTTATAATAGTAAGATTTTATGCAATAATGAAATTAAAATCATGATTTCCACATTTTATGTATACACACATTAAATTTTACAAGATTATAATGTAAATTTGTTCAAACATTGTATGTGTTAATTTTGCATTTTAAATCACATTCTGTTTTTGCTTTTTAAAAAAGAATGTAATCAATCATTAATCATTTAGTGTCCACAAGTTTATTTTTGAAAGGTCAGTAATAGCAGTGGGCATAATTAAATTTGACAATTAAAAATTAAAATCTGATTTTTAATTGTAATTAACAATTTAAAAATTACTTACTGCGACTTGAAATTAATGTGAAATTTGATTTTTAAACCGAATTGAAAATTAAAGACAAAAATAAGAATTTAATTTTTAGTTGTTAGTTTCATAAACAATTAATAAAATCATCGTCTCAAAGATTAATTACTAATTATGTTGTCAACAGAAAACCACTGTTACAACATGAGTGTGAAGTTGGCGCTAGTTGTTTGCAAACGAACGTGTTTGGAAAATCGCTATAATAATTAAAACGTGTATAAAAAATGTAAATTACTGTACTGTAAATTATGCATAAAAATATATTATTTTGAATAAAATTAAATATTATAGTTAAAAAAAGTTTGTCTTGTATCAATTTTTTTCAAATTTGAAATTTTTTATTAGTCATATTTTATTTCCTTATTTTTTTTTTGCGCGAATTTTAAAGTAATTTTACGTTGGTGCTTTGCTTTTATGCGAATTTTGAAAAATCACAGACCGCATCCCCCCCTTTTCAATGTAAGTTACGTCTATTTTTGCATGATTTCGTTTGCGCGTGTTTTCTGAGGAACCTATCTATCGCGTAAAACGAGACCCAGGTGTACTAAATTTATCCAAAATCTAAATTGATAATAGATGAAGATCAGCAATCTGATAAATAATAATAATCAAATGATTTATCGCTCAAAGACTTACAAGAAACCCAAGCACTGGAAATGATAAAGCAGAGCTGCAATCAATGGATCTCGAGCTCTGGAGCCCATCATTTTACCACTGAATTAGTGGTAAACTGAAGCTAAAGATCCATGGATCATGGCATCACCTCCAGGGCTCAACTTCACCATGACCTTTCCAAGCAACAAATCATTCAATTAACAAACAAATGATTGGATTAGTTAAAGGATATTTTTAGTAATGAGTCATTAAATAATTTGATTAAAATCTTGAAATAATGTAATCTGAAACACAGTATAGCTATCACTTAAAAAGAGAATTTATTTGATCGTAGCTGTAGAATTGGTTTCTCTGTTCCTGAAAACATGAATAGTGAATCTTTTTTAACTAATATACATAATTCTAAAGTACAGTTTTAAAATGTACAAATTTATACATCAACAGCAACAATATATTAAAAAATGCAATTATAAAATTGAAAGCAGGTACTTGACGGATTATATTGCATGCTGGGTATGGAAGGTAAGGAAATAGCTGAATGCAAGATGATTCATGATGATGCTCATACAGGCTATTGCAAGCTACTTCTCTTCATATTGTTTGCAGTGTCATCTCCCAATCAACATGCACATTATGTAGCAATATAGTCTAACTATCCACCACAAAAAATGTAACTATATAACATGTCTGGATAATGAATTACAATATAAAAAATGTAACAGTATAGATTGTTTTCAATGCTCATCCTACCATCATAAAATCTTGAAAACCATTTGAAAACATTCTTTTTGACTCATGATTTAACTACCATACACAGTTTGAATCATTTCAAACTTTTCAGTTGAAGTTTGGCCCAATTTAAAGTACAATTTAATGTTAACTTGATGTTCTATCGTTGCTTAAGATATGAAATAAATCTGTCAAATTTTCTTAAACCTTTGGTGGTGAATAGTCAAACTATACTACTATATAGCACATGGATTAATTCACAGATGCTGCTGCAGGCAGCTTGGAGATAAAATGAGTCACCTTTTAAC
Source organism: Epiperipatus broadwayi (assembly GCA_028023455.1). Classification (NCBI taxonomy): domain Eukaryota; kingdom Metazoa; phylum Onychophora; class Udeonychophora; order Euonychophora; family Peripatidae; genus Epiperipatus; species Epiperipatus broadwayi. The sequence continues at coordinate 1,948,811 of JAQFVV010012528.1, forward strand.
TGAGACCCTGCACATATGCAAATTTTACCAATTTAATTATCAATTATGCAGACATATTTTTCAAATGGATACCAGCTGACCTATTGATATTCTCTCCTAATGAAATATTCCTTATTATTATATATTTAAGCCTATGCATGATATTATATGATTCCATATATTAATTACTATAAATGGATCACCAATTTATAATTAGTAGCTCATGAGTATGATGGATGTGCCATTGCAAATTCATTTAACGTATTTATTCTCACAATCAATTGGATGAAGGTCATTTGTTATTAATAATCTTCTTAAAACAACGAGCTATGGCAACAGAAAAAAATATTTTCATTGTAGTTATTTGAAAAAAAAAACTGTAAATACTGAAAGTAATAATACGATCCATTGCTTAGGAATTCATATGATATTGAGCACCCCTGTGTTGAGCATCAGTCTGTCTGGAATTATTGTTCATGTAACAGATTGAGCATCTCAATTCAGTTATCTCGGACATTTATTATAAGCTTGAGAAATCTCTGGATAGTAAGGAGATAATGCTATTATGCCTCCTATATTACTATTCCATCACATCATTAAACTATTTATGGACTATATCTATCCTTGAGAAGTTACCTTTATTGCACATTATACTGTTGGGAGTAGTTACCTCTACTCCAAAGCCATCTCTTGTAAGCTTGAGAAATCACTGGATACTAAGGAGGTAGTGCTATTCTATTCGCAACTATTGCTATCCCATCTACAATGCTAAACTATTTTTTGACTTATGTCTGCTTTGATGAATTTCCTCTATTAAACATATGCTACTAGAAGTAATTATCCATTCCAATGGCATCTATTGTAAACTTGAATAATCAGGAGATATTAAGATTGTACTGCTATAATATATATATCTATTGCTATCCTATATCCATACCTGTAAGTTTATTTGAAGTCCCTCTTGGCAGTCCATGACACGTTGCACAACTCCAATGGACATCCATTTAGTATCAATGTTAGTTTTCGGGAAGACGAAGCCGTTGTTTGCTGCTTTTCAGGAACTATAATTCCAGAGGTCGCCTCAACTGGTGCAAATATGGGAAACTAACTTATTGCATGACCCTTACATTTTTAAGGTCCGCAATACACATAAAAATGCTTAAACTCCGTAATGAACAAGATTAATATCAAAGAACAAAACTCTATTTAACTAAAGTTTTCTGTTCTTCCCTTTATATAGTTTTGAATTCTTTATCGTCAAATTACAGTATCGATCTTGCCTGGTTTAGCACTGATCTTATTGGCGATGAAGATTTTCTCTGTGGACCGTGTGTTCATTGGCATCATTTATTGGGCAGTTTACTTTTGAGTGGGAACATCAGATTTTATTACTAGGAATTTTTTTAAATGATCTCTTATCTGACTGATTGGTTAAATGCCCCCAAGGTCCTGTTTGTTATTGAATCATTTCATTTAAATAAAAAAAAAATCATTTCCATTCTATTAAGATTTAAATATAATTTTTGAATAGAAACTAATTAACAGTTTTTATTATTTTCTTTAACATTCTTTTAAAATAAACTTTTATCTTTCACTTACTTTTAATTATTTAATAGGAAAACCATCTGTGTAATTATATATCTTGTTTTAAATAAAGTTTTTATTAATATTTTTACAATTCTACTTGAGAGCGATTTATCGTTCTTTTTACTTTTTTATATTGAGAGTGATGTAATGGCATATATGTATACTGTTACAATATACTAGACATATAAATAAATAATTTAGAGATGTATATAAATGTAATCTTCAGGAGATTGCGTACACATATATGTACAATAAAAGGTTTTGCTAAAAAGTGTTCAAAGAAGAATGGATGAATTGCATTTAAATGTAATCTTGTGGAAAGAAATTAATCTTCACACAATGCACTTTTCCATCTTTTGTTAAACTTCTTCTATTCATAAATATATTTATAACATTCATAATAAAAAAAAATAATTTATAAATATCAGATACATTTACACATATATACCATACATTTAAAAACAACTTCTACTTTAAAAAAAAAGTAGTTTATTCACAATATATATATATGTAGTAGTCACTAATAATACCAATAATAAATCAATAGAGAAGTACTGTACCGGTCGAAAATGTATATCCATTCAACAAAACTTAGAATCTGAGCAAAAGTACCCCGAATCCAATCATGCCCGAGATACCAAGGTCAGGAGCATTCATGAATTCTAACCTGTTTGCCCATTCTCTAAATCTACAACACTATGGATAACACCCATGGTGATATCATGTAAATTAATTATTTCGCGGACCCGGAGCTGCAGCGTATTACATGAGACCTACAATGATGATGACTTTTGGAGATATTGAGTGAACCAAGAGATAGTTTAACTCAAATCTAAAAACTATATTAACTAAATGATAGGATTCGACTAAGAGATAATATTTTATGACAAAGATTTATTAAATGATTCAGACATTTGCGATTTCACGCTGCGGATTGAGTTTACAAAAGAATCAAAATATATTTATCATTGGTATCTTTAATACAGACAGATACATAGTGCAGTTGCATATGTAACTATTCAAAAGTTTACATGATTTATTAATAATAAAGTGCGGTTGCATATATATAACTATTCAAAAGTTTATATGATTTATTTACAATAAAGTAACACTTAATAATGATTTTGTTTTGATACATTTATATAATGCGGGAGCGTATGTAGAAATATTCAAAATTACATGTTTATGAATAAATAATAAAATAACATTTAACAGTAGTTTTGTTTTAATACAATTATATAGTGCGTAAGTACACGTAAAAATATTCAAAGTTTACATGTTTTATAAATGAAAGCTAAAATAGCATTTAATATTGATTTTGCTTTAATACAGTTCAATAGTGCGGGAGCGCATGTAAAAATATTCAAAAGTTTACAAGTTTTATAAATGAATGATAAAATAGCATTTAATATTGATTTTGCTTTAATACTGATTTTGGTTAATACAGTTATAGGATGCAGTAGCGCATGTAAAATATTCAAAAGTATACTTCATTGAGATAGTACATTTATCTGGTGGTAGACGAAATTCATATATATAATAGCCTTGAGGCAGGAATACGATTACAAAGGTTTTGTTAATTTATCAAATAAGAACTTAACCGTGGTATTATGCGAAGACCCTTTTCATTAAGGTTATTTTAACAAAGTAATTCATAAATCATTTTAAAGAAACAACAGTTATTTGAGACATATTGAACTAAATATTTTTACTCGTATAATATCTTCGAATCACACATGTGACACGAACTTGGTACCTTTGCTTGATTGTAAGAGGGGGGAGAGCAATTTGAAATAATTGGATCAAAACTCCGAAATTATTTAAGAAAAAAATGGTTAGTAGGTGTATTATCACTATAGACTTTACTAACTAGGCATAAGATAAATACAAGGCGGGGATGGCGGTGTGTGCATATATGTTAGGAAGAAAGATACGGCATCTTGGCCGATTTCCACTTTATAAATCAAACAACAACGACGATAAAGTATGCCACTTCAGGCAGACTAATACTTAGAAAGAACTTGCTAGGTGTGAAGTTGCAATGGTCCGATGTATGGCTATCCACGCAAAGCTCCCACAACGCTAGCTAAATATATCCAAGAGTTAGGTCATACTCCTGATTTGGACCTACGATGAAAATAATTCAAGATTCCCTGGAGTGAGGAACAGGCGAATGATTAGAATTACATTTATATAATTTAGAGCTAAGAATCGATAGACATAATGCTCGCTATCTGGTGAGTTATTTAAGAGATGAATTAAATGATAAAACAAATTCTAATTTATATAATTTAGACAGGCAAGAGATTAGCAGTAATAAGCATTGTAAAAATGGACACCTACATGTTTAACTATAGCAATGATGTCTTCAATGGGCATCAACTCAGGCACTGGTAGCACGATATCACCCAGGCTCAGCATGGCAAGGAGATCGTCTCAGGACAAGGGGAATGGTGGCTTGAAGTCCCTTTCTACTCAGACATTCTGGGAACGACCGACGTGGAATAGGTTAGCAACAGTCACTTAAATTTAGTTCTTCCTCTCCTGGGTTCAGATCCAGCAGCATGTATACTCTTTTTCTGATGACGTTAGAAAGCACTTAGCTGCCAGACCCGAGGCATTTTATCCACTTAGCAGATCTGGAGTAGCTGACCGGATAAGATTTAAAGACAATGCAATCCTGTCAAAGTTTCTCGAATGATTGTTTTAAAATGTAGTCCGTGATTTTAAAACAGATTTAAAATGGATAAATTTCCACTAATGGATTTTTACATTATTTTATAAAATTATCATACGTTTTAGATGGATAAATGGGTTTCTGGCAATCGTCTTAATTATATTCGAGAATCTTCTGACAAGGATTGCATCATTTTCAATTCTTCTGACCGCTATGACTTAATAACATATTAAATATAATTTTTGAAATATACATTAAACATATAAATTTTTATTTGAAATACATTTTAACAGTAATCTCCCATCACCTATAATATATACACACCCATTACGCACGCATATGAATTAAAATAAAATAAAATATTTGCTTATTAAAATTAATCATTTTAAGATATTTATATATATATACGTCAGTTATCACTTTATTAGTTTAAATACAAAATATATGCATTAATAAATATGTATACATGTGTAAGGATGGAGTTTTAATATGGTTTGGTGGTGGGAGATTCTGAGTGGGCTGCGAAGCTCTATCTGAGTATCAGGTTGACTGCTTAAGTACAAAGTGAACAGATTAGGCATAATTATTCAAAGCTAATAAGAGTTGATAATCATTAAAGTCACGTATCTAAATAAAAGCAAATGTATCCAAAAGGTTATATGGTTAATTAGAAAGTATATACATAATAAAATGAAGCTTGGTTGGACATGTTGCTAGAAAATAGCAATAGATTGACAATCAAAGCTTTATGCTAGATTTCAAGAGATTTTAGAGACCACGTGTGAAATGGCTGGATGAGACAAAAAATTGGCTGGAGTGATATGAAAGAAAAAAAGATATGGATTGGAAAAACCAAGATCGAACATGGAAAGATCTTCAACTTACAGTGGAATGATAATGACGAAGAATATAACAAACAAATTATAAATAGAAGATGAGAAAATTGAAAAGTAAATTGGAACCTATAACGTAAAAATGCTTGTGTTATATTAATTGGCATAAAAATCAAACTGTCGAAGATGTTAAGAAATTTGCTCGTATACAAATCCGTACTTAAAATAAAAATCCAAAAATTTAAAAATGAACTACCATGCATTTTAAAAAATAAAAAATTGAGATTCAGTTTATAAATTTGGTGAACCGAGATATCAATCTAATTTTTATGGATTAACAAAGACAGATACCACCAATATGGACAAAGATAAAATAAACTATGTTAGCTTTTTAAATAACTGTAAAATAATGCTTGATTGTTCCCCAATTTTAGTAAAGCCAAATTATATTTAAAAAAAAAGGGTCGATAAACAAATATGCAAAAATTATATTAGTATAAAAAATTTCTTAGACGTATAATAATCTATCTTAGCATCAAAGAAATAAAAGAAGTCGGCATAAGTAAAAATCTTTTTTTTTTTTTAACTTCATAATTAAATTTCTTTTGATTTTAAATTATTTATGATTTTCCTTTTTAATTAGATATAATCCACTCTCTTTTAGGTTAAGAATAAATAATATTATATATATGTTATACGAATTTAGTTTTTTAAAACTTTGCATGTTGGATTGTTATAATAAATCAATATAGCGCTAAAAACGCAATAACTACAAAGCTAAAGATGTGTAGTATTTTATTAAATCATACGCTGAGCGTTTTCAAAAGACACGGTTCTGATATCCATAGCTTTTTTTGTATAAGGGCTGTTATTTTAATTATATGCAAATATATGCAACTTTTAAGCATTCCATTTCTTGGATATGGAATAACATGATTCCTTCTGGTTGATGGTGCTGCAATACATTGTGATACAAGCAGGCCTCTTTCACTTTGCATTTTACATCATTTGGCCTCCCTGCAAATCAAGCTGATTGTCTGCGGTTCACATAGATGTCCTGCGTTCTTTTGGTGTTGCATGAAGATGGAATTATATGCTGGATCCGATTGTGCCTTGGTGTATAAGTATTTATGCTGGGACAACCTAGTTTCTAATGAGGCCTTGGTCTCCCCATAATATGAAGATTTGCAATTCCTGTGAGGGTATGTAATGTTATAGACCACTTGCGGTGTTTGAGAGGGCGTTAATCGGTCCTTTGTGTTGTTAATTCATCTGTTGAAAACGCAAAGTGAAAGAGGCCTGCTATATCTTAATGGATTGCAGTGCCATCAACCGGAAGGAATAATGTTACTCCGTATCCAAGAAATGGAATGCTTAAAAGTTGCATATATTTGCATATAATTAAAATAACTGCCATCGTACAAAAAGAGCTATGAATATGAGAGTCGTGTCTCTTGAAAGCGTTCAGCATATGATTTAATAAAATACTACACATCTTTAGCTTTGCAGTTATTGCGTTTTTAGCGCTATATTGATTTACTATATGTATGTTAATAAAATGTCAAGAATAGAATGAACTATCTATTCTTTAAGCTTTTGATATTTAAATGCTTACCATTGATAACAATGGTGGAAATTCAGATTGAAATTAATATCTCAACCAGATAAAAACAGTCTCACTTAGCACCACTTCCTCAGGCCAAGAAAAAGTAACACTCAATAAGTCAATATACAGAGTGTTATTTATCCATAGCCTGAAAGTGTTTTACTCCTCTTAATTGCATATACATTAACGTATTGCCAAATTCACCACTTCCTTTATTTTGCTGTATTATCTTATATAAATGCAATTTATCCACTCTACTTTGAACACTTATTAGCAGAAAACTTTTTATTGCACATATATGCATACACAATCTTATGTTTTGACTGTCCTGCAGTCTTCTTCAGAGCTGTGATATTATTTATATATAGTCATGTATTTTATTTTGTTCATTATATCATAGCTCGAAAAAGATTGCAAGACAATCGAACCATAAGATTGTGTATGCATACATGTACAATAAAAGATTTTTTGCTAAAAAGTATTCAAAATAGGTTGGATAAATTGCATTTATACATTATGTTAATTTCATATTTATAATCAAACTTGGTTTTGCACAAAACTAGATATTTCATAGATATAAATTATTAGTGGTTTAAATCAATTTTGTCCAAGGAGAAGAATCATATTTCTTTCTATCACAAACAGCAATAATTTTTACATTCTATTATTTACAACCACTGGAACACAAACTTTTCCAGATGGATATTCTATTATCATTCACATCTGTCGCCACTATTTGTCTTCTTCAATTTTAACTTCCCCTTAGATTCAGATCTAATCCTGTTCCACTCTTTTAATGACATAATGGATAATCCAGCTCCGCTGTCAACTTCTATCATAATTTTGAATCCACAAATAGCAGTCTCTAATGTAATTTAACCATAGGATGAATTTTTTAATGTCTTTAACTCCATCCTATTACATTCGCCTCCTTCCCTCGATTCAAAGTCTGGGCATGGCTTACTTTTCACATTATCTTGCTTTTGTTTACACACCAGAGTTAAGTGACATCTAATATTGCAGTTTCTACAGTTTTCATTTTTAAATCGGCATAACTTCTTCAAGCGACCAATCCTACCACAACAATAACATGTGAGCCTATTACTTGCAGAGTTCTTTGGCAACTTATCCGTTATGTTTTATTGACAGCTGCCAGATTTCTTTCCCTTTCCGAGACCATTTAAACTCTGAAACATTTTTCAACATGACTTAATGCACTATACGCTTTCTGGTTACTGCCTTAAATGTTAAATCAGCTTCGCTAAGCAAAATTTTTTGAAGATTATGGTCCCACATATCATAGAGCAATTAATCTAGCATGCCTTCAAGATTTGATGTGAATTTGCCTTCAAGATTTGATGTGAATTTGCAATGTTCTGCTAAAGTTCTTAAAGCTAGATTATAATCCTAATAGCTCTTTCAAGGTAGTTGCTTAATAATCTAGTATGCCTTCAAGATTTGATGTGAATTTGCAATGTTCTGCTAAAGTTCTTAAAGCTAGATTATAATCCTAATAGCTCTTTCAAGGTAGTTGCTTCCAGTCACTTTCTTTTTACTGCTGGTTGAAAATTAAGTGTTTAGATTTTCCAGGAGTTCACTGTAGGATACATCTTCTGGAGCCCAAGACCACACAATTGCTTTGCTATTAATAATACATCCATTCCAACAACTTTCATCTTACCATCATCTATCTTCAACTGTCTTGCATACGGATCTATATGTTCTATATATCCCATAATGAGGGATTAAACTATGACTGGTTAAAGCGTCATTTTTTTTGTTTGATTATAAATTATACCTCACACCCTCAAGCCAACAATTACGCCATCTGTTGTCGACTGCTGTATTCATAGGGGAATGTCTATCCAGCTGTGATGGCATAACATTAAAATAAAATGAACACACAACTCTTTCAGCAAATTTACTAGTAATAATATATATATATGGAAATTTATAACATTAACAAAAATAACTATTTTTCCCCATAACAATTTGGGAATAATTACATGCAGAACGAGTCTACTAAGGGGCCCTTAGTTACCATTGCCACTAGTACATTAACATGACTTTATTTAGTCCATGTAGGCTATATTTTCTAAGTAGACTTTTCTCCCCTTTATGCCAGAATACATTAATTTTCAACAGTGCTTTGTTCCTCTCGACAGCCACTGCTGCGTCAACTCTTGTAAAACTTTGAGAGAGAATCTTTCGTATCTCAATTGCTTTTAATTACACAATTTTTAGAGTGAAATTGTTTCTTGAAGGAAACTGTCTAAACTGCCGGAACTAATTACACAAATAAAAATACTTTATTTACAATATTCACAATAATATCAGCACCAGTCAGTGCAGCAACTTACAATATAATTACAATTCATTATCACACATAACACATTTTTATGTGGCTACATAAATGCATATTAACTCATTAAGTATAATCACATGTACTGAAATTTCACATTTTTATTTAAATATATTCTATTTACCTTCTACAGTTCTAGTTAGAATACATTCTATGTCAGGCAGAGGATGTAATGCTAGATTGTCCACTTCCTCATAAACGAAATCGCTTGTCCGACGTTCCTTAGCAGGTTTTTGAAGACCATCTAATCTCATCGGAAATATTCTTCGTAAAATGTATGTGGTCTAAAAAAAAATAATTTTGACACTTTGTAATTAAAAAAAGACTAAAAAGCTGTATATAAATAATATTAATAATAATAATATAAAAAGTATCACAAACAAAACTGATATTTAATATCTTTTGCCTTTTCTTACGCAGATCAAATCTAAAAAATTACATTACATCATTAAAAATCTTTCAGTTATGTGTTTTCTTTTAAACTTTTCATTAGATATATTAATTATTCTTAAATAATCAGTTTCAGCTTATTAGAAGAAAAACCTAAACCACTAAGCATCATATGATCACCATTCATTGATTACTCTGGTTGGCACAGGGTGGCACTACTGTATGGAGAGTTTTGCCTTGTTTATTGTAAATCTATTTAAGATATGGTTGCAGTTATTGGATTAGGAGTGAACAAAAAAATTCATACTTGATGAAAATGTTCACATAGAAATATGAATCTTCTATGAACGCTTTCTGCTACTTTATAATTTGTTTTGACTTTTAAAATATTTATTAACAATTCACATTGGCTATCCTAATTATATATGATTCAACATGCATTAACAGGCATTTGTATAAACAAATTATAAAAAAATAATAAAAAAAATATCAATACAACTATTATAAAAATATATATTATTAATAATTATACATTGAAAGCCTTCTCATCACGACTTTATACTCTTATCAAATGCAAAGCCACTGTGATGTGATGCACTGTGACTTCTCCTTTACTGGAGTCAAGAATCTCTTGGCCACAATGTCCAGAGAAATCTGTTAGCTACCTTACCTTCCCCTTACATTCCCCACCCTAGGTTTTTCCCATACTCTTCACTATCCCGCTCCATCCTATTTCCACAATGTAATCTTTGTCAACTCTATGGCCTATATATCTAAATCCCCCTTATATTTCACCAGACCCAGCATAAAAACCCACTTTCTGTATAATCGATTTGTTTATATTTATTCTCCCACAATTTCATTATTTGTACCCTTTTAGCTTGCAGGCATTTACATTCAATTAACAGACACCAAATATTTTCTATGCCTTCCTTATATAACTTGCAGACTAATTCATCCATATTTTACCATTATGTATATATTCCCTTGTTGCTAAAGATCTTGTTTGAGCCTTAAAAAGTAAAATACTTTTCTTGCTATTATGATAAATTAACTCGTACCCAATATTGTCTTTACTTCTATATATATTTAAACTCTTTTTCCACACTAGTTCCCTATCTTTCCAAATCCCTATTTTTTATTAATGCATCTATTCTTCTGTCTTATTCCTTGCCACTATAATTCTCAACAATTCTCCTAACACAATCATCCCACCTTTTGTATAAGTATACTGACATAAAGTCTTTATCCAAATCTTTTGCTTACCGTATTACCTTTGTCAAACTCATCTTGTTGCCTGTCCTTTATTCATAGCCCAATTAAGTATTAATCATTATCCATAAATTGTAATCTATTGAACATGGCTTTTTGCATCTTTCATATAAACCCTTAACCATCCCATTTCTCCCTGATTGCCTCCTTTGCCATCGATGCATCTGCATCTAATGCATGCCTTTCTACTTCTTTGTATTTTTTCTAAGTAATCTAACACCCCTTTATTAACACATAACGCATCATTACCATAAGTTGACCCTGCTACTGCCACTCCCTTCCATACAATTCTAGCTATATCATATTTAATATATGAAAACACTGCTAATTTCTTTATCAGTCCCTTTCTTTTCTTTGCTTCATTTATCAATTTGTTCTCCCACTCATTCAAGCAATTTCTCTGATTACTTAAGATGATTCCCACATAGTTATAACTATTCACCACATTTAATTTTATATCCCCAAATAAAAATTCTTTCTTTTCTCTTTCTCCAGTATTTATTGTCTGTCATTCTCCACTAAATTTAATCCCCATCTCTTCATCAATTCTTGCACATATCTTCAGCATAACTTCCATATCTTACCTATCTGTGCACAAAAAAATATTATCTGCAAATAAAAAGACCCGATTTGTTACCTATTAATGGTATCTCTACCCCTCTTCCTAATCTTTCAATTGCTCTCTCCATTTCTCTCAAATGTGACAAAAAAAAAAAATAGATGACCTAAGGCATCCTTGCCTTAGTCCCACCCCATTTTAAACGCTGACTGATTTTATATTTTCTAACTGATACATACAGTAATTATTTCCATACAATCTCTTAATAAGATCCACTAAAGCTCCATTCATTCCCAAATTTATTAAACTTACCCATAATCTATTTCTATTTACTCTATCATATGCCTTTTCTATGTCCATAAAAACCATACATAACTCAATTATCCCCTATATGCCTATCCAATCGAAAACCTCCTTGCATTTCTCCAACTATATTATTTTCTTCCATCAACTTTGCGACCCTTCCAGCTACCATATATGTGAAAACTTTATATAACACTCATGTTACCGCTATCAGTCTATAACTGTTTAACTTTCTATGATCCTTAGCCTTCCCTTTAAATAGTAACCTTACACTATTTCAGCTATCTAAAAATTCTCTCTTTTAGTGCCATCTTATTAAAACATGATATTAAGTTTAAGTTTGGCCTATTTCCTAAATTCCGTCACCACCTCTGCTGTCCATCCACGAAAACCCCTTGCCTTTCCACTTTTCAATTTCTTCCCTGCCTTATTCATTTTCTATAAACCTAATATTCCCACTACTATATGCTTTCAGAGTTGTTATCGCTCTGCCATTTACATCTAACATCTTTTCTATATCCCTTACATACTTATTTAAGATTGTCTCTAATTCTTCTCTAGAACTACACTCTATTCCCTCATCAACTAATAATACTACTTCTCTCTCCCCTACATTCCTTCTTTTAATATATTTCCAAAATTTTTTACTCCCATCTCTTCCACTTATATTAATATCCTCCAAAAACTTATTATTTAATTTCATTCTCTCTCTATAATTATTTATTTTAGCCAATTCCTTTTTTTTAAAAAATACTTTTCCCATTTAACATCAATATATTTTTCACTTTATTTTTAATAGCACACTTATATTCTCTGCATGCTTTTTCCTCTCTTTTACACTTTTACTAATTCTCACTTTTCTATTCCGTTTATTCGTCTGAATATTCTCACCTAAAATTCTATTTGCCCCCTTTTTTACTTCACATCAGTCATTATATTCATCCCTGACAAAGTCTTCCATAATTTCTTCTACTTTTATTTTAGCTTATTCTTATCATTCATTCTCCATCCACATCTTTCACTATCCTTTTTACTTTTATTATTATTTTTCATCACATTACTAACCATTTCTATTATAAAGAAATTATGATCACTATTATATACTCTCTCTTCTTTCACTATCCTTTCTACTTTTATTACTATTTTTCATCACAAGACTAACCATTTCTATTATAAAGAAATTATGATCACTACTACATACTCTCTCTTCATTATCAAACACTTTAATTTTATGAACTTTGTTCATTCCTTCTTTCTTTACAAATATGTAATCTATTGTATGAAATATATTATTTCTAGACCATGTGTATTGTCCCTCATAAATATGTGATAAATTTCCAATGCTCAAATTCTCTCTCTGACAAAAATTCTTCAAAAGCAGTCCATTCTTGTTTATCTACGTCATCAATTTCTTCAATATGCCCATTTATATCCCCTATAATCATTATTTTCTTCCCCTATATCCTTAACCAGGCATTCGTATGTGTTATTATTCCACTCTATTATAGTTTTTCTATCTCCAGTGGCTATATATCCTATAGTCACCATCCATTCTTGTCTTCCTAACCTTATCTTAAACCACAAATATTCTTGACACTTAACAATATTTCAATTTTTTTTTGATATAATTCTTATACCAACATCCCTTTTTTAGTTTCCTTTTCTATTTATAATCTGCTATATCATGTCTACTGTACACCTTCTTCTCTTAGATGAGTTTCCACTACTGCTATCCCTCAAGCTCTTCATTTTTTTTAACTGCTTTATTTAACTCCAACCACTTTTCTGATCTCCTACTATCTTGCATATTCAAATATCCAATTTTAACAATTTATTCATTCCTATCTATTCTTTTATAAATTCTTTTGATTCTTTTTTTCTCCATTACCTTTGTAAATAACTTGCTTATCATTAATTTTGCAGACTCATTCCCTCTCCATATCTACATTTATATCCAAATCAGCTACCCTTTGTTTATTTCCCATCACATCCATTCTTCTCCTTTTTGATAATACTGCAATTTAAAACCTTACCCTTTTTATAAATTTCCTGAACTATATAATATTCTTTATATATCAAACTCCCTAATACTTCACTTCCTTGTTTCACCAAATGCACACCATCTTTACTATATAACTCCATCTTACTAATAAAAAGATCCCACACAGCCACAAACATAGTTTCTCAAATAATTTTTTCAATCTCACATTTATAGAACATGCCCTATCTAACATATACCTATTGTTGAATCTTGGTAATAATCCATCTATTCCTACTCTTCCCTTAATTTTACTCAAATCCCTAATCAATTCTATGTACTCATTCATTACTCTCTCTCTCTCTCTGATGGCTCTGACAAATTATTTATCCCTACCATAACATACACATCCCTACTCCCTCATTTCTTTACCTTATCTGTAACATCCCTAATTCTAGATCTCAGGTAAACATATCCTTACATATATGTTTCTATTTTGCCTTGCAATTACATCTCCACATCCTCTAATTAGTGAATCTCCTATCAAAATTATCTCATAGTTTAGTTTCCCTACTTCATCCATAACATGATCTTCCATCTTCTGAACTTCTTTATCTACTTTCTTATCATTTCTATTCATTAATTCCTTAATCTGCACACACTTCATCTCTAACAATTTTAATTTTGCTTCTACATCCTTTACCTCTTCCTCTATCTTATTTATTCTTTCGCTAACCTTCTCCATTGCATTACTTATTTTTATCATTCATGTCCCTTATCATTCCAGTAAAAACATCCTCTATCTTCCTCAACTATATTTTGCTCCATTACTTCTGACTTTTTCCATTTCTTCACCTCTTTTATCACATTTACACATGATCTACATAACCATACAACTGTTATATCCTTCCTAGTCTTATTTAATCATTTCAAATGATAAACCTCATCACATATGGTAGACTCTACTACAGCACACCTAATTCCTTTCTGACCATTAAGTAAATACTATGGGATACAAATGCAATCCATATTTCTTATTTTTCATTTTTCAAGTACCCTACTCTATACTTAACTTGCTTTCTCTACTACTCTACAAACCCCTTTATATAAAAGGAGAAAAACTTTACTTTCTTTCAATGGCGATTGATAAACACATGTTTCCTCATGTTAGGCCTCAAAACGTTTTCTATTTCTTAAATTAAAAACCATTTTTAGTAGCAAACTTACTAAAAACCAACAAATCTTACATACAACTTTGTTTTAAAGTCTCCTTACAGTAATACACACACAACAAAATGTATTTTCTACTTCTATATTTAAAATGTCATAACAAAACACGTTCCAAACTGTTAACTTATTGCATACATAGTGCCATGTTTTATATCAGAAGTAAAATAACAACAATAACAATAAATAATAGAAAATATGAATAAAATAAAATTATGATCAACAATCCAAACTGAGATTCAATAAAGGTTGAAAAAAATTAACTGTATAACATAACAATACACAGAATAAATAATATTAACATATATTTTTCCATAATAACCTACATTTAATTACTTAGCAAGGCCATCTACTTCCAAAGACTTTTTACAAAGAGATGAAAAATGAATACACTTTCATCTGCTGACAAAATTCTTAAAATATAGATATTAATTCTACCTCGTAAGCATAAAATTGATTAACTTAAGCTGCAACAATGTCTCTAATGATTTCAAATTCATCATTACAACTATCATTATTTAATTTATGGTCTATTTAAGAAATGTTACTGGATAATTTAAACATAGATTATGTAATTATATATAAGCCTATACAGCATTAATTCTTATTTGGTTTGTTACATAATAATTATGATAGTTAGTTGGGTGCGATGCTAAGACTACTAATGGGCTCCACAGTTGTCGGATAGTGGAATGATGATTATCTCAAAGACATTCTAATGGAGTGCAATTTTGATTGTTTTTATTGGGAAGATATGGAGTGCAATTTTGATTGTTTTTATTGGGAAGATATGGTAGAGAGAATAGAATACATTGGAGAGCTATAATTAGAATTGGTGTTGAAGTATTTCAGCAAGAAAAGTTTTACGCAGAAGTTAAAATATTCAATAAATAGAATAACAGATTAGCTTATTCTATATGTGAATGTATTCATGGTTTACAGATTGTTTTGTAGAATCATCACAAACTCATTTTTATTTACTAAGGCAATAAACCTCAAGAGTGTACGCTTGAAAATGCGATGGTAGGGACGTCTACAGGTCTTAACCACAAGCTTACACTTTGGAAGAAAAGAGGGGAAGGTAAGCTTGTGGTTAGGACTGGTAGAGGTTCCTACCTTCGCATTTTCAAGTGCACACTCGAGGTTTATTGCCTTAGTAAATATTACTTACGTATTAATGTGCGTTAAATAAATTTATAAACTCTTATTTTTTTCTTTTGTCCTTTTTCTTTGAAATTAGAATGACCATATTTATTAGTGAGTGACTGCTGCTGCCAGATTGCATTTAAGTTCATCGGAGGATTCTTCCTTATAGTTATCAGTAGTTAACTTACGGGTCAGTTTAAGAACTTAGAAGACTGATGAAGGTGAATTCATCTTCCGCCTGTTTGTAATAAAAGATCCTTGAATCTAGATGGCAATAGTGGATAATTTAAATGTTAGTTATTGAGTAATTTCTAATTACCTCTATGTAATACTACTTATCCAATAAATATTAAAATTAAACAACTAAATATCACATGATTACCATTTCTTATGCTTACTCATAACGGTTATTAACAGGCAAAACTTTCCATACCTAAGTGCCACTCAGTGCAAACCAGAGTAATCAATGGATGCCAGAAGGTTTGTGAACCAAAGACACCAAAATGTATGAATACTGAACTGAGTTCAGACCTATATGACTATATAAGCTAATGAGCTTGGAATGAAAACATTGTGTTTTCCAATTTCACCAAAATGTATGAATAATGAACTGAGTTCAGACCTATATGACTATACAAGCTAATGAGCTTGGAATGAAAACATTGTGTTTTCTAATTTTATTCTCATAGTTTTGTAGTTAAGTAGAGATAAAATGTGTTTGCTGAGGATTGCATTAGAACTTAAGATCTAGGTGCAGTGCTCTCAGATCCAAGGCTCCTCATTGATGAAAGCCACAAGCTAAAAACTAGTCTGGAGATATTGGATGAGTAGGCACGAGATAGGGATTTTATGCACAAGCTTTCTGGCTCCACTGATTGCTCTGGCTTGCACTGAGATGCACTACTGTATGGAGAGTTTTATCTGTTTAAATACTAAAATTGTTGCACTAAGCGAGAAGATAGAATACGTAAAGTCAAAGAGGTCATGGTTTATTGCTAACAACAACCACACCATTAATAAAAAAAAAAAAGAATAGCATCCAATTCTACAACAAGTGGAATATTTAAATCATTAATTTAAATAAATTAGCATTGTACATTTAAATGCTACAGCATACCGAGCCATCCAAGAATGCTATAAATAGTTTCACTAGCTGAAAGCACACTCAGCTACAACCAACAAAATTAATATACAGAATAAACCTTTACTTAGCCAATAATCAAAACATTAAAGCAAACCAATTACAAATAGGGTAAAGAAACTGTGAATAAACTGAATATTATTAATCAGTATTATAAAATTAAAATTACACCCATTCAAAATAATCGATACTGACCAAAAATAAATCAAAATTCACAATCAATGACTTCGCTTACAAGGCCGACTTCTCAAGTATAAAAATAACATAAGATAGCACATAATCATTAAAACATCACATGACCGATTTTTCTAATGCTTGCACAAGCTGTTAAAACAGTAGCAAATTTTTCCAAATAATAGCCCGGATTGAAAACGTGTTTTCATTTTGGATTGATTGATTTATAGTAGATAAAAGGTGGATGCTGAACGGGCATTAGATCCAACTATCCAAGTGCACTCTCTTAGATCAAAGCCATAAGCTAGAAACTAGTCTGGTGATATTGGATAAGAAAGCACTGGATTGGAATTAAAATGGACAGCCTCTGAGCATTTATTGATTACTATAGTTTGCACTAGATGGCACTATTGTGTGAAGAAATTTGCTACTGTTTTAAGATAGCACCTACTTATACTTACATTTTGGCCATAATCCAAACAGATAATGCCAATCTATCCTAATATTGACAGAACTTTCTAATAAATTAATAGTTTCAGTACTGTTCTTTTTAATCAGAGAGAAGACTCTTTTCAAAAAAAGACAACTTTTACGTTCTCAAACATATTTTTATGACAGTACTGCTCTCATGAATATGTAACATTAAATTAAGATTTTTTTTTCCAACTAACTTTATGAAGTTTAATTCCTTCATTTAAATTCAAACTACTTTCACTTAAGTATATCTTTTTACAAAAACAAATAATATATACCACACAATATTCTTATCCATTTTCTCTTTAGGTAATTTATTAAATAATAATAATTAGTAAATTATTTAAAGTTATTCCCTTCCTCCAAGCTTTTCTCCTATTGCAAATTAAAACTTATAGTCTTCTTCAAAATTTTATAAGCAGACAATTTAAAAGGCAAAGAAATAAAATCATATTCTTCCTTACCAAACTCTTTCAAAATATTTTTATTATTATTAAACTTTTTATTGAATAAAACACTTAATTATATATCTGATAATGAATTACATGTAAGATGAGAGAGTTGTTCATAATATGGATGAACGAGGAAAGAAATATTAAAAGAAGTCAACGTTGATGAGTTTGTGATCTCTTTTTAAAATGATTAATTTACATAAAATCCATAATTATTAATAGTAATAATCAAATGACTTTCATGAGCGGGAGTTCGTAAGTAGTTTGAGCACAGGAAATACCAGCACTGGAATTAATCAGATGACCTTATACTCCAGAGTTTGACATTTCACTACAACATTAAACCACACAGGAAAAAAAAATCCCCAATTTATATTAAAAAACCACAATTTACATTAATATTACTCAAAGGGTATTAAGCCATCAAATATCACATGATCACCATTCTTTATACTTACACAAGCTGTTTTTCACATAGGCAAAACTCTTCATACAGTAGCGCCACTAACTGCAGGCCAGAGTAATCAATAGATGCAGGAAGGTTTATGCACAAATCTCCCTATCCATTGATTACTCTGGCTTGCACTAAGTGCTGCTACTGTAAGGAGAGTTTCAGCTCTGTGAAGAACTCAAAAGGTTCAGATTTATATTTCTTAGCAAAGCATTTAATATATTGTTGCCAATAAGTACATTTTAATAATCAATGCTGGATTATATCATAAAATATAACATATAATTGTACAATATTTTGTTATGAATGCAGTTGTTTATATAACATTCAGTAATATCCAAATACTACATATTACAATTCTTTTATAAAGGTTAGATTAATTTAAAAAATAGTACGAAAGTTGAAAATCTAACTAAACTAAATTTGTGTCAGAGAAATCTTATATAAACTAAAATGAAATAATTAAATCAAGAAGTGATCAAATAGCTGATATCCTTTGAGAGAATTTAGTTTACAATGTAAATTAGTAAAGACATACTAAATGTAAAGGCAATATGATTTATAGAGTTATTGAGATTTTAAGATTTACATTTATGTTTAAGTAATATCTATTGAAATTATTTCATTGATATATTATCAATTCAGTCCCAAGTATTTTCTTGGATAGGTGAGTTAAAAACTGTCAGTGACAATTTTGAGCAGGGAGTTTGGCACACCTAAGATCTAATGAAAAGATGGCATGATAGGAGAGACTGATGCAAGCATAATGATAAGAATTTCTATAGCGTAATTTTCATTACACCACTCTCATTAAGGTAAGGACTGTTTTCTATCTGCTTTTAACACCTTGTGGAGGGATGTGAATCATACATCTTTTTCACAACATATCTTTGATCATACGTTTATGATTACACCCCTCCATAAGGTGTTAAAAATAGATAAAAATCAGTCCCCACCTTGCGTGAGAGTGGTGTAGTGAAAATTACACAATAGAAATATTATTCATTAATTTGAATAATCTCTAGTTTAATGAATGACTAATAAAAATTATTAATAGTGATAATAAATTAGAGAATTAATGAAGAAAAGATGACCAATAATGGCAAAGAGCCAAACTTATAAAAGGAGTGCTTTATATTAATTACCAATATGATTTTACATTCTTTCGTTGAATATTTGCATATATCACTGGATAAATGAGAACATGTACATTTATTAACCATTCAATTTAAACAAGTTCAAATATATAAAAAACTCGATGACATCCAACATGAAGCAAATTAGTTATTATTAAATAGTTTGGAATCATCAAATGCATGTGAAATAAACAGGCTAGATTCAAACTCATGAATAATATTTAACAATAATTAAGATAAGTTATGAAGTAGATTAGAAGTTTTATTAATATATTACACAGATAAAAAAAAACCTTCTATCAGAATTAATTCATTATCTAGTGAAGTATCAATTAATATAAATATATATTTGGAAAACTGCCCATTACACTATATATGTGCCCTATGTGGACTAACCCTCTAAATCTGATAGGCTGGAATGATGTTACTTCCTGTCAACACTGACAATTTTTTGCTCTCAGTGCATTTGCTCTATACGTTTTAAATTAGCTTGAATCAATTGGTGAAAAATTCTTAAAAATTTATTTTTGTAAAGTATATTAAAATATCTTTCTAATACCAGATAGAGATATATGTTATGGCAGTTGCAATAACTATGAAGTTTTTCTTTTAAGATTTTGAGAACTTTAAAATGTTAAAATGACTCTAGTTGCGAAAGAAGCAGAGTGTTGCAAATAAAATACAATAATTAGAATTTTATGGCTGATGATGGGGCATGCATTCCACAAAAATTTTATAGCGCAAAATGCAGATATAAATATGTGCAGATATGTAGGGGTGATATATGTTATGGTAGCTGCAATAACTATGAAGTTTTTCTTTTAAGATTTTGAGAACTTTAAAATGTTAAAATGACTCTAGTTGCGAAAGAAGCAGAGTGTTGCAAATAAAATACAATAATTAGAATTTTATGGCTGATGATGGGGCATGCATTCCACAAAAATTTTATAGCGCAAAATGCAGATATAAATATGTGCAGATATGTCCAAAGATGGAAATGTACCAAAATTACATCTGAATATCAAAGATAAATTCTGTATCAATATTTTTTATATTAGAAATCTTGATGCAAGAAAGAAAAAAAAAATAGTTACAATAATTAAGTTAGATAGCTGGATTTGAAGATGTATGGATGCCTGAAAACTTCAGAATTTCTACTAATAGTTAAACATTAGATAAAGTGCTGGATTTGATCTGGTATTTTATATCTAATGGTTGAATATCCTAGCACCTCACTGATGAAAGCCAGAGCTAGAAACTGGTCTGAGAATAGGGATATTCTGAAAAGCTTGTTAAGAGCTATTGGCACACTCATTATATAACAAAAAAATAGTACACAGATTTAAAGGATCACATGATATAACTTTATCTACTGAAATTAAAAGATATTTTACATAGAGGATATGAGTTTTACTCACATGTGATTACAATCAGTGCAACAAAAGCTGTTAAAGCTAAATTTCATTTATGATCTTTATAAAATAATTCCAGAAAACAAATATGAATGTATGTCACCAAATGTAGGTATTATCTTACTTATATTTTTAACATTAATGATTCCAAATTATACACCTGAGTGACCATGTTCTCAGTTCAAATATATTATAAGCTCTAAAAGAAAACAACTATGTGTCAAGACATGCTGGATGTTTTGTATCTGCTATATATGGAAGCACACTTGTTAAATGAAATTGTTTTTAATGATTATACCAAAAGCCTCTATAGTTAAAAAAAGTAACAAAAAAAACATTTTAAATATAGAGAGAATTTTAAAAGTTGAAAAATCAAGCTCGCAATTTCGGTCTTAAGAAGGTAATTAAAAATTATTTTGAATATCAATTTTCATACTACTAAACATCACAATTTTCTCCAACAAGTTTTATTTAAAATTACACAAGAATCATTCAGTATAAGAAAGTTATATACTTCTTTAGAATTATATATTGATTGGGAAATAGACTACATCTTAGTATAAGTTGAACCCATCTCTCTCCTATTAACATATACAGATACATAATGGCCTGATAATATGAAGAGTTAGATTGACGTAATTTCTAAATGGGTATGACTACAATATCAAATCCAATAAGGACTTTGAGCATTCTATCATTAGTTTTTCAATAAAATGGACAATTGAATAGTTGGAAGGGTTAGAAAATTGCCTGTTCATTAAAAGAATTGCTATTTAATATAAACCAAGCACTGATTGTATATATGTGTGGGAGATTATGATCTGGCCCAATGTATATTGGGAATCCTATATCTTTTTCGTGCATTGGTGATCATGTATATTGCCTGCTTGAGATGGACTATAGGATGAATAGATGGAAAAATCCTGAAATCAAATCCGTTTCAAATTACATTACAAAATGCTGAAAATTTATATTTTTCCCTTGCTGTAGTTATAAACAACTGGCTCATATTGTTTCCATTTATAACACCACATGACCACCATCTCGATCTGTTAACGCAGTAGCAATTTTCTCCATACAATATTGCCACCAAGTGCAAGCCATAGTAATCAATGAATGCAGTGCTCTCAGATCCAAAACTTCTTACTGATAAAGGCCTCAAGTCAGAAACTAGTCTGGGAATATTGGTAAATAGGCACTAGATAGGGATTTTGATGCATTCATCTTCTAGCATCCACTGATTACTATAGATTGCACTACTGTTTAGAGAATTGTTTTTATTTTTTCTTATACATTACTGGTGTACATATTATACTTTCTACTCATTTCTATATAAAAAGAAAATATATTTTCTTTCTTTTTAAACATTATTTGAATTACTCTGCATAAAGCAAATAAATAATTAAATATTGAATGTTTGTAATGACATATTACTGAATCTAGTATATAATTTTATAAGGCTGTTTAGAAAATAATCTCATTTTAAAAAGTAAATAAAGTTCTTAAAAAACTAAACTTACTCTGTTTTGTTCCAAAAATATTTTCTTTGTAGATATATCTAAAAGGCATTGTTTTATTTTTAAACTTGCACAACGAATCATATTTTTAGTTTAAAAATTCATATTTTCATTAAGGTAAACCATATTACATTAAGGAAGAAGTAAATGATTCCGAGCTTAATTATTAGCAAATATTTATAATAATAAATAGATAAGAAATAAAAGGTTTTATTTTTTTATCTATATATTTAAAACTGTTTTTTTTTAAATAAATACATTGCTGAAAACATAATTTTCACAACTATCAATGTATCCAGTACAAAAATTTATCTACTTATTATAAAGGTAATTATTTTTTGCGATACCGTTATTCAAAATGGTGGGTATTTTAATTCGAGTTGATTTTTATTATTATTAACTTATTTTTAGATTGGATTATTATTTAACGAAATATTTAACTTTATTTCTTATTTAGAGATTTCGTTTTTGTGGTGATCTTGACTGCCCTGACTGGGTTTTAGCTGAAATAGCTACGTTGTCAAAATTGGTAAGCGTTAATTCAGTTTTCCTTGTTATTACTGTTATTTAATTTTTACATGATCAGATATTACATAACTTTTGTTGGTTTGTTAAGAAATACATTACTATTATGCTACATTATTCCATTTTTTTGTTTAAACTGAATTTTTGTAAATATAAAATTATTAAAAATGAACTCCAAAATAATATTAAAAAAAGAAAATTGGTTTAGAGTTGGTTGTTTTTTTAAGCTATAAATTCGTAAAAAGTTATGCATGTAAATATATGCACATTCGTTGTTTCTGAACAAACATAGACCATGAATTCAACTCTCGTAATTGTGTGACATCATCTTTATTTTTGTTGAAAATTTTCATCGATAATCTTTTTTTATTTTTCTACAAAACTGACTTTTAGCGGCCACAACTATTTCGACCTCTATTTTTAAAAAAAAGAACTATATTTTTGTCGTACTATGTAATTGTAAAGTATATCTAACTATAAATGTATTTTTTACTTGAAGGTTAATAAAAAAAAAATTTCCGAAAACGTGGCATCTTCGTGCATACTCCTAAATGCAAATTCCTGCAGTTAGGATGAAAACAAAGCTCTGCTGGTACCAAATTGGTATTTTAGCTTACGCATTGCTCTCATCCACATATTTTCCACATTAGTAGTGAGGCAAACACTGCTTATATTGCTATAGGCACACCAGCCGTCAGTGATTATATACGTACAGGTAAAATGTGTTGCTGTATGAGCAGTTCCAGAGTGGCAGCTGCTTTATCTTCAATTTCTGTTAACACTTTCTTGACCCTCTCTCTTTCCCACCGAACACCCAATGGTCTTCTCTCATTGCCCCTCTATGGTGTTTTCGGTGAAAGAAATACGACTCATCGATCTCCACTATCCGTGGTTCGCCATTATCATCAAATCTGCCGACAACTGCTGGATTTCTTGGTCTTGCATGGGTGGTCAAGAGGTCAGCGCAACTGCCTTGCACTTGCAGGCAATTGCCCGGGTTGCGGGTTCGCGTCCCGGCCGATGCTATGACACTTTTAAAAAAAAAAAACTGCTGGATTTCTGTCAAAATATGTAACACATTCTTCCTGACAAAAATGACACCAGTCTACGACCATTCGTTCGTTAGCATCAGTTTCGCGAACAATAAAGTGCTTTGGCAAATTATTTTAAGTTTTGCACGTGTGAACGTTAATATTTGATAGTTTCTGTTTCGAAAAAAAATATTTAATAGTTTATAACCTAGCTCAAAACTGCACATAAAAATGTAAGTTTTTTTTAATTTTTTTTACTAACCTTCATGTAAAAAATACATTTATAGTTAGATATACTTTACAATTACATAGTACGAATAAAATAGAGTTCAATTTTTAAAAAATAAATGCAAATTCCTGTATGTAGGATGAAAACAAAATATGGTTCAATTTTTTAAAAATAAATGATGAAATAGTTGTGGCCGCTAAAAGTCAGTTTTACCAAATAAAAAGCCATTTCATCAAAAAAAAAAACGATAAGAAATAAAATTTAGGGACTTGCAATTTTAATGTTATTATCACTGTTCTCTGGAGAAGTTTAAGATAGTTCAAAGTTTGAGTAATTGTGTAATTATTTGAATATGATAATGATTTCATCAAGGACGCAAATATGTAATACTAAGAATATAAACCTATTCACAGTGCAAGCAAGTCAAAATACAGTACTAAGATAATTCACAAGTTAGATTCCCAAAGAATCATTTAAACAAATTTTCAAATAATGTCCACCAGATCTAACTTGTGAATTATCCTAGTAATATATTCAGGCTTGTTTGTTCCATGAATAGGTTTATTTGAATATTTACACATACAATTCACACAGATATAAGATTCAAAAAGCTGACTTGTCATATATTTGTAGGTACTTTCCATTATTATGGTAAATTGTAAATATCCTTGTGATATCCTCTGAATGTTATAATATGGATAGAAATAGTCACCCCCCCCCACCACAATGTGAAGATAGTATAGTGCCATGTTAATTGGTTAAACATCTATATGTGCAATCGATTGAGAATATTCAAGTTTTAAAATCACGATATACAAACTTATACTATTTTTAATATGGAAATTCTGATGTTCAAATCGTCTACCTAATATGACAATAGATTTTTTTTTTTTGAAACATAAGTGTAGTGAGAGAGGGTGGTCTGAAATTTTTACATTGGGAAGTAGTTGCTTTATAAGAGATTTCAAAATGAGATATACAATATATATATAGAGAGAGAGATGGGGGGGGGGGATTATTATTCATTTTCCATCTATTATTTTTTTTTTGTTTTATTCACATTTTATTATTTAATTATTTTTTTTTTTGGACAGATTCTTTAATTCTCTCCATCTCAGTGTATCATCTTTCACTTACTTTATAGATTATATATTTTTTGTTCATTTTTTGATTATATAAACTGACTCATTTGTCAGTATATACCATTACATTATGGTTTAAGTGGGCAATAAGTCAATGAATGGTTAGAAGTTTTTTGATCCATCGATTTCTTTTGCCTGACTAAAGTTCACTAAGAAACTGATATTGATTGTATTTCTTCTAATCTTCATTGACCTTTCACCTTTCCAAAGCTGTGATACTACTTTCTTAATTTTTTTTAAAATTCCTTCTCTCTCCACTAATAGATTTTTCTACATTTTAATGCTATTAGTATATGTTTTTTCTATATGCATTTCTTTAATAAGAAGTTGTCTTTTGCATAAATAAATTGAAACAGGAAATAAAAATTATCAAATGTCATTGAATGGTTAATAACAAAGAAAACAAAAATGCATATTGATCATCATGATCTACCATTATCAATCCACTGTAGGATGAAGGTCTCTCCAAGTTCAATCCATCTTCTGCGATCTTTAGCTTCTCTTCTCCACATCACCCCTGCACACTTACTTATTTCATCCATTCGTCTCACATGTGGTCTCTTTCTGGGTCTTTTACAATCTGCACACAATCTGCATATTGATAAAGGTTTTATGTTATTACTATATAGCTGTTTATTATGAAACACTTTTTATTAATAAAGGCAGAAACTTTATAAGAATACAAATTGTATTTGTAAGTAAATTAATGAATTCAAATTTTTAACATATTTTATTATTGAACTGTAATTGAAAGTTATCTATTAAATCACATTGTCAATATCATTTTGAGCCATTATTAATTTATTGTAGATGGCAATCTCTCTAAGTTTAATCCAGGGTTTCTGATCCAAACCTCTCATCTTTACATCACAATAGCAAACTTCCTTCTTGGTATACAATTTAAAGTTTCAACTGTTCATCTATTATCTCATTTAGCTCTGTATTCATTTCATCTCCATTTCAGTCTTTTAATTATTTTAATTATCATACCATTTACACTTTCTTAAACACTTTATCAATATTCTTTATTTATACCAAAACTAACAGTTTCGGCTGACCTGCAGTCATCATCAGAGCTACAATATTCAAATGTATAATTATTTTATTAATACACCTATACACATTAACATACATTATTAAATACACAAAATAAAGAAAGTGTAAATGGTATGATATGTTAAAGTAGAAATCAATACATAGGAAAAGGAAGAAGAAGAATAAAATTATTTTAATTACAGTATTTTTTTATTTCGTATTGAAAATATAAATTTATTATTATATTGCTTGTGGTTAAGACCTGTAGAGGTCCCTACCTTCGCATTTTCAACCGCACATGCTTTAGGTTTATTGCCTTAATAAATATTAATTATTACTGAATTTTTATAGGATATGTTTTTGCAACTTATTAAGTCTAAATATAACAACATATTTATTTTTCATTTTTAGACTTCAGTTAAAATGAAAATGGTCTGTGTTCAAGTTATTCAAGATTTACTTGGAGAGCCTATTGATGTAAGATTTTAAATTTAAAAATATTCTATTGTTATTGTTGTTAATGAATATTAGAAACACCGATGTAATAAATGAAATTTCATAAATTTTATTAATTTACAAAGAACAGATTGTTAATAATTTTTTTAATTTTTTTTTTCATTTCTGTAAATGAATTCTCAATATATAATTTTCTTTTTTTTTTAAAGAAAAATATAAGTAACGCGAAGTTAATAAATTCCTTAGATGCTTCCTTAATTTGTGTGCAAAAAATGTAGATGATGGGTTATTTGATGCATTGTTGCCTATTTGATATTTCAATATAATCATCTATGCACATAACACAATGCAATGACAATATTTTATTTTATTTATTCTTCCAAACTAGCTGAGAATTTCGACTGCTCAACTAGCTGAGAATTTCGACTGCTCAACGGTCTTTCTCAGATATTTTCTTTTTTAAAAAAATTGTTTAAATTATTAAAGAATGAAGAACTGTTAAAACTCTGACGAAGAGTATTGAACGATTGGAAATTATCACATAGGTTTGGAAGATTGAGTAAAGTATCACCTTGTGTCGCATGCATAGAGGAGCCTGTGTTGATATTGTTTTTTTTATATTAGTACTAATGCAGAAAAGTTCTGAAAAAAAAAGAGGAATATTTGTTAATAAGCCGTTAACATTAAATTTCATTATATTATTTAATGAAATCACTATTTTTGCTATGATTCTACCTATTGGTAAAGATCTTAGGGTTTGATAAGATTAAGAATTAACTCTAGATGAATTTGCCATTTAATTTGAATTTTTTACTTTTTCATTTATGATAAGCTTAAAATTCGAAAGATATGTACTGGAGCTACTGCATATATAATTAAATGCAGTTTTTCAACGTTATACATAATTTCTGGTTTTGACAACTAAATGTTGCTGATAAACTTTTCAGCACCCCTCTATTTACTATATTGCTATGCGGACGATGTGAACTGGATCGGTTTACCTATGGCTAACAGCGCCACCTAGCGGGCAGTAGTGCTGGCTGCTACTTGGCATAATGTTCCTGTGCGTACGCATGGTGAACAGCGCCATCTAGCGGCTGGAACTTTGCGTCGTCTGCTTTTGGCCACATGGCATGCTGTTGCTGTGATGATGTGATGTGATGTGATGTATTATGGCTTCTCCTTAAACGAAGTCAAGAATATCTCAGCAATTAAGCCCAGATAAACCTGTTAGCCACTTTCTTTTACATTCCCCACTCTAAATTTACCCATAATCTGCTCTATCCCATTTCCACAACATAATTTTTGTCAACTCTATAACCTTTATATCTAAATCCCCCTTATCTTTTCCCAAACCTAGCATAAAAACCAATAATTCACTTTCTGTATAATCACTCTTTTCATATTTATTTTTCCACAACTTCATTATATGTACCCTTTCTGTTTTCAAACATTTACATTCAATTAACAAATGCCTAATATTTTCAATTCCTTCCTTACATAATTTACAAAATAAATCACCCATATTTTTCCATTTACATGTATATTCTTTTGTAGCTAAAGATCCCGTTCGAGCCTTAAACAATAAACTACTTTCCTTACTATTATCATATATTAACTCACACCTAATATTCTGTTTATTTCTATATATATTTAAACTCTTTTTACTCTCCATACTATTTCTCCATCTCTCTAACTCCCTAGTCTTTATTAATAAATTTATTCTTTTATCCCATTCCTTACTACTATAACACTCAATAATCCTCTTAACACAATCATCCCATCTTTTGTACAAATATACTGATATAAATTCTTTATCCAAATCTTTTGCATAGCACATTACCTTTCTCACCCATCTTGTTACCTGCCCTTTACTCATAACCCAATTAAATACTATTTTAGCTATTCTTTTATTATCCATAAACTGCAATCTACCAAACATTTTCATTTTACTTTTTGCATCTCTCATATGAAAACTTGACCATCCCATTTCTCCTTGAATTGCCTCCCTTGCTGTCCATACATCTGCATCCAATGCATGTCTTCCTACTTCCCTTTGAACTTTTTCTAAGTAATTTAATACCCCATTACTAACATATAATGCATCATTACCATATGTTAACCCTGCTACTGCAACTCCTTTCCATATAATTCTAGCTACATCATATTTATTATATGAAAATACTGTTAATTTCTTTATCAATCCCTTTCTTTTCTTTGCTTCATTTATCAATTTTTTCTCCCATTCATCCAAATAATTTTTCTGATTACTTAAAATAATTCCCAAATAACTATATCTATTCACCACACTTAACTTAATATCTCCCAATAAAAATTCTACATCTTCTCTTTCCTCAGTATTAACCATCATTATATTTGATTTTTCTTCACTAAATTTAATCCCCATCACTTTACCCACCCTTGCACATGTCCTCAACATAACTTCCATATCTTCTCTTTTTTCTGCACACAAAAATATATCATCTGCAAAAAAAAGACCTGACAAAATATATACTCCCTTACTACCTATTAACGGTCTATCCCTCTTCCTAATCTTTCTATTGCTCTTTCCATTTCACTCAAATACAACACAAACAAAATAGGTGACATAGGGCATCCTTGCCTTAGTCCCACACCATTTTTAACTTTAATTGATTCTATATTCTCTAATTGATATATATAATAATTATTTTCATATAATTTCTTAATAATATCTATTAAAGCTTCATCCATTCCCAAATTTGCTAAACTTATCCATAATCTATTTCTATTTACTCTATCATATGCCTTCTCTATATCTATAAAACTCATATATAACTGTTTATCTGCATTCCTACTCATATCCATAAGTTGTGTAACTACAAATAAACTATCTCCTATACGCCTATCTAATCTAAAACCTCCTTGCATTTCACCCACTACATTATTCCCTTCCATCCATTTTACAACTTTACTAGCCACCATATACGAGAAAACTTTATATAAAACTGATGCTACCGCTATCGGTCTATAATTATTCAACTTTCTATGATCCTTACCCTTTCCTTTAAATAATAACCTTACTCTTGTATTACTCCAACTACTTGGGAAAACTCTATTCTGTGCCATTTTATTAAAACAGGATAATAACTTTACTTTTGCCCTATATCCTAAATTCATTACCATCTCTGCTGCCCATCCATCTAAACCTCTTGCCTTCCCACTTTTCAATTTCTTCTCTACCTCATTTAGTTCATTTTCTGAAAAACTAATATTACCATTACTATATTCTTTCATATTTTCTAATATTCTATCATTCACATCTAACATCTTTTCTATATTCATTACATAACTATTTAAGATTCTCTCTAAATCTTCTCTAGAACTACACTCAGTTCCCTCATCATCTAGTAATACTAACTCTCTCTCCCCTACATTTCTCCTTTTAATATAATTCCAAAATTTTTTACTTCCATCTCTTCCACTTTTATTAATATCCTCCAACAATTTACTATTCAATTTCATTCTCTCTCTATAAATATCTATTTTAGCCAACTTCTTCTTTTCTAAGTACTTTTCCCATTTAGCATTAATATCTTTTTCACTTTCCTTATTCTTAATAGCACACTTATATTCTCTACATGCTTCTTTCCTTTCTTTTACACTTTTACTAATTTTAATTTTTTTATTAATTTTATTCTTTTCAATATTCTCACCTAAAACCCTATTTGCAACTTTTTCTACTTCCTTACACCAATCCTTATACTCATCCCCAACCCACTCTTCCATTATTTCTTCAACTTGTATTTTATACTCTTCCAACTTATTCTTATCACTTACTCTCCATCCACATCTTTCACTATTATTTCTACTTTTATTTCTATTCTCCATCACATTACTAACCATTTCAATTACAATGAAATTATGATCACTAGTGCATACTTTTTCTTCATTATCAAATACCTTAATTTTCCGTATTTTATTTATTCCCTCTTTCTCTACTAATACACAATCTATTGTGTGAAATATATTATTTCTGGACCATGTGTATTGTCCCTCATAAATATTTAATAAATTTCCAATACTCAAATTCACTTTCTGACAAAAATTCTTCAAAAGCTGTCCATTTTTATTATCTACATCATCAATTTCTTCAATATGTCCATTCATATCCCCTATAACCATTATTCTCTTCCCCTTTTCTTTAAAACTTTGTATATCCTTAACTAAACATTCGTATATGTTACTATTCCACTCCAATATAATTTGACTATCTCCAGTAGCTATATAAACTATAGCCACCATCCATTCTTGTCTACCCAACCTTATTTCAAACCACAAGTGTTCTTGACATTTAACAATATTTAAATATTTTTTTGATATAACACCTATACCACCACCCCTTTTTTTTTTCTTTTCTATTTATACCCTGCCATACCAACTGTTCCAAAATAGGTTCTTCTTCTTCTTAAATGTGTTTCCACTACTGCTAATACCTCAAGCTCTTCATTTTCAATTGTTTTATTTAATTCCATCCACTTTTCTGGTTTCCTACCACCTTGCATATTCAAAAACCCAATTTTAACAATTTCTTCTTTCCTAACTACTCTTTTATAAATTCTTTTAATTCTTTCTTCTCCATTACATTTATAAATTACTTTCTTACAATTAATTAATTAATTAAGTTGCGTCGTCTGCTTTTTGGCCCCCTACTCTGAATATTTTCTGCAATTTTTGCAGAAATGACGTCTCTAACAGTGGCAGGACAGAAAATAAGAAAGCACCAAACAAATTAATGATTTAGAAAAGGATATGCAAAAAAGGAACCGAAATGTTTTGATAAAATAATGTACATTCATATTTCAATTAGAGCTTAAAGCACATTCCAAAACAAATGGAAAATAAAAGGTCCAAATAAATACACAGATTATTTATTATTTAAATTCTTATTTTAACATAAATAACAAAAAACAATGAAAGTAAAACAGTTGGATATTCCAAATTGAGCCTGTTTTGAAAACATATTTTCAGACAGTTTTTTTTCTTTCTTCCCAACTTCTATTTTAATGCTAACATTAAGTCCAGATATAAGAATGGTTTTTTTTTTGTTTGTTTGTAAGTTTTTCATAATTTAGTTTCAATATTTGACACATGGTATCAGTACTATAGGGCAGGTAACAAGATGGGTGAGAAAGGTAATGCGGTATGCAGAAGATTTGGATAGAGAATTTACAACAGTATATTTATACAAAAGATGGGATGATTGTTAGAATTGTTGAGTGTTATGGTGGTAAGGAATGGGATAGAAGAATAGATGCAGTAATAAAGAATAGGGAGTTGGAGAGATGGAGAACTAGTATGGAGAGTAAAAAGAGTTTAGATATATATATATAGAAGTAAACGAAATATTAGGTGTAAGTTAATTTATGATAATAGCAAAGAAAGTAATTTACTGTTTAAGGCTCGAATGGGATCTTTAGCAACTGGGGATTATACACATAAATCGAAAAACATGAGTGATCTAGTCTGCACGTTGTGTAAGGAAGGCATAGAAAATATTTGGCATCTGTTAATTGGATGTAAATGCCTGAAAACAGAAAGGATACAAATAATAAAGTTGAGGAAGAATAAATATGAGGAAAGTGATTATACAGAAAGTAGGTTATTGATTTTTATGCTGGGTTTGGGAAAAGATAAGGGGGATTTAGATATAAAGGCCATAGAGTTGACAAAGATTATGTTGTGGAAATGGGTTGGAGTAGGATATGGGAAAGCTTAGAGTGGGGAATGGAAAGGAAAAGTAAAGTGGCTAACAGGTTTCTCTGGGCATAGTTAATGAGCGATTCCTGACTCCATATAAGGAGAAGTCACAGTGCATCACATCACTTATACAAAAATAGTAAAAAATATAGAAAAGTTATAAAGCAACACTATAGGCAACTTATAGCTGTTTGGTGCATAAACAGGGGTTTTGGTTACCAAGGAAAAAGAAGAAATATGATGGAATTTGGGTCGTAATTGTGATTTGTTTGTATCTAGACTATATTACATATATAGACACAGGTTAATAAGCCTGTGTTTCAGTTATTACATTGTAGAGATGTCTGCCCATCCTTGCATATCTAGAAATGAGAGTATTGAACGTTTATTTTTGAGCATAAGATATTGAAAGAGATTTAAGAAAAATTGCATAAAGAATGGGATAAACATAAAGGTAAAGGAAATATAAGAGACTTTCCGTTTTTTGTAGATTTTTACAACAAAAATGGGTAATGTGAGGACGATCCATTGGAATTAATGACAGTTTTTATTAAAATTGGATAGGGGAAGAAAAAGAATTGCTTCAGTACTCTAGGTATGATTTGGTGGTAGTAAGTATAATAGGAAGTGGAAGTAGATAATATGTTATATATTGTTTTTGAAGATGGGATGTGGTTAATTTGGCCAATAGTGTTTCTGGATTTTGCAAGCATTTTGTTTAATTCACTTTACTTGAGGTAATGTGACTGGGTAAAAGAGAAAGACAAAGAAGGATGGAAAATGAATGTAAATAAGAAATACCAGTTGAAGTTATGTAAGGCTAAAAAAACATATACATGAAATAGGAAAAGATGTAAATCATTATATTAAGCTTACTGTTATTTAGGATAGATAAACTTTGGATACCAAGGAAATTAGGCAAAAAAATTTGATTGTAGATATTATTTATGTGAAGATATTGAAAAAGAATTGGATAAATTATAGTGTAAATATCAGAAACATAGAAAGGAGAAGAGTGTAAGATAGAAATTTTTATTTAGAATTTTATGAAGAGAAAAGGATTGTGATAAAAGGGTATTGGGCATGTCAGAACAAATGAAGATAAAAGAATCTCAGTACATGATAATATTAGATTGGAAGGCCATAATGGTTAAGTAAAAATAGATTACTGACAGTATCTTTTCGAATAAACTCATAGCAATCTAGATTTTATTTGGAATAGAAAAAGTATAGAGATAAGAGCTGTGAAAGATAGAATGATTTTTTGTTCAAATTCTAATGAAAATAATAAAGAATATATTACGACTGACAATAGCTATTATTAAAACAGAATAAAAGAAAAAAAGTGAACATATCAGTGGGTGATAGTAGTAGATTGAAAAGTAGTACGGATTAAGAGAAATTTACAGGCTTACAATATTTTTCCAATACATAGAAGTCAGTTTTGTAAATTGGATATGTCAAATTGATTTTCAAGTTAGCGTGTAAGAAGAAAATAATGCACCAAGCACATCTCTTAACGTAGTCTTCATAATGATGGATGAAGAAGTCACTTATTAAGACAATAAAATATTGATTGATCAAATGCCTCATCTTATTGGATGTATTTCACTATTTCTTGCCAATCCCTTAATGTAAACATCTTAAATTTAGAACTTCTAAAAAAATATAGAAAATGAGCAGAAATTTTCATTTAACAATGAATTTGTGCTATTAATGGAATTTTAACTGTAAATCTGATTTGTATTTTATAATATTAAGGAGAATAGGAATACCGTGATACATTTGATTCAAAATGCTGACAGTAGTTGTTGTCTCCCATAAGATGAATTCTTCATGCTTTCTTATATCTCCTCCCCCTCCCCTTTTTTAAAATAGCAGTGAACTTTTTTTATCTTTCCCTTATCTTTGACCGATTTTTTAGCATATCTTTGATAATTCCTGTACCTTTCATGTGTATGCTCAATCTGCTTACTTAAATCCCACTTCATAAGTTTCTTATTATTTTCTATCATTTTTTTTTAAAAAAGGAAATTTGGGTGACCAATTATACAAGCATGTATGTATATAGAGTTGTTCCAATGAAAAGATAACTGATGGCATGTTCTTTCTGCAAATTGCCTACAGTGCCATCTATGACTCAATGTGTGGGTTGCATAGCCACATAGTTTAACTGTTCAACACAAAAATTTTAAGGTGCTCACATGTCTAGATTACACAAAGTTATGAAATGTGAAAGTATGTTTCATATCTTAGGCCATGATGGAACAAAGCACTAACATTAACTTTTGTTTTAAATTGGACCAAACTACTATTGAAATGTTTGAAATAATTCAGACTGTGCATGGTAATGAAGCCATGGGTCGCAAGAATGTTTTCAAATGGTTTGCAAAATTTCTTGAAGGCAAGATGATCTATGAAATTCATTACCACATTTCATGCCAACTTGTGATCTAGACATCCCTAGTGCCTTAAAATTTGGTGAATAGCTAAACTATGTTACTACATCACACGTACTAAATTAGAGATGGGCTTCAAGCAGCTTGAAGAGAGAATCAATCATTTTTTCACCAGGATACAAATAGTAATTAAACATTCTCATATGACATTAAAATTAAAAGAAATATACAGCTAGTTATACAGGATATACATATTAAAAAAAGGCAAAACTATTTAATTTTATAGCAAATGTTAATTAAAAAAAAGGAAGAAAATAAAACTCGTCTGTAATTAAACGGTGCGATGAAAGATAACACAAAAACTATCATGATTTTTAAAACAAATGTCCAGATTTTGTTTTCATCCATCTCAAATTTTTAATTTTGCAACGGAAGTAAATTACGGAACTCATGAAAAATTTTTTGCCTTTCCCTGGTGCTTCATGAAAGCCCTAATTAAAATTTTTAACAATGTACAAGTAACAAAAGTAAAGTTGCAAATTTTCTTAAAAGTATGCTAACACTTTCTATCAATGAAAGAGTAATGATGTAAAGAATTTAATTTTATTACTACAGTACTGACTGTAAATACATTTTAAACAAAAATGGTTGTTCATGTTAAAATAATTTATAAAAAGAATACATTCGCAAGACGTTTTTTCCCTCTTAACTAAAATTGAATTAACGGAAATGTTATTTTAACACCTGACAAAAAAAAGACAAAAGAAAAGCAGGTTGGTTATATCAACTAAATTACCAATATAAGTAGACATTTTTCAATTTTTTTTTTAAAGACACCAATTGATATTTCAGTTAAGAACTATCGGGCAACTGAGAAGAAAGATTATGATATTTCTTGATCTTAAACTTGGAAATAAAAAGCCAATAAACCTACCACATTGGCTGATATGTGTTAGAAAGCATTCCATTCATGTTCGTATACTATATGAATAATTGCATAGTAGTAGTAGCCGCAGCAACAACAAGGTATGGAATGAAGATTAGGAATTTACCCTGCTCTGTTCCTTTAAAATCTTCCGTTAACTACAAACTCATTTCTGCAGCCATATAAAAAAATGTTTTTAAAAATGTACACTATACATTTAGAATAATAGCTTATTAAAATTTTTATGGATTTTATAAATGTAATTATTGAAAGGTTAATGAGATTTTCTGAATAGTTTTTTAAAATTAAAGTTTAGATCAGATATAATAATGAGGCAATCAATCAAAAACTCAAATGATATACTGAAATCATGTCCGTCTAGCAATAGCATTTTGTATTTAAGTAAAAAGTATAAACTAGGAGTGTTTTTACTTTTGGCTAATAGGGGGTAGACTAATGCAGGTACTGTTTCTGGATGATGTGATTTCAGTTGGTCACTCCAGTTGTTGATTGGTTGCTTCCTTAGTTACATCTTGGTTGAATTTTTAAATAAAAGAATACATGGAAGTCTTACTAAAATTTCAATACATTTATAATATTCATAAAACTATTCTGTCATTATATGTATAAACATGAAAGCAGTCAACACTTAAACAGTACCATTATTATTAACAATCAACAATCTTAATCTGTTGTCAAGGCAACTAATAATTGTGGAAATGTCTAATATGATTATTCTAAAGATTACAACTTGACTGACTACAGAGAGTGAAAATATTAATCAATATAAAGAAGTTTAAATAAATGTCAGCAAATTGATAAATATAACCTGTTCTGAAAGCAGACTAACAAATAAATTATAACTTTCAATTTGCACTTCAACTATAGATAAAGCTAATAATGCTGTAGGTATTCAATGTAAATACATGAAAACAATCAACACTTAAACAATATCATTAACAATCAACAATCTCAATCTGTTGTCAAGGCAACCACCTTTAATCAATAAAGTTGGAAATCCACTTTTATCTATGGTTTAATATGTTTATATAGACACTAAAGATTGTAATTTGACTGCAGAGAGTGAAATTATTAATATATATATATTTGTAAAAAGATTTGTTTACTTATGGCTGTATTTGGAAAAATCCGATTATTTTAAATATTTACACAAAGTCTTAATGCTGAACTACCTTTTGTATTTAAATCTAGGGTATAAGCTGAAAGTGTTTTTCACTTTTGATTTATAGAGATCAGTCTAATATAAATACTGTTGCTGAATGACATGATTTTAATATAATCAAATCTTTAATTAGTTTCTTTTTTAGTTATATTTTGGCTGAAACTCTAATTGAAAAAAGTACATGGAAAATCTCATTAAAATTGTTATATTTAAATATATATGTTACCTTAAATATTTTCTTGGATTTATTATGATATAAACAAAGCAGAATATGAGTTCCCATATATAGTATCTAGAGATATCATTACCTTTGATGTCACTAGGAAATGATCTATTATTAATCGACAATCCTAAGGTTAAACATGTTTTTTCTAGTATGATATTTTTTTTTGTCTTGGGTTTAATTAGAAGTAGCAGGTCTTCTTTTACTCCTAACCCAAGTTGTTATAAAGATTTAAACCCAGACAGCTAATTTTATAAGTATGAGGATCTAGAAGACTTCCATCTTCTTTTGACAAACAAGAAGACTTCCATCTTCTTTTGACAAACAATAAATAATAACTCATCTTTCCCAGAGAGTTGTATATGTTGAATTAAATATTTTCAGGAATGTATTACCATGAAAATAAAGCATAGTATGGGATTATTTCCATGTAAATTAACTAGAGATATTTTTACTTTTGATGTTGCTACGACGGTCTTCGGCTAAAGTTTTTTTTGTAGAATATTATAATCCAAGTTTAATTATGTGCATAAAAATAAACTAGAAATTATAATAAATTAATTATACCTGATAAAATTACAAACTAATTAATATTAGGCTTATTAAAAACCAAAATTAAATATCAGTTACACATCAATACAAATAAGAACAAAGTAAATATCCTTTCACAGCTCTGTGTTTCACTTCAGAGTAGAGGGATGCATCAGGTGGTCCTGGAAATAAAAATTCAACCTTAAATATTTATCTAATGTCTGATTTAGTTAATAGATCCGTTATATTGTTGATATAGAAATTTGGGTTGGATTTTTATCTCCAGTACTAATGTGTTCTTTTTTTCATGCTAGTACAGCACTGTATTGTGTCTTGTTTCTGTTTGCATTTGTATGTGACAGATATTTGGTTTGGGGATTTTTATAATCCTATTATTTGACTGGAGTTTATAATGCTAGTAGGTGTAATTAATTTATGTATATGTCATAAATGAAAACAAGCAAATGCAAGCTTATAAAGCTGTTGGCCCAATTAAGTGTTATTAATATTATATTTATGAAAATTTGGAGTTATTTTTTTAGAATTGTGTAATTTAAATTTAATTATCTTAGATTAGGATGAGAGAAGAGAATCTACCTTTTACCTATAGAAATGCCTTTAACAACAGATTGTAGATTATACAGCTTATTTGTGCATGTGATTTAAAAGTTATTATCTTAGATCAGGGAAGAAGATAGTAATCTATCCTTTACCTATAGAAGTGTTTTAACAACAGATTGTAGATTATATGATTTATTTAAACTTTGGCTGTGTCATGTGATTTAAATTTAATTATCTTAGATCAGGATGAGTCATTTGATCAGCAATTTTCATTTCATCAAATAATACATTTAGGTTTAAGTATTGATTTTTTTAACATCAACTATAAAATACTATTTTTCAGAATAAAACTTGTTTTAGTTTCAAATTTTTACAGTTGATAATTGTAAAAAGAAATTATTTCACACTCAGCTGCCTACTATATATATACAATTTTAATGCACAAATCAGCGCATAACAGCAGAGCTTCTTCAAATTAAATCACAATTTATTATAAACTTAATATAAATTATAATACATAATAAATAATGCCCGAGCGCTTTCAAGAGAACTTAGCTCTCATAATCATGGGTAACAAAGAGTAAGCGTAACAAGGTTGCTATGTGTAAATATATGCAGATATATGTAAATTAATTGAACTATATGCGTAAATCTAATTAACCCATTTCTTAGAAATTTTATAACACGCATCTTTCCTATTCATAGCCTTATCATCCATGGCAATAAAACATGCCTCCTTCACCTTTCTCTTAACATCATTTCTTTCCCTACAAACTATTCTTGGATTTTCAGGTTCACATGAATGACCAGTTAATTTCTGATGCATTGCGAATATTGAGTTGTAAGCTGGGTCTGCTTGGGCCTTGTTGTAAGAATATCTGTGCTGGGACAATCTTGTTGAGAGAGTTGCTTTCGTTTCTCCATAGTTATAAAAAAAAAATTATCTTGATTTTTTAAATAATTTTGCTACGAGGTATTATACTTGTAATTTTTCCTAGTTACTGACTGTATCTGTTTTACATGTGAACTTAATAGATTATTGGTTTCAAGATTATAAGGTTTGAAGTAATCAGTGATCTTAATTATTAATTCGATACTTTTGATTTTTTTCAGAATAAGTTTATTGGGAGTTTTCAGTAAAGATTTTGAATTGGAATATGCCATTTGCTTTAAAATCTTAATGGATATTGCTTCACATATTAAACCTGTGCCAGTCAATTAAGCCTGTTTAACTTTCTGATATAGTCTGCTTTCCAAAATTGTTTTTTAAAATATATATGTGCACGATAGACATGTTTATTTTGATTGATATAAATTGTTATTCAGTTAATTTTATTAAAGAGCATTTTGATTATAGAGTTAGATTATTTTTAATGGTATTGTAATGTGTTACTGTTAATCGTACTGTGAAATTATACAATTATTTATATCCTGTGTTCAACAAACAGCACTGATATTATTGAAACAAGAAACGGAAATGGAGTTGTACTGGATGTACTGATAGATGATAATAGATAGATCGGATACCAAGAAATTGTAAAAGACCAAGAAAGAGATTACACATGAGGTGATGGATAAAGTCAAGAAGTTTGCTTGTATGAAGAAAATAAGCTATGGATTAGAGAAACTGATTTAGAGACCTTTAGCTTGCAAATGATAATAATGTATTTGTAGATTATATTTTCATGATTAATACATTTTTTAAAATAAAAAATTAAGAAAAAAATTTGTAAATATGTTTTTGTTTTTTTTATAAATATAAGTTTAGCCATCTATGAAATATTTTTTTAATATGTTATTAATTGATTTATTTTAATTTATAGTATGATAAAATATTCAAACTCACTTCGGATGCCAAATATGGTAAATATTCATTTAAATTTATTTTTGTAATTTTATTTTATTTTTTCTAGTATAAAGTATTTTGATATTTGCTAATATATATATTATGACCTTCATCAGACAACCCACATCCTTTTTGATGAGCATTTCCCCCATTTATCATCTTCATTTCTAATATGTCTTTCATAATTTTTTAAATCTCTTAGTGCATGGCCTTTTGTTGTTTTATTTTTTTCCATGTCTCATTTCAGCATCTTAAGTATTTCTAATGTTGGACTTTTAACTTATCTTTCTAAAAAATATCTCTAGAGCAGTGATTCTCAACCTTTTTTTGTCGTGGCACACTTTTATTAACAAAAAAAATTTGGCGGCACACCAACATAATAAGATAAATTTAAAAGAATTTTACTTGTTTAATATCTATAACACATTTTGTAGAGACTGCATACGATAATAATTTTCAATTTAATATAAAATGAAATTCCATTACAAAGTTAACAAAACGTTTATTTATTGATGTATATTACATTTAATGTGATATTTGAGCTTGGTGGTTTTTTATAATTTTTTTATATTTGGGTGTAAAAAGGATAACGCCACTCGCATTTCGTGATCCAGATTTACAAGTCTAGATCTTTTTTTCGTTTTAATATTTGTTACAGTTGAAAATCTGAATTCACACAAATAAGATGTGGAAAATTTTAATAAAACATTTAAAGCTTTTTTTTGATATTGTTGGATAATCGTATTAAAGATTAATCCAGAATGAATTAATTGATTCTTGTGCTCGTTAACCTGATCGCTAACATCATCATTATCGTTGTTAAGTTTTCTTTTTTTTTTTTATCCATTTTAGAAGGTTCTTTTAAAACAGAAATGGTTTTGTTAAGAAATTCATTCGTTTTAATTACGTTTGATAACACAATATTGTGATACTACATATGGGAATGCAATTATATAAGTTGCCGTATGCACACTTCAATCTGTCAATTAGTAGACTAAACAGTATATAGTATTATAAGCCAGTAGCTAAAGCTGTAATAGTCATGTGCATTGCACACTTTTCTGATGTCGCTATGTATGGCGACACACTAAAGTGCTGCGGCACAGTGGTTGAGAATCACTGCTCTAGGGTATAATCACTACACCACTCACGCAAGGTAGTGACTGGATCTTATCAAATTTTATCACCTTGTGGAAGGATATAATCTTAAACATATGGCCAAACATGTGAAAAAGATCTATGATCCCCAAAATTCAGCATTCATAAGTTGGTCCAAACCACAATCTCTTACACATATCTTTATCATTATTTGGTGTGTATATATACATAGAAAATTACTACCGTTTAATTGATGTGTCAAATGTGCTGCCCTCACAACTTTGATACCCCTCATTTAATGAAAATATATGAAATAATTTTTATTAGGCATTCATTAGACTAGAGATTATCCAATAATGAATAATATTTTTGTAGTATAATTTTTATTGCACCACTCTCACCCACGATATGGACTAGATACTATAACTTACCTTGTCAATAGAATCCAGTCGCTACCTTGCATGAAAGTGGCGCATTTATTATTGGATAATCTCTAGTCTAATGAATGATTAATAAAAATTATTAATATCTCTAAAGTACCCTGTTCTACTATTGTCTTAATATATTCAGAACTGTAAATAAAAATTTTACAGGTTTTTTTCTTAGTTCTAATTTCAAAGAATTATAGAATAATCACAATTTTTAAGGAAGTTAAAGCTGATAATAGTTTTTGCTCAGGTGATAACATTAAACACATTATTTTTAAAAAATCTTAGTTCTGGTAAAAATAATTAGAAATATTGGTGTTATTAGTATTTGAAATAAGGAAGGGCATGTTTGTCAATTTAGCCAGAAAATGTTTTAATGTAAAATGTAGTTAATACTGTATATATAGATACTTAGTTTAAAGTATTGTAAGTTGGGAGATTAAATAATGGAATTATTAAGAATAAGTCTTGAAATCTTCTGTTTAATTAATTTGCTAATGGAAGTACTTCGAAGTATGTGGTTTCTAGAAAAATTTCCGCATTAGAAGAAACGGTTAATCTGAACACAAGAGAACTGTTGCTATCTTGTCCCACAAATGCTTGAAACTGAGTTGATTGAATTGGTTTTAATTAACTGCATTTTGTCTGGTAATGGTGAATCAAGTTAACATATTGAGACAAAAACACATTTTATCATCAAATAGGCATGTCTCGTATTTATTGAAAGAATAGTACATGCTTTATGGAATTTGACAGAGTAATCACATCACCAAATAGGGAGTGATCATTGAGTTAACGAAATCTTTCAAAATTCAAAATGTTTTTTGACTTTCCATTTATGTAAGAGTTCTACATTAGATGAAACCTGATGGTAGTAGTGTAATTTCATCTTCACATTATAATGATTACCATTTTGATATCAGCTTAAACAATATAAAGGAGTAAAAGATGGCTAATAAATGCATTATTTCCAACTTTGAATTCTACTCACTGACAAGAAGTTTATAATAGATGGCCATAGAGTATGATAAAAGTAACAGTTTTTGGAAATATATAAGATGTGAAAGGTAAATCTGATGTTAAAATGATAGCAACTCTTTCCATATGGTAGTACCATCCAGTGCAAGCCATTATAATCAATGGATGCTAGAAGGTTTGTGCATCAAAATCCCATCTAGAGCCATCCAGTATCCCCAGATTAGTTTCTAGCTTTTTGGCTTTCATCAATGAGGAGCCTTGGATCTTAATTTACTGTGCCTAGATCTTGGATTAGCGCAGTTCTTCAGCAACTAGTTACCTTTTTAGTTAACTATAAAGCCATGAGTCCAAAATGAAAACGTAATAATGTTTTCAATCCAAGCGCATTAGAAACTAATCTGGAGATATTGTCTGAGTAGGTGTAGATAGGGATTTTGTTGCACTAATCTTCTAGCATCCATTTATTACTGTGGCTTGCATGGGCACTACTGTATCAAGAGAAAGTTGTCACTCTTTTAACAGTTTGTGAAAGCATAAGAAATTGTGATCTTGTGATGTTTTAGTGATCAAGAGACGGTGTTAACATTTCTGCATGTTTTATCAATTAAGAGAAACACCTGTGTAGTACAGAGATGCAAAGACGAGCCATTTTATTCGAAGTTGTGCAGTTAGTGAATGTTTTGAATATATCTTATTTAATATAGAAAGACTTGCACGATTCAGAAATGTCTGTGAAAAATTTACAGAAAAAATTTATGACCCCTAGACATGAAAAGGATCGAATAATATATCAATGATGAGGAGTATTTATTTGTAAAACTTTATTTTATGAACAGTACAATTATAAATTTAATTGAGTTTATATTGATCAAGAATAGATTTAATTTTAAAATGACTCTTTATTTTATTAATTATTGTACATAAACATAAATCCCAACTTTGAATATGGTATTTTATTACA
Organism: Epiperipatus broadwayi; assembly: GCA_028023455.1. Lineage (NCBI taxonomy): Eukaryota > Metazoa > Onychophora > Udeonychophora > Euonychophora > Peripatidae > Epiperipatus > Epiperipatus broadwayi. Next base: position 1,992,777 of record JAQFVV010012528.1, read on the forward strand.
AAATTTGTGAACAATACTATGAATAATTAATATAGTCTTCAAAGAAGTCTTGAGCCTTTATTCATCTGGTAACAACATTACTGATTTATAATAAAGTTAAAATACATCCATCACTATCATAAGTAGTTTTAGAGCATGAAAGAATATTTGGTCAGGTTTTTAATCCCTAAAGAAGTAAAAGGATTTGTCTTGTGCATAACAACAGAAGGTGTAAAATTAAAAAGACCTGGTTTGTTAATAATTGATAAACAAAAAATCTAATAGTATTCAGTTAAGTGTATTTTGAAACATGCACACTTAAATGTATAATTTGATATTTTTGTTTTGTTGCTAATGGTTGTGTTTGACAAGGGTGCTCACCGTTGGAAATGCATAAACCACTAAACATCACATGATCGTCATTCTTTATGATTTTACAAGCTGTTTACACAGAGACTAAACTCTCCATACAGTAGTAGCTCCACTCAGTGCAAGCCAGAGTAATGAATGGATGCAAGATGGTTTGTAAATAAATCCCCATCTAATGCCTACTCATTCAATATCCCCAAACTAGTTTCTAGCTTTTGGCTTTCATCAGTGAGGAGGCTTGTATCTGAGAGCACTGTACTTAAATCTTAGATGAGGATTTTATGTACAAACCTTCTTACATCCATTGATTACTATGGCTTGCACTGAGTGGAGCTACTGTATGGAGAGTTTAACTTCTGTGGGAAATGTATAAAGATTGCATTTAATATTTTCAATTTTTTCTCTGAATGTACTGTATTAGTTTCGCCTTTAATTTATGATGTAATTGCTATATGTTTAAATTATGCTTGTGCAGTTGTGGCCTGATGGCCACTTCCTTTATGACTTTCAGTAAGGCAACACTTAATTTATGATTAAACTAACATATAACTTTTTAGATAAAGGTTATATGTATTTTCTCTTAAAATAATTTTATTTTAGTATCATTATCATCATTTTCTACCATTATCGATCCATTGCATGATGAAAGTCCAAGTTCAATCCATCTTCTCCGATATCTAGCTTCACTTCTCCATATCATTATTTCATCCATCTATCTCACATGTGGTCTCTTTCTAGGTCTTTTACAACCTTTTGGAATCTAATTTAAGATTTCAATTGTCCATTTATTATCATCTCTTCTACTAATATGTTCAGTCCAACTCCACTTCAGTCTCTTAATTCTTCCAATGATGTATCATTAACAACTATTTGTTCTCTCACCCATGTACTTCGTTTTTGATCTCATCTTGTTACTTCTAACATATATCTCTCCATACTTTGTTGAGTGATCTGAAGTCTTTGTATTGCTCTTCTGTTAAGGGTCCAAGTCTCTAATCCATAAGTAATGACTGTTAACACACCTTTATTAAAAACCATCCTTTTCAAACACATATGCATATTTCCTTTTAATAATATTAGGTTATTTCTACCAAAGCACTTAATATTAAATAGAATCTTTGTGAAAATTTTCTTTTTGGTGTTGTCTATTATAAGGAATGTCTTAGACAATTTGCTACTCAAAAAAATTGGCCATGCCTTGGACTAAACAAGTAACTAAAAAAAATATCTCTAAGGCAAATCCATAATTTATTTTCTTTTACTTTTTTAAGAATTCTCAAAAATTGTAAATGATTTGGGTCTGATTGATCTAATTTTTTTATTTAGTTTATCACAATTAAGATCTTCCTATCTTTAAAATCAAATTTTACATTTAGTTAATAGATCTTTTTATTAAACTACTAATTATATATAGTCGTACGAAGGATTATTTAAAAGGTGAGCAATCTTTAAGAAATGAAACTAAATGCCTTCTTTCTGTCTTTTTGTCAAGCATTAAATAAATCAGTTCTTAGAATGGGTAAGCAAGTTTTTTAATTTGTTAAGCTTCAGTATGAGGTTTTTCTAGCGAATATCTGTTTATGTCAAATACATATTTTTGCCTGCACTTGATGAAATTTTACTTTTTTGTGGTAGTTATATTCAAGAAATGTTTGAACAAATTTGATATCCTGTACATATTTCAGCTTAAATAGATCTTTAGAGGCATAGATATAAGGTTAAATTCATTGCACATGATAACATTTTTCTGCTATGCAAAAAGTTTTAGAAAAATTTTAGGTTATAAATTTAAAACATTTATTGCTCAGCATAACAGAAAATAAATTAGGTAATTTAATATAAAAATTGTATTTTAATTTTTTGAGAAAAATACCAATGTATTTTGGAATATTTCTTTGACCAGATCCTATTCTTATATTATTTGTTGATTTTATTCTTTTATTATACAATATTTATAATATAAATATAACTTTTTTTAATGTCCCAGAATAAATGAAATAATACCGAAGTACTGAATACTGAAAACCCCTAGTGAGCCAAACACTAACTATCAGTAAACATAAAATTTAGCTTTGATCATGTATAAGCATACTATTTATTGACATATTTACATGCAGAATGTGATTTATATATACTAAGATAATTTTAGGATATTCTGAAATCATTATAATTAATCAGAGAAGGCTAGCCTGAAATAGATGAAATAATGTGTAAGTATTGAAAACCCACAGTAAGTTATATGTATACTAATTGTCAGTAAATGTAAAATCTATAATGAGCCTACTTACACTTTAGCTTTGATTGTATGTAAGTATACTATTTACTGACATACTTATATATACTAACGTAAATTCAAAACAGCTATAAGCTATGCTGAAATCACTATAACTAATCAGAGGGAAAGATTGAACCTCATATTTAACAACTTCTTAATATTAAATTAATATATATTTATAATATGTATTATTATAAATGATAATTACACTAATGTCAACTAAATAAAATTTTCTATGCAATTAGTATAACCAAACAATTTGAAATAATTGTTTCAAGATTTTTTTTTAATTTCATTTTTTTTTTTTTTTTTATTTTATTTTTTATTTTTTTATAAAAAAAAATATTTATTTTTTATTAAATATTTTTTTTTTTTTTTTTTTTTTATATTTATTTTTTAAAAATTATTTTTTTTTTTTTATTAAAATTGTCTTATGTCGTTTTTTTTTTTTTTTTTTTTTTTTTTTTCAATTTTTTTTTTAATATCTTTTAAATATTTTTTTTATTAAAAATATAAAAATGTTTTCTTGTGAAAAGGTAATGACTGACGATTAGTTTTTTCTCCAAGTGCAAAATTTTCTATGCAATTAGTATAACCAAACAATTTGAAATAATTGTTTCAAGATGCTAGAGTGTAATTTAAATGGCATTCTTATGTGATGTTTCATTATCTTCATTATTAATGTCTGTCAAAAACAGATTTCATGTTTCATACCAAATTACTTTCTTCAAGCTTTTTTAAACTTCATAAGTATTCAAAATAAGTTCTTTTTTTTTATAAAAAGTCATCTGTCAGGTTTTTTTTCTCTTTTTTTTTTGTCCTTTATTTTCCAGTCTCTTTTAACATACCTTTCATAATTCTTTTGACTCAAAATATACAGAATGTGTCCTGGTGAAAAGATAATGATTGACGATTAGTTTTTTCTCCAAGTTACCCGCAACACCGTCTCTTAAATAATATATCTGTTACTTAGTGATATAATTTAGCTATTCACCATAAAAATAAAATTTTAAGATGCTAGTATATCTGGATCACACGTTATGATGTAAAGTGTGTGTGTTTAGTACCTAAGCTCATAATGTAACAATGTGCTGACATTAAATTTTGTTTGGAACAGTCAAAAACATTATTGAAACATTTGAAATGATTCAAGCTGTATGTAGCAGTGAAGCCATGAGTCACAAGAACATTTAGCAGGAGAGCATTGAAGATGATCCACAAAAGTACGAAACATGTCACATTTCATGTTGTAATTTATGACCTTAAAATTTTTGTGGTGACAAGGTAAACTGTTGCTATATAATTCATGTGTTGATTCAAAGATGGCTCTGTAAGCAGTTTGGAGAGAAAACCAGTCATGGTTTCACTAGTACACACTGCATATACCATATCCAAATTTCTATTGTTTCTATCAATTTCCTTTACAAATAATCTTTTTTCTCTTGTTCTTTCCACCATTTCTATCGCCAATTTTTATCTTTCATTTTTCTCCTAAACACATCTTTAATCTTTTTTTAATAGTTTATATTTTTAATCTTATTAAAGTTACACTCCAAATAACATATTTAATCCTTTTTTTTTCAACCCAGTTTCAAATTTCCTACCATTATTTAAAATTGTGTGTAGTCATTGTAATTCTAACGCTTAATTTCTTCTTCATTTTTTCTACTATTAATTACGTAATTAGTATGAGGCCACATCTTCTGTACTGCCATCTATTAATTGCATTTAATTGTGATTAAAAAAAGGAAAAAATTAGTAAAAAAAAATAAACATTTTTATAATACTATCATCTAGATACTATCATCTTTTGTATTTTATCATTTTCATCAAGCCTGTTACTTATGAAAAATATGTGCCAATATACAGATATATGGTATAGACATATCCGTAGAACAAACAAGTCTGAATATGTTACTAAAATAATTTGCAAACTAGATTTCTAAAGAATTATTTAAATAAACCTGTAAATAATGAACATTTTTTATTATACCAGTATATACTGTATATATAATTTTAATATCACAGTAATTACTTATCATTAGCTGTCTATTTGTATATATTTTTTTTGTTTCAGTAGCCCCTAATACTTGAACTGAAAGTAGTTTTAGAAATTAGATACAATGGAGCCACAAACTATGTTATATTTTATTCCAAGTCATCCTTTCATACAAACATATATATATATATAATAGCTCATGTTTTGTTGATAAACAATAATTAGACTAGAATATATAATGTTTAGTGGCAAGTTGCCAGTACTTTTCAACATATATTTATATCACACTTTTATATGTATGGTATACTTATATAAATTAAGATTATAATATAAACACAATTTTAAACTACCAATATAGTTAATAATAAATTGAGGCAACACATTTATATATTTGTTGTTTTTTTTTAAAAAATAAAGTAAATAATAAAATGTCTGACTTTTGCCACTTAAATATTCTCTAGGCGATAATCGTTTTCCTAATAACTTTTTTCTTTGATAGAATCATAAAAGACTAGTCTCTAACAGAAAATTATGATTTCTAATTACTTTATTATTTTTAAATCAATATTAATTTAAGTATGTTGTAAAATTTTGTAAAACTTTTAACATTACTCTTTAAAATATTTTATTATGTGAAATATAGCATATTAAATTCAGAAGGGACAATAATAAAGGAAGAATAAAATGTATGTGGTTTCAGTATAAACCAAAGCAATTTTATTAATGAATATGATTATTTATCATAGGCTGAGACAGAAAGACTGTTGCTAGCGTAATTTAAAATTTATTTACAAATTATAGCTTTTATTTTTTTTTTAATATCATCATGTACTGTGCACAGAAAAAGAAAAATGGCTGGTCGAATATCATAAAATTTGCTAATTTTAATGTTTTTTTGTTTGTATATTTACATTCTTGTTTGTTTGTTTACGTTTTTCTTTGAATAGTGTGTAATTGAAGATGGATAGTTAATTACAGCATAGTTTGCGACTTCACTGTATTTAAAATATTTTTGTTTAAAGTTTAAAGAAATTTGTAGATGCTACAGAAATGTTGGGGGCAGTTTATCAATGAGTTATATAATATTTTTATTAAATAGTAATTTTGTTCATGTGATAATTTATTTCAAAAACTAAACAGTTTTAGAAAAATGGAATTCAATTTTTCAGTTTACCCATCTGTCATCGGTATTCTATTAATTAACAGTACAGCTAAAAAGTGCCCGAAGCACATCTAAATTTATAAAGTATTGAGTTTGAATTATCTGAGTTTAAATTGGGTTCATTGTGGAAAAATAAATTTAGATGAATTTAGCAGGGGAATAAAAGTGATTGAATGAGATGAAGATTTAATTTTAATATGGGGTAATAACTGGCTATGGAAAATGTACTAAATCATTTCTGAGTTGGGAATCAAAAGAAAAAAAAATTAATGATTTTTTCTTCCAATATTTTACATGAGATTTTATTTAAAAAGTAATCAAACAATTTATTTCCTTGGGAATTCATAGGGAAGTATGAATATCAGAAATGACAGATTAAACCGTGATTCATGGACTTCGATCTCTAGAGTTTGCCACTCAATCGTGCAGGTATAAGATGGATCGTTACTAAGGAAGATCACATGATGTTCAAGCACCTGAAGTGACAAAATTTAGTCACAGTCCATGGACCTTGGGTTCTCGATCACACAGGGCATCAGATTTTGTTTTCCATTATGAATACAAATGGATTTTCTGAAAGATAAATATTATCTTCCATATGGTATCTACATTTGGTTTGTTAGCAAATTCTTTTATTACCTCTACTCTTATGCCAGCTAGGGTAAGCTTCAGTAATCAATAGATGCTAGATGGTAATTCTTATTAAATCCCTATCCAGTGTAATCATATCCAAATATCCTTGGATTAATTTCTAGATTATGGCTTTTATCAGTGAGAAGTTTGTTGGATTTTTTTGAACAGTGCCCTTAGACCTTTGGATCTAAAGCACCTTTCCTCTAGCTGCCATTTTATACTTTTTGTAATACTATCAAGCTACCAGCACAAATTGTAAAACTTTTTAATTTTTTTGATCCATGTCTATTTGCTTGCCTACTTAAAATATAGATCTGAAATAGTTATATAATGCTTAAATAATACTGTTCAGCTGCAAGTCTGTTTTTTTACCATGATTATGCCACCTGGTGTAAGTTTTAGTAACCATTGGATATTATGTGGTATTATTTATTAAATCACTATTCAGTGCTGTTCTATCCAATACTCCCAGACTAGTTTTTAGAGAGGAGCTTTTGATCAGGGAGTGATGCACTTGGATCTTTTGGATCTTTCCTATAGCAGATCCAAAGTTCCTCACTGATGAAAGCTATAAGCTAGAAACTAGTCTGTGGATATGGATAGGATAACACTTTATAGGGGTTTATTAAGCCCTAGCATCTATTGATTGCTGAAGCTTGTATTAGGTGGCATAATTATGGTGAGACAAATTATGTAAGATTGGTGTAATGGAGTTGTCTTATTAGTTTTATATCAATCTTGACCAAAGCGTAGAAGTGTCTATAATTATTAAGAAATGTTGAACATATATTGAACTGGTTTCAGGTCTATATGACTGTACTAACAAATTGATTATGTTTATCAATTTGGGCTAATGGTTTTATAGTAAAATTTGTAAAGAAGTAAAGGATAGTCTTCTAGAAGAGAATTGTACTAAATCTAAAAGATCTGAATGCACTGCTCCCAGATCCAATGCTTCTCACTGATTAAAACCATAAACTTGAAACTGTTTTTGGGATATTGAATAGATCGTCACTGGATAGAGGTTTATTAAGCGCTACCATCTGGTATCTATTGATTACTAAAGCTTACACTAGGTGATATCATGAGAAAAAAAGAATATTTCAAACATCCGAAGAAGGCAATTGGTGAATTGAAACTCATAATTTAAATAAAGCATTGTGAAAAGTACATTATAGAAATGTGTGTTTTAAAAAAAGAGCGGAAAATTTTTTGAAAGCTTTAGTTCACAAGTCTGTAATTATTACCACGCCAAATCACACACACTGTAATAGTCTATAATTGGATCTTAAATACAAGAGTAGCAATGATGAAAAGTAAATAGAAAACTTGAAAACAAAATCTCAGCTCTTTTAGGGCTAGGTAAATACAGTGAATAAATGTGTATTTTTTAACATGAAAAGAATTATATTCAGATAGGTTATCTTACTTTGTTTTTGTTTGCAATTTACGGTTTTATAGAGTCAAATTTTTTTTGTTTTTACTAGTTCATTCCTCATTTCATTTCCATCATAATGTTTACGCCTGGGGACCATTATCATATAAAAGAGTAAACATCTTCTTAATGAATAATATTTATGTAGGGTAATTTTCACTACATCACTCTCACGCAAGGTAGGGACTGGTTTCTATCCGCTTTTAACACTTTGTGAAGGGTTGTAATCATAAGCATTATGGCCAAAGATGTGTGAAAAGCTGTATGAGCCCAAGATGCACATTTCATGCAGAAACCAGCACTCATCAGTTGACCCAGATCACAATCCCTTACACATATCTTTGTCATTGTTTCGTATATATAGACAGCCAATTACTACAGTTTAATTAATAAGTGTAAAACTTACTCTCCTCACAACATTGACACAAACCACTTAATAGAAGTATATTAATAATTTTTATTAGTGACTCATTAGACTAGAGATTATCCACCTAATGAATAATATTTTTGCAATGCAATTTTCACTGTACCACTTATGCAAGGTTGGGACTGGTTTCTATCCACTTTAAACACCTTGTTAGAGGGGTGTAATCATAAATGTGTGACTAAAGACGTGAAAAGGTGTATGATTCCCAAGATGCACATTTCACATCTGTGTAATCTAATTTAATGACCAACAAAAATTATTAACATACTTCTATTAAGAGGTTTGTGTCAAAGTTGTGAGGGCGGTAAATTTGACACGTCAATTAAATTGTAGTAATTGGCTATCTATACTGAGCAATAGTAAAGATATGTGTGAGGGATTGTGATCTGGGCCAACTGATGAGTGCTGGTTCAGCACAATGTGCATCTCATGGATCACACATCTTTTCCCATGTCTTTGGTCATATGTTTATGATCGCACACTTCCTCAGGGGTATTAAAAGTGGATAGAAACTAGTCCCTACCTTGCATGAGAGCAGTGTAGTGAAAATTACACTACAGAAATATTATTCATTAACTAGATAATCTCTAGTCTAATGAATCACTAATATAAAATTTTAAGTACCATCTATATTTAATAGTGATATTTTTTCAGACCCAAAAATGCATCAAAAATAAAGGGATCTTAGTCAGCAAATTACAGTCTTCATTGCAGTTTTAGTCCACTTATTATTTCTAAGTCCTTAGATTTCTGCTTATTATTTTTGAAGGTCCATATTTATTTTGTTATTCATACAGGATCAGTATGCCACATTTTCTTTTAATCAAGAAGCCAATACAATAACTGATCGAGGAACAGACACTGGTTTTGTAGATAGACATGTAAAGCTTAATATAATATCTTCAATGGAAGCTGTTACATAGTTTAGTTTGCACTAATTAATCTATTATTTTAAAACTAACTCACAAAATGAAGTTAAATTTAATAATTGCAGATTTTTTTTTTACCAAATAATTTTTAACATTTAGTTTAAAATTTAAATAAATAATGAAAAAAAGTAAATGAAATAAATTTTCAAATTCTCTTCAAATACAACACCGACTTCTAAAAACATAAAATTCGACATTTTTTTAATGATTTATTCTTGCAACAAATTTATCAAAACCTGGCAAAGTTACAGGGGAAAGTGATGCCATTTTATTTCTGACATTAAAAAAAAACTCATTTTTAAAAATAAAAGAACTCGCACTGTAATAGTAACAACAGAGACTGAAATTTACGACAGCAGTTTTTTTTTATTTTAAATCTTAGAACTCTGCACTAACCAAGTTTGTGTCTCCATAATTACATATTACACATAAATCTTACTTAACCTTTTATCTTGCTGTGTGTGTGCATATATATATATATATATGTCAATGTTAGTATAGACTTAAATAGCCATTTGCAAAAATGATGTGGCAGAAGTTATTTATTATTTGTCAGGCTTGTCAGCTATTCATTAATGGGGATTTTTTTTATCCCCCCAACTACACGAAAAATATTAAGTTTACATATAATCCTTAGCTACCTGAAAAAATTTTCAAATTCTAGTCAGATATGGATCGCTCAAATGATTAACATGGTAGATGAATATGTCACCTACAGTCTAGGAGCTCTTTTAGATATATATTTAAAAACTAGAAATAAATCTGGCCAATAAAAATAAATGCAATGAAAAGGCTCCAACAATGATGTTACCAGACAGCCAACCCAAAATATAGCACTTACTAATAATTCTGGTATCTGCATTTACTAGAAGACAAAGGTGGATCACTTATCTCAGTACACAATATGTTTTATGTGTAGTTAGTCAGGCATGTATATGTATGTATTATTTTTAATGGATTTAAACAAGGGATTATATCCGTGTAAACATTCGGAGATTATTTTATCTTAGCTATTGCTCGGAAAATGTCAGTTATTAATTGACAATCCTGAGGCTAAACAAGTTTTTTTAGTAACACATAATTACTCCTTTGTCTAGAGTTTATTTAAGAGATCCTCTTTTATTTCTAACCCAAATAGTTATAAGGGTTTCAACCCCATCATATGTATCTATAGATATAAGGATTTAGAGACATATTTTGTTTTGACATTCTGTGAATAATAAATTAATCCTTCCCAGAGAATTGTATCGGTTAAATGAAATATTTTCAAAGATGTAAGTAATGGTATCTAATTTTAATAATGTATATATATTATTTTTATATCTTGTAATAAATGTATAATTTATCCTGTACCTAGAAATCAGCTTACTATTGAACTATTTGAAGGTTGAAGTTAATGAGGAGGATCGGTAGTGTTGTCTATACTATTTCATATTTTGCTTCATAGATGGCGGCGTATTTCAGCTGGAGTATTTTTTGACCATGTTTTTAGTAATATACATATATATTAAAAGAATTGCAAATTTATATCTTCTGATTATTTAGTTTTATACTTTAATGAAGAGTTCAAAATATTACTTTTTGTAGTATTTCCCCCCATGTTTGTCACTATTGTGAGCTATAAATGTCTAATGTTAGACAAAAACCTCATCTAAATGATTATATTGCATGTTTTCAATCATATTATCATTTCTTTGCTTTCTTTTTGTCTATTCAATGGGGTCTATTCATTTGATAGTTTTCTTAATTGATTTATTTTCTTGTTTTCTTTGATATATCCTACTTAGTTTTTTGTTGGATATTTTGTTTCTTTTAGAATGGCTCCCTTCTGATGTTTTAATATATTTTATTATTTCTAATCTGTCTTTTCTTTCCCATCTTCATAAGGTTTTCACTAACGTACTATATTTTAAATCTTATATTGTCTCTTTTTTCATTTTATTCCAGTTGCTTTACATTCTTAAATGTTCAATGCAACCTATTTTAACATTGTAGTGTATTTTCTCTGCCATTATAAAAATTCTCAACTATAAACTTTTTTCATTTTAAGCGTTTCTTTGATTTTTTTTATTTATCATTACTTTTTATATTCAGATTATACAAATAATTATTGTTAAAGTGTTCAATAGTTATACATATTTATTATAACTGATTGATAATTTTATTAAACAGGTAAAACTCTCCATACAGTAGTGTCACCCTGTGCCAACCAGAGTAATCAATGAATGCCAGAAGGCTTGTGCATAAAATCCCCATCTAGTGCCTATTCATGCAAAATCCCTAGACTAGTTTCTGTCTTGTGACCTTCGTCAATGAGGAGGCTTGGATCTGAGAGCACTGCACCTAGATCTTAGGATCTGGCATTCATTGATTACTTTGGTTGGCACAGAGTGGCACTACTGTATGGAAAGTTTTGCCTGTTTAATAACAGTTATGTGCTAGTATAAGAGATGATGATCATGTGATGTTTAGTGATTGATAATTCTTTTGTGCAAATCTCTCACTTTTATTATTATTTGGATTATTTATTGTGTCTGCTGTTCATTTCATGTTAACTGAAGTTTGTATATATTTACATTTATATATGCAAACTTCTGTCAATATTTTTGTTAAGTTAATTTTAAAAATGTATTTCATTAATATCAGTTTCAGTTTTATTATTAATAGCAATTATTGTCTTGTATTTTTACATATATACTGTATATTTGTTTTAATTATAGGGGATTTGAATCCAGACTTTCAAGCTCCCTTTAGTCACCCACTCTATCCCATAAAACCGATACCTATAACCACTTACATGCAAAAAAAAATAAATGATCTCCAGTATACATATTTTGTGCTGAACTAGCACTCATCAGTTGATCTGGATCATCATCTCCCACACATATATATAATCAGTGTTTGGTTTATATTAAAATAACATATTTTCAAATATTGATGGACATGTTTCAATCTTCTCCAACTCTTCAGGCATCCACATTGAAAATCTGATGATGGCATGTTCAAAGCTCGTATTTGCCAAATTTTGTTGTGTCATACCCATGTTGACTGTAAGTTAATTTGACCCTTCATACCTCGAACCTTAAGCCCATTTAAATACGTAGATGAGCCTATCCATTAATGTTTGAAGATTTGCTATCTTAATATAAACAGAGCACTGATTATATATGTGTGTGGGAGATGATGATCCGAACAATTGATGAGTGCTGGTTCAGCACAAAATACATATATTGGAGATCATTTATCATTTTCGCATGTACATGGTCATGTGTATCAGTTGCATGGGATAGAGTGGATGACTAAAGGGAGCTTGAAAGTCTTGGTTCAAATCTTCTCCAATTATGCTATACGTGTATTTGAATATTTTTTTTTGTTTTCTGTAGAAATTGGAGATGTAAAAGCAGGTATTGCTGCTTTATCATTAATTATTTCCAATGCAGCCAAATATAACGTTAACGGAGAAGCTCTTTCTAACGAGTTACAACAATTAGGCTTACCAAAAGGTGAGTACTGAATTAAATGTATGTGTAGGCATTAAATAATAAATGAATTTGTATATGCAAGTAGTCGTTTAAATGAATCTTAATGTTTTGGAATGTAAATATCAATATTTTTTATAATTGTTAAAAAATAGAGACAAAGTGTGAAAGTAAAATAGGATACATTGAAATATAGTTTTATTATTTTGTTTCTTTTTTAAAAAAAATTAATTAATGGTATTAAAAATAAATTATTGTTTCATAGGCATTTTTTGTATTTTATCAATAGCTAATACAGTTTGATTTGTCTCAAGACATCAGCATTACAATATACTCAAAATACTTCTAATTGTTTTTTATATGTAAATGTACACTAACATATCAATTTTTTTTTACTCGTATATTTTTAAATCTCTGCTATTTTCACATGCAGAATATTACCATACAGTAGTAATAATCACATGATGACAGCCAGAAGCTTATCTAAATCGTAAATTTTCAATCCTTTGTAAAGGCAGCCTCCGTAAATAAAAGATGGTCTCTTGACACAACATATTTCATAGTTTGTGCCTGTTATCATGTGACTACATTTATAAAATCACCTAACTTTGAACAAAAATCAGATTTATTAAATAGTAGTAATATATTTATATATTGAAATTAGTAAAAGTAGGATTGCAGTTCCATAGCTCGAATTCAGGAATGTGATTTTCTTTATAGCCTTTGTGATTCAGAGATTTGAAAAATGCTCTGCTAGAAAATACATATTCTGAAATTTATTTGAAAATAATTTTATAATAGGCACATTTATTAAAATGCTGTATGCTGATATATAAATTGGTCCTAAGTCAAATTAGTCAACGTAATGTCTTATGGAGAATGTGAATGCAGTTTTTTCTTTATTATTGCAATTCTTTTTATAAATAATATATTTTCAATATTTAGGAAAAAAAAATTTTTGAGAAAAAAATAAATCATAGAACAAATTTTTTAGGAAAATTTTTTTCAAATCTTCTAATTGTATTTTTTTCTAAAGTTTTTTTACTTCTTTGTTTAGTTAATTCTCATCACTATTTAAAAACTAAAATGGGGGATCCTTATATCATTATCATGTTATTAGATTTCAAGAAAAATCTGTGTTGTTTTTTTTAAATTTGTGTATTAACTTTATGAAACTGAAGGAAGAAAATAGACATTGTGATATTGTTGATTCTGAACAGGCATTTAAGAATTCATTCCAAAATATGTGAAAGGAAATAAAAATAGTATAGAATGCTAATTTCTTTAAATAAAGCATATTCACTATGTAGAACTACAAATGTTATATATGTTGACGGTTGTATTGTAGAAAGATGTAACTCAAGTATAAATCGAGTTGTCTGTTCATCTTATCACTGCTCTCATCTCATGGTGTAAGAACAATTACTATCAGCCTTACAATATATATATATATTGTATAGGTAGCTAAAAAATCGCTATCCAAAATAATGGAAGATTGTTTTTTTTTTTATTTAGCAAGTAGAAAGAAAAATAAAAGGTTTTTGCTTAAACACTTTTGAAAAAAGATTAATGTTTTTATATTTTTAATATTTTCTAAGCAATGTAATAACTACTTACTAAGTGGTTATTAATGATAGATAATTGACCGTAAAAAAAAAAAAAATGCCCATATATATATATATTAGTAATACAATTTTGTTGCTAAGAAAATGCCAATCTTAATAGAAAAAATGTACATAGTTATATATATGTGTTGATTGTTTGTGTTGTGTTAATTGGGTTGACAATGACTTAAATAAAAAAAAAAAGGGAAAAACAATAATTATAACAGTAGAGAGTGAATCAATATTTTGAATATACAGTGAGATAAAAATATTATAAATTTATTTTAGAACGTGTTGTATTATTTTTTTAATGAATCAATGTAAAAAAATATTTTAAAAGCTGAAACGCTTGTTTTCAAATAATAGAAATAGCGCCAAGATAAAAAGGAAACAATTAAAAAATCGTCTGCTTTCTTTTGGTGGAAAAAAAAGATCGGTCAAGCTAGTTAGATCAGGAGGATTATATTTTTATATTGTTCTACAAAATAGACAATTTTTCTTAATTAATTCGACATTCGAAAAAAAAAAAAAAGAAATGGATGGAACATTAATCTGATTTATTCGATAGAGAAGTGGAAATCATTATTAATTCAAATTTTTTTTTTAAAAAAAGAAAAGTAACCTGATGTTTTTTTAAAAGGAACTGAAAAAAAGAAATTAAAACAGTTAAGTTTTTATTCTCTATAAAAATATTTTATTGGACTATAGATTTATGTAAAGTTGTATATATATATATAGTTCAAGCATGAAATATTTTGGCTAAAGAGCATAATTGTGTCGGGGGGTTGAAGCATTGTTCCTATCGACTATGACCATATAAAATATCAAGATGTGACTGTCTACAGTCTGTTTGCCTGAGGAGTTGACATTTACACAGGATAAAAATCTATGGGATGAATAACACCTAACTACACACAGACTGCCCACTGAGATACTTCAGGATGCTCTGTAAATCAAACGGTAGTTCTACCAACATCTATTTAACAAAATACATCATCCGTAAGGACTTTGTATAAAGGAAAATTGTAAATTATGTTTTTTTTTTTTATCAATTTGTATTTTTTTCGTTTTAATTTTTATCTCATCTTATATTTGGAAAAAGCGATTGCTAATTATATGTAGAGGGAACAATCCAATATGGGAAAATATCAAGAGAGTAAGGGGGGGGGGGGGATAGGTTGAAAAGTTTATTTTTTTTAAAATAAAATTTAGATTTACTTTCTACTGACAGATGTGAGATAGAAATATGCACAAACAATTAAGTGCTTTACTAGACTATTTTACAGTAAGATATTTTTTTATTATTATTATTTTTTTTTTTTAAAAGCCACTGATATAAAATATGTATCACATGACACGACTAATTATATATATGTTACTAATATTTCTTAAGATAAATTGAATAAATGACTAACATTTTTCTTTTAAATAGTATTCTTTATCTTATGTTCTATCATATTCTGTGTTGTGTTATCATTATATTTTTTCACGATTATTATATCTGAGGTTGCAGTTAAATTTACTTAGAGTTGGCAGTCTCATTGTGAATTAATCATTTTTTTTATTATTATCATAATAGACATAGAAACTGTAAATCCATAGAGATATCCAAGTAATTTATTGGCATCATTTTTTTATATATATATTTTTCTTTATTGAGATTTTTTATATATTTTTCTATATAGAAATTTTCTTTGCTTTTCTAAATTGTTTAAGAATTTATGTTTAAATATATCCTTTTTTTGTTTGTAAATAAATATTATGAAGTTTTATAGATTAACAAGATCTCTGTAGTTTTGTTGATCCAGCATTTATATTCAATTAAACACTTACATCTTATAACCTATGTTTTACACATACACACATCCACATTAGTGCTTAATAAGCATGGGAGAGAACATTAAATACGGGTTATATTTTGTTTAATAGATAGGATATATTATTTTAGTCATTGATTAAGAGTATGCATAGATACATACCTGTTAAGAGAGTCGAATGCGAATTTTTCCTGAGTTCGAATATCTGAGGCAACGGTTTTGGAAAAGAGTGGTGGGATGTGAGATGAACTGATTTGGATTGCATGTAGATTTGATGGATTATGCTTAGGCTGGTTTATTGAAAATGGATGTAACCATGAGTCAGGTGTTTCATCGTTTTATCTCTAGCATCCTACATGAAAACCCTAGGACCGACAGTAGTTAGATGCGAGCTTACTCTCTTTCACCTATATGTGTGGATGGACCGGTTTGTTCCATGGGGCACTATCAACTTTGGGTTATGGCAGACAAGTGAACCAGCACTTTTAGATTGGAAGTAAGTTGGTATATATTATGGAAGAACTAGCTGATTGTTAGAGTTGATCTGTGTGTGTTCAAATGTATCTGTAGGCCGGAACATCCGGGTATATCATACTGTACCGTTACAATATATATATACACACCAGTGTAAATGAATATATAGTCACATATATCAAGTTATGTTTATATCTATTCCATTATTTCAACATAGAATGGAACTTGCTTTAGAATTAAAATTTGGGAGTCGCACCCTGAGATTCAGGATTTTAAGATTGCAGAAGGTAATATAATCTTAGACAGTGATATATGATTCCCTGAAAAGATTATACAATTTTAGTAAGCCATTCATCATTACATTTTGTTTTATTATATTTTTTTAGAACATTCTACTAGTTTATGTAAAGCTTACAGTGATAAATTGCCGAAATTACAGGAAGAATTTCACAAACAAAGCCTCCGATGTAAGTATTATATTTAACAATAACTGCGTGTATGTGTGAATATGTAAAAATATTTGCATTTATGTTATATGTCTATGCTAGAGCATCGTAGTTGATGATTTAAAAAAAGCCACTTGATCATTGTAGTAATGATTTACTGTTGCTATACATTAATTTTTATGTCCATGATTTATTAAATGAATAATGCACATAATAAATTGAAATTGTTATTTCTGCAGTATATATCGATATATGGTGATATAAACATTTTTATGCTTTAAAGATATTAGTTTTTTTTTTCTTTTGAGGAGGTATAGGGTCTCGTGCATAAAGGCAGTCAGGAGACCATTTATGCATTAAGTAGTCAATAAATGAAAAAGATTTTGTTTATTATTGTAAGCAAAGTGTGATATCCCAGATTGCTTGCCAATATTTTAGTAACATCAACAATTATTATATTCAAAGTAGTAGTGGATATCATGCATGGCTACCATATTGATGTAAATCTTTTTCAGAATTGTCTGTTTACTGACATTTCTACCTATGAATAATCTGTTGCTTGTCTATATATATATATAGATGCTCATATCTTATACCTTTGAAAACCTTCACTTTAATATATATATATATATGATATATTTTGTGATTCATCCATGTATGATTTTGATTATAAATATTCCGAATGTCGATATATAGATGAACCTGTAAAATATCATTTATATCTAATCTGTGAACACCTTTATTTTTAAAAGGAGGTTGCATTGACAACAGTTTGAGTTTGTTGATTGTTATCTGTATTGGGATTGTCTAAGTAATGACTAGTTTCTAATGGATACATATATATGTATAAAGAGAGTGGGGCAAAAAAAAAATACCATGTACTTCTTAACTATATTTTACATGTTATTGGGAAAGGTTTAATGATTTTTCACAGTCCTGGTGGCATTTATGAAATAATTGGTCAAAAGATTTGATAGCTAGTTGCCAGTGCAATAAATAAAAGCTAAAAACTATTTTACAACTTTGAAATGTCTATAGTGTTGAAAATGCCTCTCAATCTAAAAGTAATCAACTAGACTAGAAATATTATAACGATTTATCTTTCAAAGCTGTATAAATCTTTCTTAGCAGAGCAGAGAAGAAAGAAATCTATTTCATGTTTATATTAAAAAAAAAAATTTGACTGAAAAATTTCAGAAAATGAAAAGTAACATAAAATTAAAATTTTATTTTTAGTACTACGAGTTTTTTTTTTTTAAAACTTTGCATGTTGACTTGTTATAGTAAAACAATATAGCGCTAAAAACGCAATAACCGCAAAGCTAAAGATGTGCAGCATCATCAACCGGAAGGAATCATGTTACTTCGTATCCAAGAAATGGAATGCTTAAAAGTTGCATATATTTGTATATAATTAAAATAACAGCCATTACACACACAAAAAAAGAGCTATGTATATGAGAGCCGTGTCTCTTGAAAGCGCTCAGCTTAAGATTTAATAAAATACTACACATCTTTAGCTTTGCGGTTATTGTGTTTTTAGCACTATATTTTTAATACTGTAAAAGGTAATTTTAATGTAATTACTATAAAAGTTGTAATACTATTGTAACCATAAAAACCAGTGATAATTTTAATATAATCAAAATATCTCGCTTAATATAATAAGACGTGAGATATTCTATGTTTTTTTATAAACAAATAATTAAGTTAATCTTTAAAAAAACTAATATACACAGTTGGTCCTTGTTAAAAGGTTATTGGTTCTCATCAAAACTGCCTGGTTCACAAATTATGATGTAAAAGATGATGGGGTGTTTCATACAAATTATGACGTAAAAAGTGTTGGGGTGTTTCAATACCTTTACAGTTCATTTTCAATGCTCTTCCTGCCATTGGGTAATCTGGTAAACCTCATGAAAGTGTTCCTGTGACTCATACCTTTACTACCACACCCAGAAACATTTTAAAAGTTTCAGTACTTGTGTCCAGTTTAAAATAAAATTTTATATTCGTATGTTGCTTCATTATGAGTTAAGTTTACGAAACACGGTCACATTTTATGTCAACTCATGATACAGTTATGCTAGAATCTTAACATTTTTGTGGTGAGCATTATAGGAAAATTAGAGAGCATGAGTCAGTAGTCACCTTTACATTGGGACACATTCTGCTGAAAAATAATGGATCATAGATAACATTGAAAATTTTGGTGTGCAATATCTTGAGGAAATGTAAATATGGAAAATAACTATACGCAAAAACGTATATGAGATATGCTTAAAATCTGAATAAAGTTCATAATTTTTGCCTAGTGCACTATCATCTAAATTATATTAGTCATAGTCATGCCATGATTATGATGTATATAACTTAGTTGAAAGTGCAATTGACAAAATTACGAATTTTATTCAGATTTTAAGCATATCTCATATATGTTTTTGCGGATCATAGACAACAATACTAATACGACAACTTTTCTGCTAGCCGATTACAAAATTATCTATCAAAATGTGCATTTAATTGTATGTGATATATTTTGTATATGGATTTGTAAATATAGGGGATTTGAACTCAGATTTTCAAGCCACTTCACTATCCATACTATTTCATACTACTGATACACATGACCACACACATGAGTATTTGATGCCTAACCAGCACTCATCAGTTGGTCCAGATTACCATTTCCCATACATATATATAATCAATGCTCAGTTTATATTAAGATAGCAAATCCTTACACTTTAATGGACCGGCATCAACCTACTGCCAGCTCCAACTCTTCAGCCATCCATATCATTGAAAATCTGATGATAGAATTCCCAAATCCCATGCTGATGCCAATATTGTTGTCATACCCATGTTGACCTGAAGTCACTCTGACCCCTCACCTATAGGACAGTATCCATTTAAATACATAGAGGGATGGGCAGAATACAGGCTTAATATGTAAGAATTGAAATAATTTTTTCAGTTTTGCATGGGGTATACTTTACATAAATAGAAATTAGATATATACTTTCATATATATATAGTAGCAAAATAACAAAGAATAATAAGTTAAAAATATTAGAGGGTGTGCTCATGTTTAGAAATAGTCTTTTTTCTTCTTTCTATCAATTTTTACAAGCTTCTTATTAAGCAAGAATTACAATTCAACATTTTTAACGCAATTTTCTTCATCATTTTCCACTGAGCATTTAAAAATGTATATCTAATTTCTACTTATGTAAATTTCATCCCATGCTTTTATTTGTGAAAGCGGGAGAAAAAATTTGTTTTTTTACTTTTTAGTACATTTAAGTGAAAAGGAGAATTCCTTTAAAAATTTTTTTTTCCTTCCACTTCTTAGTTGTATATATGTAAAACTGGATTATTGAAATGGGATGAATCTATTTAAATTAGATTTTATCTAGACAGAGAGAATAAAAAAACAGATTAAGTTAAATAAAAGTGTGTAGCAAAAAAACAAAAAAAAATTTGATCCAATTTTCTAATGAATTATTCAGTATTAAATTATAAGGAAGGCCACTAGATGTTGCTAGCATCAACATTACATATAAAACTTGAAATTAAATTTTTTTGCTAATGTTTTTGCTAAAATTGTTTGTAAACCCTAAAAAACTATCATCAGGAATACATAAGTAAGCAAAATGTCAATTAAATTGGGAAGTGGATGAAAATTGACTTACGATATTTTTTCAGTAAAACTAAAAAACACTAAATTAAATAAAAGTGAATAAAATGACTTTAGTTTTTAGATATTTAAGTTTTTTTGTTTTTTTTGCTATATATAATTAAATTATGTAATAAAGTTTATCTTTAAAACAATACTAGCATCAAAGGAATAAAGCTTTTATAATCCCAAAAGATGCAAATTATCTTGCTCTCATTAAATGTCTCTTAATATTCACTTGATCAAATTAAGAACATATTTTTTTGATTTCCTATAGAATTACATTTTTTTCCTACTCAATTAGCCTTACTAACTAATTTATATCCAATGTTAGAAAAAATTATATATCTTTTGTTACTATTGTACAATTTAATCTTGAAAAAATTAAACCTAGACTTCTACATTCCACAACTCTGTCGTGTCAATGATGTGGTTTTTCATTTCACACTTTCATGTTTTCATTTGGTTTTTCAAAAATGCAGCTTCTTATGGGCTCGTAATATACTCACACCATTTATAGCTGTTATTTATAGTTTGATTTAACATATTGGATGATCATGTCATAATTTTTTTTAGCATATAATTTTTGAATCTCTGCAATATATTTTAATTAAAATCATTTTTATTTTTCTTACTCTAGATGTAACGTTGCATTTGAAAGACTGCATAAGATAATAGCCACAAAACACTTATTTGCAAATGTAATTATATTTCATCATTAGCTTCAGCAGTCACTCATAAATGGGTATGATAACTCTTTAAGTCCAGAAAAGGGGAGAGGGGAGGATAGAAAAATGGAAACAGTAAAGATGAATTTTGCAAATATATAAAAACTTTCACATATACTATCTGCTAGTTTTTTAATCTGTTCTTTGTTTGCTCGTGATTCTGTCTTAATTTTTCACCAAATTTTATTTTAAGTCCTCAATATCTTGTCCAATTCTGATTCTCCGTTTTTACTCTTGACTACGTCTTATTAATGAAGCCACTCAATATTGCACTTATTTAGAGTGTCTTTGTAATAATCTTTCTGATATAAATAGGTTCTGTTTCTTCCACAAAACCATGCTCAAACTCTTTGTTCCATATGCCCTGTCCAGTGAAGTTGTCCATTACATTAATAGATTCCATAATATCGAAACCTAGCAAATTGAAGAATGTAGGGATCAGTCTTGTGATCTTGCTATTGTTTTCCTAATAGACAAAATAATTTCCTAATAGACAAAATAATAGCCTTATACACAAATAACTTAATTGTAGTTAGTTATATCACTCTTTGAAAGTTTGTTATATCCTAATGCAGCTGCTGCACATTGGAATCATTGTCGTATCTCAATATCCAAATTTCTATCTAAAGAACAACATTAAGAATATTTGGTAGATTTTGAATTGATAAGTGGATGAAATTCTTGATTTTGCATTTAATTGGGTCAAATTGAAACTCATAATCAAAACTCACTTTTGATGGCTGCTAGTAACGCTTTTATCAAACTCACTTGGCGACAAAAACTATTTGTGTCAAGATTATTGATTCTTTGAAGCTGCATTGAATTTCTGGTAACTATTCACAAAGATTGAAAGTAATCTATTCAGTAAAATTCTTGGAAAATATTTTTGCTGTAGTGAATAATAATATTCCATGATATTTATTGCAATCTTTTCTATCCCATTTATTTTCACAAATTGGAACAATAAAAATGTCCTTAAGATCAAGTGACATAATTACATGGTTCCATATATGCCTAAAATTTTGAAGCTAACAACATGTCATTATCATACTTGAAAAGTTTTCTGGGTGTTTATCGTAACTTCAATTTGCATTTTTAAGATTACGTAAAACTGTTTTAACTTCTTTAAATCGATTTTTTTCCGAATCTAAATAAGTAGACAGGATGGGTATATTAAAAACCATCATTTCATTTCTGAACTACCGAGCAATAAACCATTCGATCTTACGTAATATCAATTCTTAATGTAAAGAATACTAAAACACAGTTTAAATATAAAATTTTGTAAGATTTATTGTACCAAGTATACTTTCAACGTTTTCATGTTATATTTATGGCTAGACTGGTGAGAACATTAATTTTTTGCTGATTTGAATGCTATTTGACTTTTGGTTCATTATGTATTTATTTTGTGTAATGTACCACACCTCTTATTTTACATTTGTGATCGTTTCTTTCTTCGCACCTAATTTTAACAACACTCGGATCACAACTATAGTCATATTCTCTTTCATAATTATGAAAGAATAATGAATTAACAGCTTTAGAATTTACCTTAGATTTTTTATACATTAATGAATGTTGGGTTGTCCTAGTTCTGAGATTTGCCCTGATCTCACCATAATATACATATGGGAATTCTTTTTGATTACAGTTTATAGCATAGACCACATTGGCCTGGTCCAATGTTAGAATTTTATGGTTTATGTTTTTAATAAGCTTGTTTAAATTTACAGGGGTTCTGAATCCGACATTAAATTTGTGTTTTTTAATTATCTACGTAATAAATATGGTAGAGCAATCTAACTTTTATTATTTTTACGATTGACGATTTTAATAATTATTTTGGTTTTGAATATTTACATATGTGCATTCTGTAATAACCTGCTTTTATCAACTCAGCCACATAATGTTGAATGGTTTCAGTTCTATCCAATTCATATTGACACAAATAATTATATTGTTATTCAAAAAATGATCAATACATTCTCATCATCTGTTTAAAATATTATTGTAATCATATAAAAGAATGCTGTACATTAATTTAATTGCATCAAAAAAAAAAATTAAATGGCCACAATCAGCAAATATCTATCTCCTTTACACTTTTAATCAACCAATCATTTTAAAGCCTTATTTCCAATTGTTCAACTTCTTCCTATTAATCTGTACTGATTATGAAGCTTCATATTTTTTTATTGTTTCAAGCAGAAAATGATATATATGTCCTGTTAATCAATCTATGGTATTTGTTAATTAACCGCTGTACAATCACCTGGTGGCACTGTTTCTGTGTAAAAACACACGCGGCTGAACCTACGGCTAATACACCAGTACGATCATAGTAGCCGTTTATTTGGCCAGGTGACAGCGGTTCCAAATGCGGCCAATTCTTCCGCATCTGAACCTATGGCTAATAACAACACTGCAATTGTAATAGCCATCAATCTGTGCCTCACAGCCTCGCATCCTATGCATATTGACAGAATTTGTATTTTTGCTAGCATTTAATATGAGGGTGTGTATAGTGGAATGTTTTCCAACTGTTTAACCGTTGATGAAAATGGTTTTCGGTAGACCCCAACTGACTGATTTTTACATACTAATAATTGTCAGCGTATCATCAATACTTTAGTACGTATTTTTTTGTTGGTTTGAAATTTGCAAAGGGGTCTATCACAGGACGATTGCAGGTGTTCATGAAAAAGTATCGTTTTCGTCGCGACTCATATGAGAATAACAAAATGACTGAAGGTAATAGCGTAACATTCTTTCAACTGTGGGACATCCCAAAGACAGAAAGTGACGCAGTTGCTGTTCTGCAGGGCCAAAACATCCTACCACATGTCATTCAATGTTGTGTGTGGCAAAGGTATGAGCCTTAGATTTCGATGACGCAGTTGCAATTTGTATGCTACTTGCATGGCTGCAGGCGAACCGTTATGTTATTAATTCTAGTCATATGAATAAATTGATTGATTCAATGAATCTGTTTTGTGGTTGTGATTATTTTGTGTAAGTCAATTAACACCCAGACTGTGTCAGTGTTGAAGGGTAGGGGGTTGAGGAAAGTAAGACGGTCTAAAGAGAACAACAGCTACCGAAAAGTGTACATTTGTTTGAGTGCTTTTTAATGATTATAAATCAAACAATACGTTTTTTTTGTTGGGAAGAGAATTGACTATTTTGATTGATATATTAAAAAAAAAAAACACGTTTTATTTATAAACAATACTCTTTGCTGAGCTGAAATTCCTATTCTAAATCCAAATACAACATGACTTGTTGGTGATTTACTGTCTTGAGCAAGTTTAAAAATTAAGATCCAGTCGACTAATTGTCCATGTCATTGGTTTCTTAGGAATTATGTTTTAAAAAAAATTAAAAAGGGGCATTGGAGCCGTAATTATGCCAAGTAGATGAAAAATGTAAATATGATAACATAAACATATTGGAATAGTTAGTTTAGAGAGATGACTGATTGCAAGACAGGCCCAGGAAGACCAAACCCTCATTAAAATAACTGAAAACAATAGAAAAAGAGGGAACAGAAAAGTCTTGACTAACCTTTAATGAATCCATATTAGTCATATGAGCTAATAGGAGATGTCATTGGTCGATACTATTTATTGGTTAGTTACAGTTAACCCTCACATCCGGAGGTTATTTCATTGACTGCTACCTATGGATCACCTTGGTAGCCTCAGTACAATAGCTGATCATATACGTGTATACATTTAAAAAAAAAAACAAATGAATAAAAAATTTTAAAGTAAGATATTATTTTTTATATATTTTTTTTGTTTTAGTGTCTTACGTAGAATCTCTTGAATGGAGAGTTGATTATATTTTGAGTTCAAGTTGTTTAAAGGTAAGCTTTTGATGTTTTTTCTTTTCCAATGTTATTTAGAAGTGGAGAATCATATATGAATTATTGTTTTTCTGAAGGTTTGTGATGATGGTGTTCTAGCTGTATTTTTATATTGGACTACTTCCATCATCTAATATGTGTGTTGAATGTCTTTAGAAAAGTTTTAATTTTAGTTAAATATAATGCATTCAACTGTTAGTAATATCACAGCAAACAGGTTAGTATATGCACCAACTGTTAGTAATATCCCAGCAAACAAATGTTAGTAATATCATAGCAAACAGGTTAGTATATGCACTAACTGTTAGTAATATCACAGCAAACAGGTTAGTATGCGCCTATACTAACCTGTTTGCTGTGATATTATTTAACAGTTAGTGCATATACTAACCTGTTTGCTGTGATATTACTAACATTTGTTTGCTGTGATATTACTAACAGTTGAATGCATTTGGAATATTTAACTAAAATTAAAACTTTTCTAAAGACATTCAACACACATATTAGATGATGGAATTAGTCCAATATAAAAATACAGATATATGAATTATGTATGTTCTGTGAGAAATAGTCAAAATTTTTAAGTCTATAAAAGTTTTCTTAGATTTTATGCAGTGTCTGCCAGTGAAAAGATACTGGCTTCTTTCTCCAAGGTGCCTGCAGTACTATCTCTGAAGCTACACATGTTACATAGTGACATAGTTTAGTTATTCTCCACAATAATTTTAAGGCAGTGACATATGTGGATCATGCATTACAACATAAAATGTGACGGGGTCTTTTGTTCCCTCGTAGATCTCCTTTAATGCCCTCCTCGCCATCGCAAAATCTTGAAACAGTCCCAAATTCTTCTTACAGTAGTGCCACCCAGTGCAAGTCATAGTAATCAATGGATGCAAAAAGATAGTGCCTACTCATCCAGTATCCCCAGATTAGTTTCTGGCTTGTGGCTTTCATCAGGGAGGACCCTTGGATTTGAGAGAACTGCACCTAGATTTTAGATAGGGATATGGTTTGCACTGGAGAGCACTACTGTATGGAGAGTTGGTCACTGTTTTAACTGCTTGTGTAAGCACAGGAAATGGAGATCATGTGATATTAGTGGTTTAATCACAAAATCTTCCAAATTACTTGGAAAATGTTCTTGTAACTCATGGCTTCATTGCTGTACACAATTTAAATCACTTCAAATGCTTCAGTAGCAGTTTTGTCCAATTAAAACACAATGTAGTATTAGCATGTTCCTGAGGTATAGTATGAAACACATCATCACATTCTATGTCATAACTTGTGATCCAGATGTACGAGTGCTTTAAAATTTTTTGTGATCAAAGACTAAACTCTATTACTACATAAAGCAAGCATTGATTTAGAGATGCCGTGGAGCGAGAACTAGTCGCCTTTTCTCTGGGACCCACTATGTATGAATTTGGGTGCGCAATACTATTAAATCCATGTTCATATTTCTATGAATTTCACAATCATTAATTAAAATATTTTTTTTATTGTATTTTATCTTCCGCACTTTCAAATATGACTAATAAAATTTTAATGATATGTAAAAGCTTGGCAATACTGATGAGCAAGGTTGCTTTGCAACATTGGGTTTATAAGTAGTCTACGATTCGGAGATTGGCTGTTATATGTACTATTTAAAATTTTATTTCACAAGTCCATCTGTCGAGGACTTATATTCTGATTTGTATTTTATAAATTACTGCTCTTTAATGTATTGCATGTATAATTATTAAAAAAA
Source organism: Epiperipatus broadwayi (assembly GCA_028023455.1). Taxonomy (NCBI): domain Eukaryota; kingdom Metazoa; phylum Onychophora; class Udeonychophora; order Euonychophora; family Peripatidae; genus Epiperipatus; species Epiperipatus broadwayi. The sequence continues at coordinate 2,019,839 of JAQFVV010012528.1, forward strand.
GGTCTCATTTACATGAGTAATAAACAATCCTGGAGTAGTAGACATAGTGATTAATTATTAAAAAAAAATTGAATAGGCTGTTGCTCGGAGTTCATAAGAAGTTCGATCACCAGAGGTGACGGAGTGGAATTTGCGATTCCTAATCCTTGAGTTCCAGAGTTTGTTTATCATTGCTCTATATCCACATGAGGCATAGTAATTAATAAACATATGCAAAAAACAATAGTTTGATATAATCTTAAGCATAAATATGAAGTCATAAATTAACAGTAAAAAATCGTAGAAGTTATTAGCAGTATATGCCTAGATTTCATTCATCACTTAATAAAGATGACCCAAGAAATTCTTCAGTGTAATTAGATTAAACTCCGAGGCCACTTTGTTCAATAATAATGATTTTTTCTCATAGACCTAAATGGATTCAAAGCAGACAGATTGGAAATCAAGTCAGGACATTATATTTAATATAATTCAAATATTAGTATTCTTTTAACTGGTAGTGATTTAGCAATTCACTGTTGGTGTTAGATAATATACAAGCTACTGAGAGCTTATTTAGCAGATAACCATGATGACAAGAAGTTCTCCGTTGTGGTTAGAACTAGAAACTCAGATGCCACTTGTCAAATGTAATTAATAACTTTTTTTATTTACACTTTATTCAATGCAAACATATTGTTTCTATAAACAACTTTATTTTCTTATAATTTTGTCCGCCTAACAATCTTCATCAGAGCTACAAAATATTTAAATGCATATGACTGCATAGAAACGTTATATTATACTATAACAATATTTAAAACATACATAATTCATATTTTAGTTAAATGCATATGACTGCGTAGAATAATTATATTTAAAACATACTTAATCCATAGTTTAGTTACAGCTGCACAAATATTACATATACCTTTATATTAATCTTGAATTTATATTCTATTGTTTTACTTAATATTTATAATATGTTATTTTTATTTAAAGTTTTATATATATATATAATTTATATATATTTAAATATTTTGGAAGTTGTGATAAGGGTTGCTAGGCAGTCAAAATTGTAAGAAGATAAAATTGGTTGTAGAAACAATGTTTGCATTGACTAAAGTGTAAATGAAAGGCTTTATTAATTAAATTTGTTAATATGATTAATACATAGAAGATAAAGACGAAAGAAGAAGAATGCCACATAGCACAATAATAATGACTTTATTTTGAAACTGTAAAGTGAATGCGTTCTAGATGCAGTCTTAGACATATTACACTAGCTGGTAATGATTCTGAAAATCATCATTGGTGATAGATATTAAATAATATATTGTCATCATGTAAGACAGTGATAAGTCAATAAACATCACAAAATGCTTGCTTATAACTGTTATTAAAACAGGCAAAACTTACTATACGTATTGCCACACATTGCAAGCTAGAGTGCGCTCAGATCCAAGGCTCCTCACTGATGAAGACCACAAGCCAGAAACTAGTCTGGTGATATTGGATGAGTAGGCAATAGATGGGAATTTTATGCACAAGCCTTCTGGCATCCATTGATTACTCTAGCTTGCATGTGTGGCAATACGTATAGTGAGTTTTGCCTGTTTTAAGGCGGTGATAAGTTTTATAAATTCAGATATTGCACATCACAATAATACGTGTATTTTTCCCCTGTAGGAATAAAATTTGATGAACACTGAAACTTTATTTAATGCATTCAAATGCTTAGTATTAGAGTAATGATGATATGTCCATGATCATTTAATGGTTATCATTTAGATGAATATTTTCAATTTGGATTGGTAAATTTGAAGATTGCTTTTAGAAAATATTAGACCTTAAATTTTTTTACTGTCATCATTTTATTACCTGGTTAATATTTTCACTCTAATCAGATTGTAATTTGTATTCATATTAAAGAGGATGAATAATGGAGGTCAAGCTCCATGGATCATAGCTTCAGTTCTGTTAACCAGTGGTAGATCAACAAACTATTTGATTAATTTTTTTATTTTTGAAATTTATTTACAATTTTGCCAAGTATTGCTATTGCTTTTTGAGAGTTGTGAATAATGTTAAGAACATTACGATATTAGGAACATAAAAAATTTCATTTTTGTATTTATGATTAATGGAAAAAACTTTTTTTTTTGCTTCTATTCAAACAGTTAAATAGTAATGTCTTACCTTGAATATTATTATCTATAACATGGTACTTTCATGTTTATCATATATTTTTAAGAAAATATTTTTTTGTTAAATTTCATCATGAAGAGTTGACATTTTTTAAAAGACCAATGACTTCCTTTAGTTTTTCTGCTTCAGGTTGAGTAATATGAAATACTTTATTCTTCATATAATATTAATTTCTAAAGTTTTCATTATAGTTGCATTTTCAGAACTGAAAATAGATTAAATTAATAATAGAAAAGTATTTTTATAAAAAAAAAAAAAAAAGTAGCCAGGGTTTGAGGTAATATTCCAAGTAGAGACCAAGATGGCTGACTATGTTATGTAATTGCACTATATATATTTAGTTCAATTGGTAAAATGTATATAAAGTGGACTTGATTCTTATGTCTTACTAACTAGTTAACTCATATGCAAATGAAAATATACTTCTTAGTGGTATCATTGTAAATATGTTATTATTAAACTAAAATTAATTCTAATACATGATTAATTAAGAAAATCTGAAACAAAAATCAAATTCTTTTTATTATTATTTTTATTTACTTTGGCACTTCAAAACAGAAGGTTTTTTTTTTTTTTTCAAAATATCTTGTTTTAAATAACTTTTGTAGAAATTTTTTTTTATATTTTTTTTATTAAAATTTTTAAACATATATTGAATTTCTTTAAAAAATTGTAATTGTTATTCATAAAGTCTTTGTCGTAAAAACGGTGTGATTAAGCCATAATCAATAATTTTTAAATACCCAATTTATTCATTATGAGCATATATTTAAATAGCATATAGTTTTTAAATAAATATTGTTTTATATTTTATGTCTGTATTATTTTTATTTTATTTTAAGGAAGTGAATCAACCTGTTATTCATTTACGAATGAAAATTAGAAATCCTGATACTAATAATGTTCAGTTAGAATCATTCTCATTGACGGAAGAAAAATTTCGAGTGTTTTTCAATGGTAAATTTTTGTTTTGTTAAATTAATTTTTATAATATATATACCTATATATTATTATTATTATTATTAAATTTGAAAATAGAATTATATTTTGAAATCATTATTTTTTTTATATAAAATATATATCATCATTTTCGATTATTATCAATCCATTACAAGACAGTTTCTCCAGCTTCTATTATCCATAGCTTCTTTCATTCCAGCCGTCTTCCTTATCCATCTATCTAATGAATGATCTCTTTCTAGATTTTTTAGTCTCTTGGAATCCAATTTAAGTTTACAGTTATCATCTTTTGACATTTCTTCTAGCAGAATTGTTCAATCCTTTTCTATTTCAGTCACTTTATTCTTTTATTTTTTCAATGACATCGATGACACCTGTTACCTTCTTATCTACGAGTTTCGCTTTTGATCCTCCTTGTTACGTACATTTCTACATAGGTCACTACATTGTTCTTTTGTTAAATTTCTAAATTTCAGATCCATAAGTAAGGATTGGTAAAAGACATTTATTAAAAAATATTCTTTTCAAGCATCTGGACATATTTCCTTTTAATTACCAAAAGGCATTTTTGTTTAATTCTGCAAATTAATTTCATCTCTTATGCTTTATTTGCATGAATAATCTGACCAAGGTATTTGATGCTAACTCTTTTATTGCCATTATTGTTTATTTTTTGCTTTTTTGAGAAACTATTGAACATTAATTTAATTTTCTTTTATCATTTGTTATGCCTGCCTTCATATAATAGATTTTGTATTCTTTGTTGAAACTCTGAGACATTTTGTTTGCAAAAACAATCATATTGTCAGAAAATTCATATGACTTAAATAATCAGCATTTATTTTTATTTTGCTGCTCCCTATCTTAATTTACAAAATGCTTACCTTAAAAAGATTGAATCATTCGATTGAAATATCACCATGTAGTCTAATAACTGCTTTTGCATTTTGATAAATATTTTTTAAAATTTGACAGTATCTTGTATCTATGTTTTGATGTGCCAAAGCTTTGACTTTACAAAATATTTTTAGTATTAATTGTCTTTTCTTACTCTACAAAGTCAACACTAAGTGGCAATTCATTCTCATTGTTCCTTTATATAATCTCTCTTAATTCTTATCTGTGATCTACTTTTCCCCAACTACTTAGGTTGATTTTTAATTGGTTCGATCTAAATCATGACTTTAATAAATAAAGATATTGGTATGGAACTGATAGAAAACTATACATCCATAATTCTAACGTCTTCCTTTTAAATATTACTACTACATTTTCCCAATCATCTCATACATTTTTATTCTTTGGACATTTGGTATATAATTTTGACAACAATTTTTCTATTTCTTTATTTACTTTTAAAATATCTATAGTAGTTCCCTTATTTGCGGGTGCTTTTTCATTTTTCACAGATTTAATTGCATACGGCTCTTTATTCAAAATATTTGAAATTTTAACAGATGTTCTAATTATAATAGTATTTTGTTTTCTTGTTCTTTATTACTATATAGTATTTTATAAAAATTTTCACACACTTCATGATCTTGCCTTTTTTTTTGTAGTATTAACACCATATTTTCTTACTATTATTAAGTTGTCCTCTTGGTATCAAGATATTTAAATTTTTGCATATTTAATTTTTTCTTGCCGTCTAGCAATTATATTTTTTTTTAAAAATTGTTAGTCTTTTCTATATCACATTGTAAAATGCCAGATATATAGTTCTTTTAAATTGATCATTTTATAAAAAATAAAAAAAATATTCTTTTTTTTTTTTCGTACATTGCCTTGTCTCCTTTAAAAATCGGTGATGAATTGCTACTTTTCTGACCACTTATCTATGTAGCTGATTATTCATATCTGAACCATCTTTAAAGTTTGGTAATATTTTAAAACAGTTTGCCAGTTCTAATTTAAATTTATTGGAATATCTCTGAATTTGAATATATCAATTATTAATGGTATTTTTTTTTAACATCATTTGCCTATCCGCTTTGCATCAGCATGTATTTTATATCTAACTAATTGATGGACCTTTTTTGTGTTGGATCTATTAAGCATCTATAGTCTTGAAATACAAACATTACATTATTCAAAATATAAACTGCACTATCTTTATTTGAATACTTTCCTGCACTTTTTTTGGGGGATGTTTCTCTAATGAATTCATAATATACAGATTTTCTCTTTTGGTATATTCACCAAGTGTATGTCATCTCATTTCTGTTTCTGTAATCAAATTTAATCATAGTTCGTTTAGATTTTAATCATTTTGCAGTTTTAGCATATAAAATTTTCCATGTTGTTTATTGTGACAAAAGGCTTTGCATACATTCATAGCGAGGGCTTATTGATGCATAAAGTTGAACTATCTGCATTTGTTGTCTTTCATTAAGTTGATATGACTAACCAATTCTTCTGTCTGACACATCATTCATCTCCATATACGATATATTCTACTTCATTTGTGCTGCCAATATTTGAATCTTTATAATAGAACACATTACCACTTTTCACATTATCTTCTTTTTTTTTTAACTTCCATTAATTTCCCATTCAATATCAATATGATTCTTCCAATTTGTGCAGTTTTTCTACCTGAAAATGATCTATGTTATAGATAGTTAAGTAAAAATTCATTATTTAATATCAGCCTAAGTTAATCGTAATTCTTAGTTTCTACTGCCTTTGGTTGTTAAAGACATTGTAAGTTTCCAGGGAAATAAATACTGTAATTTACTTTTATCTGTCATAATTTTATAGTGGAATTGCCATATGAGCTGTATTTTATTCCAAGTCCTCATCATTTAAATTATAGACTGTGGACAATAATCTACATTTTGTTTTTAAGCTCTAATTGTAATACAATACAGTACTTTTCAACATGCACCTTTATATTTAACATATATGTTTTTTTTATGTGCATAGTATACATATATAAATTAAGATTATACAAAATTATATATATGTTTATTAATATCTAGTAATAAATATACTAACAATTTATGTATATGTAATCATGTGGAATGAAATTAATCTTTAGACATATGCTATTAGATTGGTATTAAATTTACATGCACTTACTGACATGTGAGTGCATGTAAATTTAATCCCAATTTAATAGCATATGGCTGAAGATCAATTTCCTTACACATGATTACATACTTATTAATAATAAATTGAGAGAGCACATTTGCATATATTTGTTTTCTGCGTGTGTTTTTACTCATTCACATTGACTTAAAAAGATGTAAGAAATAAACTTAATGTACTCTATTTTTGTTTTTAAATAAAATGAACAGTGAGGTGTCAGATTTTCTTTACTTTTTCATATGCTCTGGATGATATCCCTTTTCTTCAATGACTTCTTTTCGCCTGTGAAAACATAATAGCAATCTCATTATCAGAAAACTGTGCTCTTTATAGTTTTGATATTTTTTAGTCAATATTGATTTCAGAATCTATACAATTATCCTTGCTTGCCATTATCCATTTCATATTTTTGGGTAAACTCTTCAAACTTTAAACTAGTTTTGATGCATTATAAGAGTATTTTATAGATCTTTTTTCTGCCTTTACCAAATCAATAATTTTTATTTTAATGGCTTAGGAAAGATACTTTATGAATTTTTTTAAATTTCATAAAACTTTTAGCAAATAGAAGACATTTTACTACATGAAATACTGTATCAAACGGAACTTTTAGAAGAATAAAACATTTGAAGAACAAATGTTATTTCATTGTAAACCCAAAAAACATTAATTAATGTGATCACATACAGCTCTATCAGTCAAAGGAATAGCTGTTGCTATATTGTTCATTTACATTTTATTGGGTAGAGTATAATTGAAGTGTATTTGATATAGTGCATATTATGACTTCAATGTAAATTCAAAAGAGAATCGGTGTTTATGCACATCTATAACCATTCATCCTATCTTCAAGACAATTTTGCTGGAATCTCTGTTAAGAATTATTGATCTTCTAAGAAGGAAAACTATGATCATAATCTCATCGGTAGCTGACTATGATGCTGATACATGGTGGTATACAACCCACCCATATTTATTTACCATTTGAATAATCACTCTGAAACAAAAACATAACAACAAGAACATGCAGAATGGTGAACGTTATGAATATTGTCATGCTCAGTTACTTTAACTTAAAGAATCTCCTTTTTAGCGTATATAAACATTAATTAGTTCACCTTATTTTTCGAATAGAAATATTTGCAAATTTAAATTATATGATTATAAATTGCTCAAAGCAAAAGTAATGAAAATTAAAACATGTATAAATGATATTTTCCAAGTTTATCTATGTATGATATGCCCAGATAATATATCATTTATATCTACAGCCCATTAAAATTTTCGTTTTAACATATATATATATTAAATATTTTCATGGATTTACTATGACTTAAATAAAGGAAAGTATATATATATATATGTATTAATTAAGAATATTTTCACAGACTTATAGATGTAAATATTGAAAGTTTTTAATGATTCCTTGTATTGTTTTTTATTTTGAATTTGGCTTCAATCTAATTAACCAAACAAGTGATTAAAAACTAGAGCTGCAAATTGAAATCAAGTCATTTAGCAATAGTATTTATTTGTATATTCAACTTTTGATTTATAAGTGGATTAGACAATTAAAAAAATAAAATATTGTTGCAGGTTGATGTAATTTCAGTTTGTTGCTTCACTTTTTAATTGTTTGTTTGATTGGTTGTTATGTAGCTGAACTTCAAATAAAAAAAGTATATGGCAAATCTCATTAAAAATTTTCAATACCGTGTTTCCCCAAAAATAATCCCGGGTCTTATATTAATTTTTTGCTCCTAAAAACACCTTAGGGCTTATTTTCAGGTGTGTCTGATTTTTTTTATGTATAAAAATCTACATTTATTCATGTACAAAAATATATATTTATTTGATCAAAATCTCAAATCGACCTCCCAAACTTTTTTCAGCAGTGCCCTCTGTGAATATTTGAATTTTGAGCTAGAAGATGTGCACTGGAGTATTTGCATTTATTTAAGTACAAAATTTGTCTGGATCAAGATATTATTCTATTTAAATTGACCACTAAATCAAGTATTAACTGAAAACTTATGAGATAGGAGTGAGAACAAAAATGATTACAGTTAGAATGATTATCCATACAAAAGCAATGAAAAAATGCATACACAAAAATTCAGAAAATATTTCTGTATTTCACATTGCATTAAATGTGATTGTTACAACATACGGCATATTGAATTATGAAGATTCTTATATGACCCAACCACATCCATCCGTTATCAAGGGCGCACATTGAACATGCTTCCCAAGTTACTTGTAATAGCTCCACTTGGGTATTCTTTATTTAAAACTTTTCTTTAGGAGAAAATTAATTTAACTTGAACTACACTTTAATTGTTCAAATCACTTCCGTTATTTAAACTCTTTTAGGAGGGGGAAAAAAAACATATAGAAAGCAAAATTGATTTTTTTTTTATCTTGAATATTTAAAAGCTACCACGACCAAACTCTGAAACTAAGTCCAGCATTCTAAATCTAAGTATTAAATATAAATAAAATAAGTACCTAAAATTACATAAATGAAATTATAAATTGTCCCATATATTGGCTTGTGGTAGGTAAAATTTTTTGTTAAATCATTCATAAAGCCAATAAATTGAGTATTTTAAGGCCAAGATTCGGCTAGAGGAAATTGTTTCTCTATGCACATAGAATTATATTTGCTGAAAGTGTTCAACAGGAAAATACATAAGTGCCATTATAATTTATATTATCATTTATTTAAAGCATTAATGTCATTAATATTAGTTATTTATACATTCATTACTTTATAGTTCAATGCCTTATATTGTGTGCTACAACAAACGAAAAGAAATTGTTCATCTATCTATTGATCTTAACTGATGCTTATGTTTTGGGTAGGGCTTATGTTACCAGCGTCTTGAAAAATCATGCTAGCTTATTTTCTGGATAAATCTTAATTTCGGGGAAACATGGTATTATATGTACATTTTAAAAGTTTTTGAGAAATACAGCAAAGAATAAAAATAATAAATTGTTAAAATTATTTTGAAACTTCAATATTTTCCTCATAACAATTTATTTTCTTTATTCTTCACCATATTTGTGAGAAATGAATAATTAGATATTTAAAAACAAGACCAAATCATAGCTTTTATTATGCAAATGCATGAAGGCCTTGCAAATTATTATAAAAAATGAAATAGTATGAGGGAATTGAAATTTTAAATCTTTAATTAAATTTTAACCTATTAAAGAAATACTAGTCAACCAAACAAGGTCTAAACTGTAAAACAATCAAAGTATATAATTACATATATACATGTTGATTGCAGGTCACTCCAATGAAGTATGGAAAAATGTATGTTGGAATTCGCAAGAAGAGATGGAAAGTGAAATATGTGGGTGGGAGAACATGCAGGTATTATTAATATTAAAAGAATTAAGAGACTAAAGTGAATGCTGCAATAGAAGTATTGCTAGAAGAGATGGGCATGTGAACTCTTAAACTAGACTTAAGAGATTGTTGAAGACCCAAAAAGATAACGTTTTCAATGGATGGGGGATGTGGTGGAGTAGAGGCTATAGATTGGAGAAACTGAATTAAACTTGGAGTGACCTTCATCCTACAGAGGTCTGATAATGGTTGGAAATAATGATGATGATATATATGTGATAGAATAAAGAATATGCATAATTTTTACATGATATAATAGATCTGACAATAACATATTTGATAACAAAAAAAAAAAAATTGAAAAATATCCCGTTAGCCTGAGCATGCTAATAATAATATGAAAAATTCTCGACCCTAGAAAACAGGGTGTTTTTGATTTCTGTACTTGAACTATTGGTATCATATTACCCCATAAACTACTACTAATAAAATTGTGGAATTTAAAATATCTATAACAGAATTAAAAACCAGCTGACATTTATAAGCTTTAGATATAGCCGAGTCCAATGAAAATTAAACACTTCAAATAGGAAATCAGATGTTTGGATACTGATAAAGAAGTGAAATACAACATCTCAATAATGTTAAGGATTCTGCTAAATTTAATCAGATTCTGATATTTTTGATCATCATGCCTGATCTTGAAGTTAGTGATGACCATGCTGATACCGTGAGTAATTTATTTATCTTTGTTAACAGTAATTAGTAAATGATTATTAAGAAGAAAAATACAATACAATTCATGTTAGAAAGACTTTATCATAATAGTTGTGGTACCAAATAACAACAAAAATTATGAGAATATTAAGTAAGAAGATGTGAATAGCACCAGTGTAATAGAATTAATTGGGTTTTCTACACTTACCAATTGGCAGATGTGAAGGATAGAGTGATAGAAAACATGAAAGCATATAGTAATGGGAATATTAGTTTTACAAAAAATGAACTGAATGAGGTAGAGAAGAAATTGAAAAGTGGAAAGGCAAGAGGTTTAGATGGATGGGCAGCAGAGATGGTAATGAATTTAGGATATAGGGCAAAAGTAAAGTTATTATCCTGTTTTAATAAGATGGCACAGAATAGAGTTTTTCCGAGTAGTTAGAGTAATGCAAGAGTAAGATTATTATTTAAAGGAAAGGGTAAGGATCATAGAAAGTTAAATAATTATTGACCGATAGCAGTAACATCAGTTTTATATAAAGTTTTCTCATATATGGTGGCTAGAAGAGTTGTAAAATGGATGGAAGGGAATAATGTAGTGGGGGAAATGCAAGGAGGTTTTAGATTAGATAGGCATATAGGAGATAGTTTATTTGTAGTTACACAACTTATGGATATGAGTAGGAATTCAGGTAGACAGTTATATATGAGTTTTATAGATATAGAGAAGGCATATGATAGAGTAAATAGAAATAGATTATGGATAAGTTTAGCAAATTTGGGAATGGATGAAGCTTTAGTGGATATTATTAAGAAATTATATGAAAATAATTACTATATATATCAATTAGGGAATATAGAATCAGTTAAAGTTAAAAATGGGGTGGGACTAAGGCAAGGATGCCCTATGTCACCTATTTTGTTTGTGTTGTATTTGAGTGAAATGGAAAGAGCAATAGAAAGATTAGGAAGAGGGATAGAGATACTGTTAATAGGTGGTAAGGGAGTATATATTTTGTCAGGTCTTTTTTTTTTTTGCAGATGATATATTTTTGTGTGCAGAAAGAAGAGAAGATATGGAAGTTATGCTGAGGACATGTGCAAGGGTGGGTAAAGAGATGGGGATTAAATTTAGTGAAGAAAAATCAAATATAATGATGGTTAATACTGGGGAAAGAGAAGATGTAGAATTTTTATTGGGAGATATTAAGTTAAGTGTGGTGAATAGATATAGTTATTTGGGAATTATTTTAAGTAATCAGAAAAATTATTTGGATGAATGGGAGAAAAAATTGATAAATGAAGCAAAGAAAAGAAAGGGATTGATAAAGAAATTAACAGTGTTTTCATATAATAAATATGATGTAGCTAGAATTATATGGAAAGGAGTTGCAGTAGCAGGGTTAACATATGGTAATGATGCATTATGTGTTAGTAAAGGGGTATTAAATTACTTAGAAAAAGTTCAAAGGGAAGTAGGAAGACATGCATTGGATGCAGATGTATGGACAGCAAGGGAGGCAATTCAAGGAGAAATGGGATGGTCAAGTTTTCATATGAGAGATGCAAAAAGTAAAATGAAAATGTTTGGTAGATTGCAGTTTATGGATAATAAAAGAATAGCCAAAATAGTATTTAATTGGGTTATGAGTAAAGGGCAGGTAACAAGATGGGTGAGAAAGGTAATGCGGTATGCAAAAGATTTGGATAAAGAATTTATATCAGTATATTTGTACAAAAGATGGGATGATTGTGTTAGGAGGATTGTTGAGTGTTATAGTGGTAAGGAATGGGATAAAAGAATAGATTTATTAATAAAGAATAGGGAGTTAGAGAGATGGAGAACTAGTATGGAGAGTAAAAAGAGTTTAAATATATATATAGAAATAAACAGAATATTAGGTGTGAGTTAATATATGATAATAGTAAGGAAAGTAGTTTATTGTTTAAGGCTCGAACAGGATCTTTAGCAACAAGAGAATATACATGTAAATGGAAAAATATGGGTGATTTAGTCTGTAAATTATGTAAGGAAGGAATAGAAAATATTAGGCATTTGTTAATTGAATGTAAATGTTTGAAAACAGAAAGAGTACATATAATGAAGTTATGGAAGAATAAATATGAAAAAAGTGATTATACAGAAAGTGGATTATTGGTTTTTATGCTGGGTTTGGGAAAAGATAAGGGAGATTTAGATATAAAGGCCATAGAGTTGACAAAGATTATGTTGTGGAAATGGGATGGTGCAGAATATGGGAAAACTTAGACTGGGGAATGGAAAATAAAGTGACTGGGCATAATTGTTGAGAGATTCTTGACTATGTTTAAGGAGAAGCTACAGTACATCACATCACATCTCAATAAAATCAAAAATTTATATTGTTCACCAATTTTTTTGCTAAGTTGTTTGCAAACTCTTAAAAAAATGTATTGTCATGAGAAACACAATCTGTATACTAAGTTTCAATTAATTTGGAAATTAAAAAGTGGATAAAAATTATAAGATTTCACAGACAGACAGGCAAAGAAAGGAGAGTAAGTTAAATAAAAGCATTTAAAATCCATATTAAGTTTTACTATATTTTGAAAGACCCCAAGAACAGTCATGGATCCTTTGGAAAAATTATTTACACTATTCTGTTTAAATAATAGTATGCTTAGTTGCTGCATTGGAAAAATGAGTAACTGAATTAAACTAAAGTTTCCCCAAATTCTGGATAACTTGATAATTTTAAAGTCTTAATTCTTTTCGATTTTGATCTAGATATTAACAGAGACATTGTAGAATTTTTTCTCTACATCATTTTAGATAAAATTCTTAATAATAAACTACTATTAGAAAGAACCATATTGGATATTTCTGTTTTTACAAATGTAGTTACTTGTCTTCAAGAAGCTGAAGCAGGAAAGTATAGTAAGTTTGAAAAATTAGGCTGTGTTTTATAATCCTGATACCCATTTTGATCTCCACTTTACACAGATCTTATATTTCTCCTTTAATTAAAATAAAAATAAACACCAGGCAGTAACTTACCTTTGATCATTCAGATTTTAGAGAAGGAGGAGGTGGGATTGCTGTAGGATGTTCAGTGTTGAACTGTTAAGAATAAGAATAATAAATGAAAAGGGAATATGTAATGAAGAAATTAAGAATAGAATGAAAATTAAACGATAAATCTTGGAAGCACATGGAGTAAAAATTATATGTGTAAAGCAAAATGATGGGTGTTAGGGAAAAGAAATAAGTCGGCAAGGAAATAATTATGAATGTCTGAAAGTTAGAGCAAGGAACAAAGGCTTGGAGAAAGTTGTAGGGTTGAATATACAGGACCTGTCTCATTTGTCAGTTAATTCAGATGATGATGAAGTAGATAAACAAAAAAATAGAATCATAACATATAGGAAGTCTTACTAGGAATATGTGAACAAATTGAGAGAAACCTTTTTGATATCTGGAAAATAACTATACACAAAACAGATATGAGATACGCTTAAATCTGAATATTATTAATCCTAGTCATGGCATCTGACATGGGGGAAGATTGCTGTATATTCGAGAAATATGAATGGGTGTTTTGCATAATTAAATAGCTAATTATTTGCTTAAGTAGGCAATCTTTCCCCATCTTTTTAATATGCTATTACTAATATAACTTGGCCAAAAGTGCACTGGGCAAAAATTGCGAACTTTATTCAGATTTAAGCGTATCCAATACATTTTTGCATATAATTATTTTCCATATTGCATTTCCTCAAGATATTGTGTACCAAAATTTTCAATGTTACTTTTGATATCTATGTCAAGATAATTCTGGGTCTTCATTGGTAGGACCTAACATCTAAGTATCTTGCTTCCTGGAAATAAGTCGGTTCACTTTATTGGATTAATTTTGATTAGACAAATCTTTCACTCGGTTTTTCAGTATTGCGCCGTTGAACTTTAAGCGCTGCAATCCCGTTGATTTGAACTTTAGGTTTTATGTTTAAATGAATTAATTTTTACTATCAAAATTTTGTTTTTTATAAGTATTATTTTTTTTAAAAAAAAGAAACAAGTATTTGTCGCTTCTTACTAAATTGTTTATTTAATTTTAGAATTGAAACAAGCGTATACTCTGATGGAAAGCTGTACCTGAAATTAAAAGTATAACAGATAAAGAAGCCAGAGCAATAATTTGTAAATATGATTGTATAATAATTTTAATTATTATAATTAAAAAACAATTTACAATATCATTGTGTAATATATATATGTCTGACAATTTGGAATGATGGCATTTTATTGAATTGTATATTGGATTATTTCAGAAGCAAGACCTTTTTCTCTTACCACAGTTATGCCACCTAGTGTAGGATGTCAAATAATAATGATTAATAAATCGCTGTTCAGTATTGTCTTATCCAGTATTCCCATCTAGTTTACTAGCCGATCTGTTAAAAACTTTGGATCTGAGAACAGTGCATCTAGATTTTTGGATCTACAATGTTGTCTTATGCAATATTCCAGACTAGTTTCTAGTTTATGGTTTTCATCAGTGAGCGGGTTTTGGATCTGGATGCAATGCATCCTGAACCTTTTGAATCTAATATTGCATTTGATCCAAAAATCCATGTGTACTGCTTTCAGATTCAAAGCCTCTCACTGATAAAAGCTACAAACTTGAAAATAGTCTGGGAGTGCTGGATAGGTTCGCACTAGCATCTATTCATTACCAAAGTTCACACTAAACGACATAACCATGGTGAAAGAAGAAAAAAACTTGCTACTGAACAGCTTTACGGTAGCTGAGGTTATGTGATGTGTTATTGATTTATATTAGATTATTTTTTTTACACATTTAACTATTAATAATAATACACAGTTTATTATATAACACAAAATTTGGTGTGGTACTATTCTCCTTTCTTGATGGCCTGACCAGTGACAATACTAACCTTGGAATTGAACTGATGACCTTGAAATAATGTGAATACTGAGTTCAAGATGTGGCACTTTTTTGACAGATAGAACATCACCTTAAATTTAATATTTCATGAATCTAAAAGTTATTGGCTCAATTCCCATACTAAAAATGTAACTAGTCAGGCCAGCAACACCTGAAGTCTTGAGAGAGGAAAATAATACTACTTGAAACATTGCTGTATATACTAACCTGTGTGTTATTATTCATAGAATGCATTTAAAAAGTTTAAATCCAGTTTGAATTTTGCTAAAAACATTTACCAGTTAAATTTAATTGATGGAAATAATCCAATATATAATTACCAATATATATATATTTGTATTTCATTATTTCAAAATAAATTACTTTATAATTATACCATTGCTTCTTGTTTTCTCTAAGTATGTGTTTTGATTTTAATGATTTATTTTACAATTTGAATCTTTTTTTAATTAAATATTCAAACCTACGTAGGCTGGTTTTTGAAATTATAAATACATTTCTTCAAGAATGTATACTGCATGCATACATTTAAACTAGGCAAAATTTATTTCAGAAGAGATATTACATAAGTATAACGAAAAGTATAGCATATAGATGATCTGTAGATTATAAATTCCAATTTATTCCGATCTAAAATCAGAATATGTGTAAACATTCCGTTTGATATTTATAACAAACTATCAGTGTTTAAATCTGTGGCAAAAATAATTTTATGTTTATTTGACTTTAATGATAAAATATTTCACATAGTAAAAAATCTTTCAATTTTAAGCAAAAAACAACAGGTGAACATTAATTCTGCAACTGTAGCACTTTTTGGTGGCGAAATGCAAAGAATTCATATTTAAATTAGTTTATAAACACTTGATAAGAAACGTAGTGATAATCTAATCAAAAGCCATTCTGTGTTGTAGATTTTCAATATTTTTGTTGTTGTGTATTTGCTTCATATAAGTTGCCGATGTAATGTATAGCACTGTTTTTAAACTTATTTTCAATACAACTTCTTTTGATAGTAGTTTTGTGAGTTGCATTTTATTATAGAACAGTGGTACATAACCTGTGCATTGTGCCCCCCTTAGAGGGTTGTTTAAAAATTGTTGGGGATTACTAAACTTTTAAGAACCTCTCTAAGTTTTGGATAACGATAAGTTTTTTTTTATAAAAAAAAAAAGAAATTAATTTTTAAAAATAAATAAAAATTACATGGAAATAAATTGTTTTTATATGTATCACAACTTTTTTGCAAGTATACAATTTGTCTCAAAAATTTCTTTCAAATCATGCGTGCTTAATATAAAATAGGAGGAAATATAAATTTGTATATTAATTGAAACTACTATCATTTTGTTATAAATATCTGTATATACTCGTACTTATAATTTAGGCATGGTAAAAACAAATAATGGACCGCATCAAATTTTCATCCGAGGAAGGGAATCACAAGTTTAAAAAGACTGTGCAAACAGCATATTGTGTTTTATTTTTTAAACTTCCCTAACAGCAATCACAAGTCACTTAAACTGTTCTATTTCATTAAAATGCACTTGTTTAGAGTTTGATTTAGTTAGTAAATTTATATTAGATTTTCTTCCTTACTGTAGTTTAAATCCATAGGTAATATAATGCTCTGCTCAAGAGATAATACTTAATCATCATGATTGGAAGTAATTTGCCATCTTTTTATCAAATTAATTCTCGTTCCACAGATCTTAAGCTCCATTTTGACACTTCACCATTACTCCAAATAATACAAGGCCATTCTTTTCATTTTTTTAAAATTAATTTTCAATTATTAAGCTATTTTTTGAATTTTATTAATTACTGTATTTCCATTTTGTGTTCATTTTTTTATTAAAAAATGTTAATTTCTTTCTAATTGTTTGTCGTTTTGTCTACCATTTACCCAATAACAGAATTTTGAAACTTTATTATTTAAAACTCATCATCAGAAAATGACTAGAATTATGTCTTCATTTTAACAGATAATTATTTTTGCCTAAGCTGTCGGTAATATAATTTACTTGTCGTCTTACTTTTTTTTTGACAGATTTCAATAACAATATCATTATCCATTTAAAACTATTCAAAATAAAATCTCAAGTAAATCAAAACCATGTTTAAAATTTTATTTAAAATTCTGCCATAGTAATCAAAAGGTTTATTAATTGGGAAATCATAAAAAGTTTGAGTGCTGGGAATGACAGCACAAACGTGATCCATAGTCCTTGAGCGCCAGAATCCACCACTGTAGTAAACCATGTAGGATAAATTCATACATAAATGTATTTATACTATAAGATTATGCTAAAGCCGTTAATCTATATTTATAATAATTATAAGTACAAGATGGAGTAACGTTATTATGGTGAAGGAAAGGATTGCTGTTAGGAAAAATTGATTCGCAAAAGAAAATTTTTAACTCGTAAACAAATATAAAATTTGATTATTCACTTATTGAACAGTATTATTGGAATGAAGATTTCAAAATCTTTAAGTAGTAGTAATTTAAAATGAAAAAGGAAATTATATGAATTACAGTAATAGAGCTTATTTTAAACTCAGAACAAAATCGTACTTTTTTTTTACAATTATTCAAAAACTTATTTAGTATACAAATCTATTTCAATGAATCTTGGTATAATCCAATTTTCTCTTAGCACAATAGTTCTATCAGATTACCCAACATTAAGCAGGTGTGCTTTATTACGGAAAGTAAAGCCTGGGTTAATGAAAGAGACATACAGTTGATTTAAGCATTGTATTTTTGTAGATGTTCTACTGTATCACATTTTTTTCATTATAAACATGTATAATGTCATTCCTATTCATTTCTTCATTAATATCTTAATTCTCCTAACCATATCTAATTGTCTTTGCAGTTTATTCCTAAACTTACATTTCAGAAATGTACAGTCACTTTTCTTCTTAAAAACAATTTTTAAGAGATGATAAAAAATTTTTTTATTAAAGAAACCTGAGAGTAAAATATTAGCTATTGAATTGAGTGCATCCTGGAACATGCGCTCATAAACATACAAGTTTCATATTCCTGTTTGTTGTTGTTTTGAAAGAACATAATGGTTGCTTTTATGGGTGCTAAGCAGTGGAAATGCATTAAGGTTGAATTTAATATTTTCTCCCAACTAATGATTTTAGCATTATCTTTAATTTAGTCTTTAAAATATATATAAATTTACATTTCTCAAGAAACAATCTAAATATGTTTTCAAAAAATATTCAGTGTTGCACATTCTTATACAACCTTACTATATAGTAATAAAAGATAATTCTATAGTTCAATAAATTATACACTATCAATAATAATCTTGCAGTTAGTTGCCTGAGAATAATAGGTTACACACAATAATTTCATTCAATTGGCCATATTGAGGATTTTGTTTTTATTCTGCTAAGGATCGTTCCGGGAATTTTTAGCTTTTGTGGCTGCTACTGCATTAAACTGTATGGAAAAATTCGGCACATTTTATCAGAAGGGGTAAAAACAATTCTTTTGAAAGTTATAAAGTCGAGCGTTATTTCCACTAAGACGAACAGTAAAACCATAATTCTTTACAATATGTTTCCAGATGTAGATGTTATTTACTCTTAGTATTAAAAATTTATGACTATAAAAGCAAATCAATTCATGATTTTATTTTAAAAGTTTCATGATGGTTGCATGTGGCTCATGAGCTACAGTTTGGCCAGGGGAGGCTTATGACATAAAATGTGACAATATGTTTCGTATTTTTGTAAACAGTCATCAATGCACTCTTCACCATCACAACATCTTACAAACTATTTGAAAACAGTCTTGCAACTTGTGGCTTCACTGCAGTACCCGGCTTGACTTGTTTCAAATATTTCGCTAGCCGTTTTGGTCAATTTAAACACAATTTAATGTTAAAGCATTATTCCAACATGAATTAAGATATGACACTCACAATTTTGTAATCCAAGCATAGTAGTACCTTAAAATTTTAAGGTGAATAGCTAAACTATCTTACTAGGAAATATATGCATTGATTCATGTTACTTCGGACAGTTTGGAGAGAAACAATCACCTTTCCACATGGACACATTGTGTATTTAGACAACTTCAAAATCAACAAGCAGATTTATGAGAGATATGTAATATAGAAAATAGGACTTACCAATTATAATGATTGAATTTATTTATCTAGAATGGCATTCAATTGAATTAAGAAAAAAATTATATAAAGCATATTATACATAAGAATAATTATATATATAGAACTCTCAAAATAAGCTCTTAACAAGCTTTGCAGAATATCCCCAACCTCAGACCGGTTTCTGCTACTGGCGAGCTCTTTATACAATATTTGTAAATACAAGCTTATTAAATTAGGTCATGTGACATCTGACTTGATTTATTTGTAATAAGAATAAATGAAATCACATATTTTTAAAAAATAATTTTGATAAATGTATTAAAAAATACAGAAAATGGCATTCAATATAATATGAGAAAATTCTGGCAATTGAACAAGAAAATTTTAAGATAAAGCAAAGTGATCCCCCATCTCATTTTATAATTTCAGATTTTCTTCACCATTAACAACTATGTAAGATTTAATACGCTTGACGTATATAGTGAAATTAAATTCTTAAAAAATTGCAATAATATTTCTTAAGGCTAAGCGCTTTCAGAGCTTTCATCTCCATATTCATAGCCTTCAACCATAATAATTTATGCAAATCTATGCAAGCTCATTTATATTGTCCATCTCTTTGAAATAGAAAAGCATGTATCCTTCCTGTTTATTGCCTTCATATCTCTTGCTATATACCATGCCTCCTTAATTTTCCTTTTGATGTCACTCCTCTCAGTGGAAATTATTGTAGCACTTGCAGGTTCAAATTCATGATTAGCCACTTTTTGGTGGTCCACAAACACTGAGCTACCTTCATTTCTGCTCAATACTCTTGTATAAATATTTGTGATGAGCCACTCTATTGTTTATAGTGGCCAGAGTCTCACCATAGTATGGTAATTCCTGAACAAAAAGGCAGACAGTCCTGCCAATTTGTGGACTCTTGGAGTTTTAGATTTAGTATGGATGTATCCTCTGATGTGTAATGGTTTGACTTTCATACTGTAAGTAAAGCCTCTGTGCATTCTCTGTATTATTAAATCCAAGTAATTCTGTTTAATTCATTCTCATCTGTGCAGTTAAATATTAAGTTGGTATGTGCTTGCAATTCATTTTGAATGCCTGTTATGATTAGTTTAGGTGCTGCGATGAAAATGTCATCTACATACCTGCAATAAATTATTCCAGGTGTCTGTTCTTGGAATTTCGATATAATCTGTTTTTCAAAATAACCAATTACAATACTAGATACAATGCCACTTATTGTCAGTCCCATAGGCCATCCATTATTTATTTTATACCATTTGTTCTCAAAAGTCGCGAGTATATTATGTAACCATTTCATAAAGTCAATGATAAATTCAATCCTTTGTTCAGGACAGTGATTATTTTGAAGCTCTTCTTTGATTATTCTAATTGATCCTGTTCTGTTTATTGATCCATAGAGTTCAGACATATCCATGGCTTCTATTTTAAATCTGTCATTAATGGCTGCATCTTTAATTAAATCCACAAACTCAAAAGATTTTATTGTATATTTGCCAAATCCTATTAAATCTATTAGCCATGAGTTTATTAATTTTGCGGTGTTTGCATAATGTACGCCTCCAAAGTCAAGCATTAGTCTTAATGGAGTCCCTTGTTTATGCATTTCAGCATTTGCAAACATCCGTGGTTGTGATATGGCCGATGGATAAATTCTATTATATTTGGCTTGATTGATCCCTTTATTTTTATGCTTGCGTAAGATCAAAGAGATAAACTTTTCTCTGTTCATTTTATTACTGAATTCAGCTGTTAAATCAAAGCCTAATTTTTGAATTTGTATTCTCATTTTTTCTTTATATTTCTCTTCATCCATTATTACAAAGCGATTGCCTTTGTTCTCTTTAAGGCAAATAATTTTATTTTCATTAAAGAACTTTTTTGCATTCTTAACTTTATTGTTCCAGCCATTATTTTCAGTATTTAATTTCTTGTCTCTAGTGATCCTATTAATCTCAGAAATAATATTTCTCTCATCGGATAATTTATTAGAGCTACTTCTATGTCTGCTATTATTTCCATTTTGGGTTGATTCCATCCCCCTCCTACGAATTTCGGTCCAAGATTCAAGATTGATCTAATTTCAGCCGATGGTCTGACATTAGACAAATTAACATATGTGTCTTCTATTCCTATATTAGTTAAAACAACATTTTGTTTGTTAGCCAAAAACTTCAATTTATTTACGAATTTTCTCTCTAATCTTTTTTCAATATTATTACATTTATTTACGATCCATTGCGGCTCAGGCGTTATTGACATTATCTTAAGTAGACGTTTCTTCTTATTATTTAATGCCTTCTTGCAATTGCCAATAATCCAGCTTAATAATTTACGCTGTAAAACACGAGTAACAACATCGACATTATGTATAGACCTATTTACTCTAATTCTACAGCAATTGGGTATAATATTTGCTTGCTTACAATTTTGCAAAAAATAAACACGTTGCTGAAAAGTTCTAATTAACGTGTCCAATTTTAGACAAACTCTTTCGTTATAACGTATATTCATAATATTGTAATTTCAGATTTTTCTTCACCATTAACAACTATGTAAGATTTAATATGCTTGACGTATATAGTGAAATTAAATTCTTAAAAAATTGCAATAATATTTCTTAAGGCTAAGCGCTTTCAGAGCTTTCATCTCCATATTCATAGCCTTCAACCATAATAATTTATGCAAATCTATGCAAGCTCATTTATATTGTCCATCTCTTTGAAATAGAAAAGCATGTATCCTTCCTGTTTATTGCCTTCATATCTCTTGCTATATACCATGCCTCCTTAATTTTCCTTTTGATGTCACTCCTCTCAGTGGAAATTATTGTAGCACTTGCAGGTTCAAATTCATGATTAGCCACTTTTTGGTGGTCCACAAACACAGCTACCTTCATTTCTGCTCAAAATTCTTTTGTATAAATATTTGTGATGAGCCACTCTATTGTTTATAGTGGCCCGAGTCTCACCATAGTATACTGCTCCACAGTTTGCTTGAGGGCATGTCATCTTGTATACCACATGTGGTGTTGTTTGTAGGTCAATTTTGTCCTTGGAATTGTTAATTATTCTATTGGTGTTGGGAGGGGTTCGAAAACCTATTGTGAATTCACTCTGTAATTTTTTTGATTAGTTTTCTTGCAATATTAGGTATGTATGGCAGACATATATGTTGTTTTTTATCCTTGCTTGGTTTGGTTATATTTTCATAAAATGTTTTGATTCTTTTATTGATGGTTATTAAATCATAACCAACCTTTATTAGATCTTTGACATACTGGTTGATGTTTATTCTTCTTTCCTCTTCATATTTACATAAATAGTAATTCCTGAACAAAAAGGCAGACAGTCCTGCCAATTTGTGGACTCTTGGAGTTTTAGATTTAGTATGGATGTATTCTCTGATGTGTAATGGTTTGACTTTCATACTGTAATTAAAACCTCTGTGCATTCACTATATTATTAAATCCAAGTAATTAATTCTGTTTAATTCATTCTCATCTGTGCAGTTAAATATTAAGTTGGTATGTGCTTGCAATTCATTTTGAATGCCTGTTATGATTAGTTTAGGTGCTGCGATGAAAATGTAATCTACATACCTGCAATAAATTATTCCAGGTGTCTGTTCTTGGAATTTCGATATAATCTGTTTTTCAAAATAACCAATTACAATACTAGATACAATGCCACTTATTGGCAGTCCCATAGGCCATCCATTATTCATTTTATACAATTTGTTCTCAAAAGTCGCGAGTATATTATCATGTAACCATTTCATAAAGTCAATGATAAATTCAATCCTTTGTTCAGGACAGTGATTATTTTGAAGCTCTTCTTTGATTATTCTAATTGATCCTGTTCTGTTTATTGATCCATAGAGTTCAGATATATCCATGGCTGCTAATTGTAGAGCATAAGATCCTTGAATCCATTCCAATTCTGGCATTTTCCAAACTTGGACTTATGAACTCCTGAATAATAAAGTGATTCACTTATTTTATTTTAACCTATTCATTCAGTATACTGAATATTTACTATGTTAAGTAGAGGTTTGATTGACATAATATCTACATGGGTGTCACTACAATATCAAATCAACCTAGGGTTTGAGCATTCTATTGTTGGTTTTTCAATGAAATGGATGGTTGAATTGTTAGAAGGGGGAGAATATTGAGGTCTGTACATTAAAGTTTAAGGAATGGCTATCTTAATATAAGCTGAGCACTAATTGTATATATGTGTGGGAGATTATGATCTGTCCCAACTGATGAGTGTTGGCTCTGGGGATCATTTATCTTTTTCACATGTGTGGTTATGTGCATCAGTTATTTGAGAGGGAATGAATGAATGTAGAATGAACATCGTAAGTTCAAATCTATTTTATTTTAATAAAAATACAAATAAAATTGAATAGCAGAAATAAACTATAAAATTTATGCATGTTGTAAATGCTCTTCAAAAGCTCAAACCTAAAATTGATTCAGTTAGAATCAAATTCCTTTTCGGGACAGAAAGATCATGAGTTGACATGCTGACTAGTATGGGATATTAAAAGTAGTTTTATTAATTAATGTGCAACATATAATATAATCGAGTCTGTAGAAAGCCATTTTATTTTTAACTGTTTAGATGATGTTAATTTTACAACAAATGAATTTTTCCAAATTCTAATTAATCCCTGGAAATAATGAAATGCCTGAAATTTTTATGAAGGAATTTGTTAATGGAAGGAATTGATTTAACTTTTGACATGGTTAATTTATCGCAGTAGATTTAAATATGACAGAGAATAACTTATTTAATTATTAAAACAGGCAAAACCTTCCATCCAGTAGCGCCATTCAGTGCAATCCAGAGTAATCAAAGGATGCCAGAAAGCTATCCCTATCTAGTACCTACTCATCCAATATCCCCAGACTTCATCAGTGGGGAGCCTAGATGCAGTGCTGTCAGATCCAAGACCCCCCACTGATGAAAGCCACAAGCTAGAAACTAGTCTGGGGATATTGGATGAGTAGGCATATTATGGACAAGCTTTCTGGCATCCATTGATTACTCTGGCTTGCACTGAGTGGCATTATTGTATGGAGAGTTTTGCCTGTTTTAACAGCTTGAGCAAGCATAAAAAATGGTGATCAGGTGATGTTTAGTTATTTAATTATTATTACAAAAACATGGAGAAATTGTTAAGAAGTTATGTTCAAGTATTTATTCTATCCAAATTTTATATGGATTCAAATTTCTACTGCTTCAACTTCTGTCTAACAACATGATGAAACTAAAACAGCCAACGATGGGTTTGGTTTATTATTATATGATAGCATCCATATTTAAATGTTTTATGGTTGTGATTATTTCATTAGATAATGAAACCCATGATTAACTATAATTAAACACATTGAAGTTGATATTGAAGAAATGAAATTAATAAATAATAGAGTTCTCAAGGCTGGATCTTATGATGGCAACTAAACCTTTATTATTCACAACATCTACAGCATAGATATTTAGTTATCCTTAATACTTAAGTCAGGAGAAGTATTATTTAATACCACTGCAGGAAGGAGTAAATTTTATCAAACATATACAAATTGGATTAAGTAAAAATATAGCTAAAAGCACTACTATCTTACTCAAATGAGGGTTTTTGAATATTTAACATATTTTAACTAGATTAAACCACATCTATCACATTTTATTTGTTAGTATTAAAATGTAAAATAAATCATTAGATCAAATAATTACAGGGTATTTCAAAAAGATGAAACTGATTTGAAATCACTATACCACTGCAATTAATTTCTTATGATTGCAATTCGTCACCCGAAAGAATAGGGCATAGTTTTAAATGATTATCACTAGATGTCTCTCCTAGCAAACAGACATTCTAGCTTCAATTGATCACAAGATAAATGACTCTTCAACAAGATATTTTGCACTCTGCACTTTAACAAAACTGAATTCTTAATTGTGGTACAGTATGCACTTCAATGTTACTTTGGCATTGATCTGCAAATGGCAAAGAGACAAAAAACAATATTAATAGTTAATATTTCTAACCTCCAAAAACATTCAATAAATTTAAGTTAGAATTTGTAAATCCTTCTCAAATATTTATAGATTTTGAAAATGATTCAGACTTGAATAAAATCAATAGGAAGATAATCGATACATTAGAAACAGCAACAAAGACTGTTGGTACAAAAGAGCCTTAATTTACCGATAAATTTTTTAGTGAAACAAGACACATGAAGAAAAAAAGGAATATACAAGTATTTGAAATGAATATTCAGAATTTTGTAAAATACTATGAAAAAGAGTTAAAAGTGAGATAAAAAAATATTGTGAATTTTCTCAAGAGTGTAAAACAACATCTTGGTATTGATAGGAAAGGCATTTCTTCAAAAAGAAGGAAAGATGGAACTATAACAAAAAAGAAAGATGTCATGGTGAAATGTATAGAAGTTTTCTGTAAAGAATCATATATTAATAAAGAACAAGAAAACAAAGTACTCCCTACAGTTATTATGTATTCTAAATTACCCAGTATTTTAAATAAAGAAGATAGGCAATTAAATCTATGAAGAATGAAAAAACTCCAAGAAATGATGGCATTATAATCAGTATTTTTAAAAAAGCAGGTGAAAAAAATGATGGAATTATAATCAATAGTTTTTAAAAAGCGAGTGAAGAAATAAAAAAAATTGTTAATAAAAGTTATATATAAATGATAAAGATATATTGGTTGAGTGGAAGACTGTGGATTCAAATCAAGGTGGATTTTTAAGTTGTTTAGCATAATAATCATATCCAAATATTGAGAGAAGTTACAGAAAAGATCAATGATTCTGAACTGCCATTATGTTTTGGATTTATAAATTATGAAAAAGCATTTAATTCTATATGCATTTCTACAGTGATTGAAGCATTAAGTTATTATGATATAGGCTTGTGATAATGTTATAGTTTGAAGAATATTTATCAGAATGCAATATCAATGATTAGATTATATGATAATACTAAGAAGATTAATGCTGAGAATGATGTACAAGACTAATTCCATATTTCAAAAAGTTTTTATAACAGTTTTACAAGAAGTACTTTGTGGATTAAAATGAGAAGCTAGGAAATAAAAAAAGGTACAAGATTATTTAATTCATTTTGCAAACAGGCAAAACTCTATACAGTAGTGCCACTCAGTGCAAGCCAGAGTAATCAATGGATGTCAGAAGGCATAATAAGATAGTGGTGGTAAAGACAGCAAAATGTATGGGTACTGAACTGAGTTCAGACTTATGTGATTATATAAGCTAATGAGTTGAAAATATTATTGTTTTCTATTTTAAATAGAGATAAAAGGTGGCTGCTGGAGGTTGCATTAGATCCTAAGATCTAGGTATAGTGCTCTCAGACCCAAGGCTCCTCACTGACAAAGGCCACAAGCCAGAAACTATTCTGGGGATATTGGATGAGTAGGCACTAGATAGGGATTTTATGCACTAGCCTTCTGGCATCCATTAATTACTCTGGCTTGCATGGAGTGGCACTAGTGTATGGAGAGTTTCCTGTTTTAATAACAGTTATGAGCAAGCATAAGAAATGGTGATCATGTGATGTTTAGTGATTTAATACTTTAGAAAATGTTGCAAGAATAATAAAATCAACATAGAAAGATAGAACTAAAGATAAATGCTAAAAAAATGTTTAATGGATTTTTTTCAGAAGAAAATAAAGGTTGGTAATCATGAATTAGAAGTTATATAATATAATACACCTTAATTGACCCTCTACAATGCAGTTTAACAAATGATTTATTTTATCTCCTCTTGCCTAGATTCAACTGTCCAGCAATCATCATCAGAGATTTTAAAAAAACATTCACCTCTCCTCCACCTACATCCAAAACTGTAGGCAAAAGGAGGTAAAATAAATTATATGTTAAACTGCATTATAGAGTGTCAATTAAGGTATATATAGTGTATTATTTATAATTCAGCAATGCAAATAAGAGGAAGTGGAAAGAAATTTTAATACTTCAAAGAATTAGAAGTTAACAACTATAAATATCTTGGACAAATTATTAATACATATGGGAATTTACAGGATAAAATTAATCATATATTTAAACTTGGATGGAGTGCTTTGGGTAAAAATAATTTAGTATTACAAAAAATACTTATGTGTTTGAAAAGGAAAGTTTTTAATAGGTTTTACCAATTTTGACTCGTGAATCTAAAACTTGGACACTTAATAGAAGAGCAATATAGAGACTTCATATTAATCAATGAGGTCTGGAAAGATGTATGATATATGAATGAAAGAACAAAGAAGTTATTGCTAATATCATTAAAAGAATTAAGATAGTGGAAATAAAGCTATGCTGGACATATTACTTGAAGAGATAAGACGGTTAAGTCTTAAACTGGATCCCAGAGATTGTGAAAGAACTAAAAGATAACATATGTTAGAAATAGGGCATTTTCCAGTGTGTTGTGGAAAAAAGAGGTTATTGTATGAAAAATTGGATTAAATTTGAAGAGATTTTCATCCTGTAGTGAATCAATAATGATTGAAATTGATGATATCTCACGATTGTCATTTAGGCAAATAAACATCACATGATCACCATTTCTTATGCTTGCTTATAACTGTTATTAAAACAGGCAAAACTCTCCATACAGTATTGCCAATCAGTGTAGGCCAAAGTAATCAATGGATTCCAGAAGGCTTGTGCATAAAATCCCCATATAGTGTGGACTCATCCAATATCCCCAGATTAGTTTCTGGCTTGTGGCCTTCGTCAGTGAGGAGCCTTGGATCTGAGAGCACTGCACCTATATAAGCTAATGAGATTGGATTGAAAATATTAGTGTTTTCAATTTAAGATTCATAGTTTTGTAGTTAAGTAAAGATAAAAGGTGGCTGCTGGAGGGTTGCATTAGTTCCTGAGATCTAGGTGCAGTGCTCTCAGATCCAAGGCTCCTCACTGATGAAGACCACAAGGCAGAAATTAGTCTGGGGATATTAGATGAGTAGGCACTAGATGGGGATTTTGTGCACAAACCTTCTGGCATCCATTTATTACTCTGGCTTGCACCGAGTGGCAATACTGTATGGACAGTTTTGCCTGTTTTAATGGTTGTCATTTGTATGTTCATGTAATGAAAAAGAATAATTGATCGGCCGAAATAAGTGCCTTAAGAAATGTCACAGGGAAAGAATTAATTGAAAATGCCAAAGATCAAAAATGTTTATTTATAACAGAAAACAAAATACAAACGTGGAAAGAATAGTTTTATTTTGCAATGATGGATGGTATATATAAAATATATACTTTCATCAAAATAATCACGCTTTTAAGGCCAAACATTAAACCCTTGCACGATCTGGATACAGAACTTTTTTTTAAATTATTGATTTGTTAATTTACACAGTGTTAATAAATAATGGAAAAAAAAAAAAACTTAAAGAATTTTTAGGTTGTTATAAAATATTATTCATTAATCTCATACGGATTATATAATTCAAATACGGTACAATTTGCATAAAAGTAATTTTGATTTCTGATTGGTTCATAAATGAAATTCGAAATAATATATATTAACTATTTTGAATAGACAATAATGACATTATATACGTATGTAGTTTATATAAACTTTTTTGTAAATAATTAAGAGTAAAAATTCTATTTATCGTTAGCGCGTTCTTAGATAAAAATAAAAAAAATTTCTTCGTTAAAATTTTTTCTCTAAGCTTTGAATTTCTATTAAATTGATTTATTATTATTATTATTTCTCTCTTGAAAACTGGCTTGTAAAGAAGAAACTACGATGGATAACGAAAAACCACTTTTTCGCTTTTTATACACTACTGAAGATTACAAAGTAGGTGAGTAAAGTTACGTAAGTTTTAGTTGTTTATCTTATAATCAATTTGCACAACTTTCTTTCATTTTTAAATATCTTTCATTGTTTAGATAAATAGTTCAAATTAGATTACTGTTTAATACATTTCAAATATCTAAAACATATATGTTAGAAAATATTATACAATCAATTTTTCTTTTATTATACGTAAATAATTCTTTTATATATTCGATATATAAAAATACGGAAGTTTACAGTATTTATATATTATATAATGGCAATAATTTGAGTCTAAGTTAAATTTTTATGAGCAAAATTGATTATTACATATTCCTATGTATACACATGCAAATTAAACAAATACCAGAGGAATAAAATCTAATAATGCTTATATTTATTCTTTCATCTCTCTATAACAAATAAAAATAATCGGATAGTTTTATTGCGCATTCGTAATAAATTCGAACACCGGAAGTACTAACAATTGAATCGATCGAAAATCTTTCAGATCCCGACACTTCACCAACTGCTCTAAAGAGCGGAATCAATATTATGAAAAACTAGAGAAGCTAAAGCTGCAACTGGAGTGGCAGATTTTGGAGCTCAGAGACAGCAGATCGCGACCTATTTTGGTTACTTCCGGTACTTGCATTTTTTATGAGCGCCTGCGTAATACATCGTTCGATTTTTTAAATGGAGATGGTAAATAAATTGTGTTAAGAACAAAAGCCAAATATCACCAAACATTATTGCAACATTATAATTATTCAAGTTCAACCTGTCCTTGGATTCAGATCTTAACGAGCATCTAATCTAATTCCTTATCAATCAAAAAGTCTCACTTTGCTCAAGATTTTTAGATGCAATCATTAGATGAGTCAAATTCTTTTTTGAAATTGATATAATTTTGAATATGAGTTATAGGTGTTAGTGTATGATATGAAATGTGATTGTGTTTTGTACCTTAATCCAGCAAGCAATGCGCTAACATTAATTTTTTTTTTGAAGTGATTCCAACTATGTATGGCAGTGAAGGTACCAGTCAATAAAATAAATACTTTCGTAATAGTGTGGCAGTGAGATGCCACGTACTTACTTTTCGTCCAAGAATAACTTTCTAAACTTGGAAAATAATATCTATACAGGAGCTGCTGACAAAGTTAATCTATCAAAGATTTATATGGAAAAATGACAACCTATAACTTTAGTTACTGGAAATAAAACAAATATCTACAAAGTTGCATTTACGTTTTTTGTGAGTATCTTCCACCATCTAAACTTATAAATGTTTATTTTGAAAAATGGATACCAGTAATCTTGATTTAATGAAAAGCAAACAGACACACATTTACATTTGTTGTGAGAAATGATCTTCCAAGTAAACTTTTAACATTATAATTTTATTACAAGTGGTAACCAAAGAAAATAATAATATATATATTGTGCCATTACAATTTAGTCACTAGCTAAATTTATAGTAATGTGCAGGTAGAAAGGTAAACCAAAAATTATCATCACATTTTTATATAATCATAAAGGAAGTTGTAGGGCATCCAAGTTTAAACCCTACAAGATCCAGTTCTAAAAGCTTTAAACAGAGAAAGAATGGGTCAACAATTATATGATTTATTTGTTTGTGTGTTGATAGAAAGGTAATACACACATTTAAACTATTTAATATTTAATTTTTCTTTAAAAAGCAAAGTTATAATGCATACATATAGGCAATGTATGTGTAAATTATTTAATTGTTTTATATTTCAAATATTAAACATTTTAACTTTCTTTAAAACTAACCTATGCTTGATCAATTCTAACATTTTATTCTATACTTTTATTTTGCTTTTCTTTAATTATAAGTGGGATTTAAAAGTTACAGATTTAATTAAATAATTGGGTTATAATTACTAAGCTAGCAATTATAGTATTTAAGGTTAGTTTATGAATGATTTGAAAGAATGAAGGATGTGTGTACATTACATACAAAATTTTACATTTCCTAAATATTGAAAGAAAAGGAAGTATTAAATCTGTTAAATTATTTTTTTTGTACAATTTTTTTTGTTAAAAGAGGAAATCTGTTTAATCAGATATCGATCTTTGTAGTAATTTTTTTTTGTAAATGATTGTTTCACTTTGGAAGCTTATAATGAGTCAGAACTATAAATTTTGAAATTGTCTTATCTCAAGATCTAAAGAAGGAAGCTCAAAGATTTGAAGTGTTACCTGGATGTTAAAAAGAAAAAAAAAACAAAAGAAAGGAAATAAGAATTGAGTCTATTTTTTTTTTAAAAACAAAAGTGTCTGGAAAAAGGATTAAACTTTTCAGTTGAAAAATACTTTGGTTGAAAATAAATTAGAGATCTAATTAAAACAAATTTGTCCAAAAATAGCAAGTGATGCTATCTCTGATTGGTTAAGGTAGCTAAAAATTGGATATAAAAAGCTGTCTTGGATTATTATTATTGTGATTGATTCAGATTATTAAACTATCAAATTTGAATGTTGAAAATATAAAAAAATGGCTTGCTAGAAAAATTATATGTATATTCCATCGTTCCGGACCATCTGGAGGAAGCTGCACATCACATAGGAAAGAAAAGATGTGTCTAAAATAATATTCTACACCTTTCAACTGACCAGATAAATAAGATGTTTTTAATAGAAGGAAGAAAGCATTCACCTGCATTCAAAGAAGATGAATTAATCTACTGATAAATATTAATCATCAAGTCCAATTAATTGTTACAACAACTGATTTTAAACTCAAGAAAATTTACAAATGGGAAAACAACTGCTGTATTTCATCCACATGCTTGACAGGAAGAGAAGAAAAATTAATATAATGATTTCCAAATTATCCACTAAAGCAAATAACCTCAATAGAGTCACCATCATCAAATAGTTATCCACCTCAAGAAAGAGATTGTTCCCAGTAAAACGGAAATGGTAGCTGCAGAAATATAAACATTATACAAGACAAGTTTGAACCCTTGGAAATTCGCCACAAACAAAAGATCGGTAATATGACTTTTTATATCTATTTTCTTTATGATATCAGTCTTAATAAACATTTTAGCAATAAAGTGGTATATTTTATTTAAAGAACTTTTAAAGACTATTCAGATCAATTAAAAACAAGAATGTCTTACTAATAAATAACTTTGAGCTTCATAAATGATCTTGAATGTATGAAAATTATTTGTTTATTAATTTTACAGGAATATTAATGTGTAAAACAATTTTTTTTTTTATGGTATTATGATTTTAGTTTTAACTAATATATTATTATTATTTTGGTTTTTAATAATATTTTGTTATTATGGGATAAAACACGCACATACATAATAATATTTTTATATGTGTATAATTGGAAGTGAATGTGGAATAATGAGTAGTATTAGAATATTAGATTAGTTTGTTTCATTAAGTATAGCATTTCAGAGGTAGAAGAGAGGGGGGAGAAAATAATTTAAAACTCGTTTCTAAAACTTGCTCTTTCAATTTTACTAACATTTTTTTTTATTCTATTTACATGTTGGATTTTTAAAGTATGTGTGCTAATGAGCAGATAATATTTTTTTTCTTTGAAATACTTTTCATGGTCAATGTGACGTCCAACTTAATACAAAATACATTTGAAGGGAAAGGGGGAAGAACTTAAAATTAATCTGAGGATTGTTATATAATCAATTATTATTATTATTATTCATGTCAATTTTCATATTTATCTAGAAATTTTTATGTATATGTTAGAAATGTAGTAATAAATATTAGTTTGTTTTATTAAACGAGGCGTATATATTTCATTAAGTGTAGTCTTTGTTAAGTGTGATTATTCATCATCATCAATGGTTGAATATTAGTTATTTAAGATATAAGTAAATATGCTAAAATTAAGCAATAATTATGAATTTCTTTATAAAATTTAGTTTTATGTTTAGGCTTAGTCCTAGAGCTGTAGTTGAAACCCTTGTCATTATCGTTATTATTATCATCATCATCATCATCGTCATCAACGTTTTAATTAATGAGCTGTTTAACTGTTTAAAGGCCATAAATAAATATTGATTTTATAATATTTAGTGATTTCTTAGTATTATTATAACCACATCCCATCATCTATTTCATGCAAGGATGAGTGAATTGCCATCCTAAATTAGTTATATATAATCTGAGCTAGTGAACTTATAAAACTATTGAAACACATTTGTTATGTTAAGATCTGAGAAATGATTTATGTCTAATATACTCCACTTTGGTTTAAAGATGTTTTACTTTTACCTAAATATTAGTGCTTATAGTGATATGGCTCAAAAAGCAAAATCTTCCATTTTTATTAGAAATAAAGTACCAAGAAGGGATTCAAACCCGGTACATGTGAAAGGTTATCAGATATAACCGTGTCTAGATTCAGATAATCTAGTGGCGCCCTGCTAGACCATATTCACTTAGTATTTGTTTAAACATGCACTTAACATCAAACCAAGAAATGAAAGTGGATAAGATCTACTGCCTGTATACCTGAGTTATATTTTATTGAATTACTAGTGTACTCACTTCACGTGATTTCATATAATACTGTTATTAATAATTTATCATCATTTAATTTTATATTTTCCATATACCTGAGTTATAATACATTGCTATAATAATTTGCTTATGATTATAATTCTTGATAGTGTTATATTTTGAACCTTTACTTATATATTGTAGACTTTTTCAGGTATGGTAAAATATTATCTTTTGAACTCATTTATTTAGGTTACAATGGACACCCAACTGGGGCCTGATATTTTACCATATACCTGAAAAAGAGAGTCTATAGAATGATGGGAGATGTGTGGTTAAAAATAGAGAAATTTTTTTTAGTAAAATTTTTTTTTTTCAGTAAAAATTTTTTTTTGTCTTACAAAATTTTCTTGGCCAAACAGTCTTATTTTAGATGATGATGTTTAATATGATTTAATTTTTCATTGATGATGATAAAATGGGTACAGCCATAAAACAGCTTAGTTTTTTTTTTATCAATTTTGAAAATAGAGATGAATATCACAACTTAAGACAAAGGTGAAATAAATAATAGATTTTTTTTTGTGGAACATTAAAATAATTTATTGCCAGATAGGATAGGCATAGTAATAGTGATGAATTATGGAATAGTAGTCTCATGTGTGTTTGGGGAGTTCATTTTGTAAAAAGTCTATGATTTTAGAGGTTTGATTGGATGGTTGATCGTTGGAGTTTGGTTGGTTAGATTGCAGTTTTGATGATGAGTGAGGAGTTTTGTCATTGCCTTGAGAATGCTATGTATTTCGTGTAACTTATGAATGATCAAACCCATTCACTGCTCCAACCCAATTTATATGTTATCTTTATTTTATCATGAAGCAGTTAACAGCAGACCTGCCATGATATCAGCCTATAAGTCTCCAAGAGAGAGAGCACGGCATAGTTTTCCAATCAAGTTTATATGTTATTCTTATTTTATCATGAAGCAGTTAACAGTAGTCCTGCCATGATATCAGCCTATAAGTCTCCAAGAGAGAGAGCAAGGTTTCGTTTTTGTAGTCTATAATAAGCAGGGCATTCCTTGATACTTGCCACATAAGACTCCAAGAGAGAGAGCAAGGCATAGTTTATCTATTTTAGCCCCTAAGACTTAAAATACATCTTTTATTGCAACAGAGTTTGCTTCATTCAATCAAGGGTTGTGGTAGTTAATAGTGATCGAATTGGGATGATCTTCTGAGTGCTCGTGATGCATTGTGTGATTATAGTGCTGTGACTGAATTCTTTTATTTATCTCAAGATTGTGAACTGCTAGTCATTCTGTGGACTGTCAATATCTGTCGGATTTCTGGGAGAATGGATGAATGTATAATTTGGGCTATTACAGACAGACATGCACTATATAGATTATTGTTGTGTAGTTCATTAAATAAGGATATTAAAATTTTTTTTTTTGTTGTATTTGTAAATGCATAATAAGGTGAAAATCAAATCAGTCAGTTGGTCAGAATAGGTGTCAGACAGGGAGAAGATGTGTGGATTTTTGATGGTCAGGGAAGTACAGATGGGATATATATAGTTTTATAACATGAGTGAACTAAATTATAGTATGGAAGAGGTTATGGAAGAGGAAGGTGCCCCAATACCAGGAATCAGTGATCGTTTTCATACTGAAGAAGAGGATGGGGAGGTTTTCTTAAAAACACAAGAGGAAAGAGAGGAAGTAGAGGAAGATGCCTTTAATGTTAGTAGCAATAATACGGCCTCAAGTGTGGAAGTAGATGAGGAGTCAGAAGTGGGCCAGGCTCAAATAGCAAAGATGGCACCATCAGACATGGACATGATAATGCAGATGCTCAGAAGTATGAGAGAAGATAGTAAGCAAAATATAGAAAGTCTAAGAGAAGATAGTAAGCAAAGTATGGTAAATCTAGAACAAAAGATAGAGAAAAATAATAAAAGTATGGTAAATCTAGAACAAAAGATGGAGAAAAATATAGAAAGTCTAAGAGAAGAGAGTAAGAAAAGTATAGAAAGTCTAGAACAAAAGATAGGTCAATCTGTAGAGAAAACTATAGAAAATTTGAGAGAAGATCTAAAAGCAAAGATAGATCAATCTATTGAAAACAACAGCCAAATGATCGTAGCCTTGGAAACTAAGATTGAAAAATCCCATATAGAGTACAAGAACAGGTTTACTTCATTAGAGGATAGGATAGAAGAGTTTGTAGATCTATGGAAGTGGCAAAACAGGAGGGCTGTCAGGGACTGCAGTCATTAAAGGCTCAAGTGGAGCAGTCTATTGAAGAAAATAAGAGAGAGATTGACTTAGTTAGGAATGAGGTCCATGGTTTGGTCTCCCAATCCATATCAGAATGCATAGAAAAGAATGCCGAAATAACTTCTGCAGGAATTCATATTAGATTAGAGGAGGTGGTAGCCAAAGTGGACTCATATAAGGAAGCCACCTTGAGCTGTGTAGATCAAACCCTCACTATGAAAAATAGGTTTAGTGGCTTAGAAAAGGAAATACGAGAAGTCTTGGCCAATGAGTGTGTACAGATGGACCAAAATCTTAGGAAAGAATAGGGGAAACAGATGGATAGCTTTAGGGAGGAGATAGTGAAAAGGGACAAATCAAGTTCTTTAGAAGAGGGACCCAGAATAAATCAACATGAATTGGGTGTTATGTTGGAGAAGGTTGAGGAGAACCAGAAGGCGTATGTTATGGAATACATGAACCCCAAGATGGAAGATCTCTATCAGAAAATAGGGGAATTAAGAGATCGAGTTGATATAGGATTGCAGAGTCAGTCAAACCCAAAGTCAAGGAAAAATGATGTTAGCATCAGTCCAGATGACTGTAGGGATAGATCAGAACATAGTCAGTCTGAGAAAAGGATGCCTACTTTAGTTAAAAATCCACAAGTTAAAAAATTAGTAGATAGGGCTGACCATACCAGTAAAGATGAATATAGAGTAGGAGGGTCAATGACCTCAAATTTAATTAAAATTAAGGCCTTTAGTGGGGAAAGCAGGGAAAACCCCTTAGAGTATCTGTATACGTTGGAAGAACTCTTTTCTGTGTGTAGGTTAAATGAACGGGAAAAGTTGGCCATTGCCTGTAACCATCTTTATGCCTATGCTAAGGAGTGGTGGCGGTCCCTGTTTGATAAGCCCACTACCTTTGGGGATTTTCGTTGTGTTATCTTAGCCTGTTTTTGGAGTGAAGATAGGCAGGACCAGGTGCGCTACCAGATCACTCAGGAAAAGTACGGCAGTACCAAGGGTAGCTATACACAATTTTTCAGAGGGCAGGCAGTTAAGTTGAAAAGTCTGACTGCATTTCCTCTCTCAGAGCACCAGATCCTGAGAATACTCCGACACAATCTTCCCCGAAACATTGAGCAAATGCTTATTGCTGCTGATTGCCGCAGTATAGAGGAAGCATCAGAAATCCTGGATGCTCTAGAAATTTCAGAGCTAGATTCAGAGAGTAGGCCCAAGAGCACCAAGGATAGGTATAGTTATAATGTCTCTAGTCTGAATCTAGGTGATCAGACACGTGATCAGAATTTTGGTAGTTATAGATATAGGAATAATTATAGGGCTAGGCCTCCTAATCAATCCTGGGGAGATTCTGGGGATAGTGTTGTGAAGAAAGTAATTCCTAGAGACAAGCAACCCTCTACCAGTGGAATTACCACAGTGCTGAAAAAGCCAAAATAAAAAAAAAATAAAGATCTCAAAAGGGACTGAATGTACATGTGCAATTTTTATGCAGACCACAATATGGTTTGAAAAGAAAAAGCCATTCCAAATTACCAAGAAAATAGGGGAGAATGCCTTTATGCTTGCTGCCCTTGATGGGAATAAGGGGACCTATAATGCTAGGAGTTTGATCCCTTATACTTCAGCAGAATAGCCTGGCAAAGATCTCCAAATAAATTACTTTTAGGTTTTCTAATGAAAAATATATTTACCAGTAGTTAATTTTTTTTTTTATATATATATTAGTGTGTTTATTATTATTAGTGTATTTATTAGTTAGGATTTTTTTTTTTAATATAGTTAAAACAAAAGTGCTGATGATTTTATCCGAAGGGGGAGAAAGTTGTGCCATTACAATTTGGTCACTAGCCAAATTTATAGTAATGTGCATGTAGAAAAGGTAAAACAAAATCATCATCACAATTTTATATAACCATAAATGAAGCTGTAGGGCATCCAAGTTCAAACCCTACAAGGTCCAGTTCTAAAAGCTTTAAACAGAAAAAGAATGGGTCAACAATTACATGCTTTACTTGTTTGTGTGTTGATAGAAAGGTAATACACACATTTAAACTATTTAATATTTAAATTTTTCTTTAAAAAGCAAAGTTATAATGCATACATATAGGCAATGTATGTGTAAATTATTTAATTGTTTTATATTTCAAATATTAAACATTTTAACTTTCTTTAAAACTAACCTATGCTTGATCAATTCTAACATTTTATTCTATACTTTTATTTTGCTTTTCTTTAATTATAAGTGGGATTTAAAAGTTACAGATTTAATTAAATAATTGGGTTATAATTACTAAGCTAGCAATTATAGTATTTAAGGTTAGTTTATGAATGATTTGAAAGAATGAAGGATGTGTGTACATTACATACAAAATTTTACATTTCCTAAATATTGAAAGAAAAGGAAGTATTAAATCTGTTAAATTATTTTTTTTTGTACAATTTTTTTTTGTTAAAAGAGGAAATCTGTTTAATCAGATATCGATCTTTGTAGTAATTTTTTTTGTAAATGATTGTCACTTTGGAAACTTATAATGAGTCAGAACTATAATTTTTTGAAATTGCTCTTATCCGATCTAAAGAAGGAAGCTCAAAGATTTGAAGTGTTACCTGGATGTTAAAAAGAAAGAAAAAACAAAAGAAAGGAAATAAGAATTGAGTCTATTTTTTTTTTTAAAACAAAAGTGTCTGGAAAAAGGATTAAACTTTTCAGTTGAAAAATACTTTGGTTGAAAATAAATTAGAGATCTAATTAAAACAAATTTGTCCAAAAATAGCAAGTGATGCTATCTCTGATTGGTTAAGGTAGCTAAAAATTGGATATAAAAAGCTGTCTTGGATTATTATTATTGTGATTGATTCAGATTATTAAACTATCAAATTTGAATGTTGAAAATATAAAAAAATGGCTTGCTAGAAAAATTATATGTATATTCCATTTGCCGGACCATCTGGAGGAAGCTGCACATCACATAGGAAAGAAAAGATGTGTCTAAAATAATATTCTACACCTTTCAACTGACCAGATAAATAAGATGTTTTTAATAGAAGGAAGAAAGCATTCACCTGCATTCAAAGAAGATGAATTAATCTACTGATAAATATTAATCATCAAGTCCAATTAATTGTTACAACAACTGATTTTAAACTCAAGAAAATTTACAAATGGGAAAACAACTGCTGTATTTCATCCACATGCTTGACAGGAAGAGAAGAAAAATTAATATAATGATTTCCAAATTATCCACTAAAGCAAATAACCTCAATAGAGTCACCATCATCAAATAGTTATCCACCTCAAGAAAGAGATTGTTCCCAGTAAAACGGAAATGGTAGCTGCAGAAATATAAACATTATACAAGACAAGTTTGAACCCTTGGAAATTCGCCACAAACAAAAGATCGGTAATATGACTTTTTATATCTATTTTCTTTATGATATCAGTCTTAATAAACATTTTAGCAATAAAGTGGTATATTTTATTTAAAGAACTTTTAAAGACTATTCAGATCGATTAAAAACAAGAATGTCTTACTAATAATAACTTTGAGCTTCATAAATGATCTTGAATGTATGAAAATTATTTGTTTATTAATTTTACAATATTAATGTGTAAAACAATTTTTTTTTTATGGTATTATGATTTTAGTTTTAACTAATATATTATTATTATTTTGGTTTTTAATAATATTTTGTTATTATGGGATAAAACACGCACATACATAATAATATTTTTATATGTGTATAATTGGAAGTGAATGTGGAATAATGAGTAGTATTAGAATATTAGATTAGTTTGTTTCATTAAGTATAGCATTTCAGAGGTAGAAGAGAGGGGGGAGAAAATAATTTAAAACTTGTTTCTAAAACTTGCTCTTTCAATTTTACTAACATTTTTTTTTACATTCTATTTACATGTTGGATTTTAAAGTATGTGTGCTAATGAGCAGATAATATTTTTTGTCTTGAAATACTTTTCATGGTCAATGTGACGTCCAACTTAATACAAAATACATTTGAAGGGAAAGGGGGAAGAACTTAAAATTAATCTGAGGATTGTTATATAATCAATTATTATTATTATTATTCATGTCAATTTTCATATTTATCTAGAAATTTTTATGTATATGTTAGAAATGTAGTAATAAATATTAGTTTGTTTTATTAAACGAGGCGTATATATTTCATTAAGTGTAGTCTTTGTTAAGTGTGATTATTCATCATCATCAATGGTTGAATATTAGTTATTTAAGATATAAGTAAATATGCTAAAATTAAGCAATAATTATGAATTTCTTTATAAAATTTAGTTTTATGTTTAGGCTTAGTCCTAGAGCTGTAGTTGAAACCCTTGTCATTATCGTTATTATTATCATCATCATCATCATCGTCATCAACGTTTTAATTAATGAGCTGTTTAACTGTTTAAAGGCCATAAATAAATATTGATTTTATAATATTTAGTGATTTCTTAGTATTATTATAACCACATCCCATCATCTATTTCATGCAAGGATGAGTGAATTGCCATCCTAAATTAGTTATATATAATCTGAGCTAGTGAACTTATAAAAATATTGAAACACATTTGTTATGTTAAGATCTGAGAAATGATTTATGTCTAATATACTCCACTTTGGTTTAAAGATGTTTTACTTTTACCTAAATATTAGTGCTTATAGTGATATGGCTCAAAAAGCAAAATCTCTCATTTTTATTAGAAATAAAGTACCAAAAAGGGATTCAAACCCGGTACATGTGAAAGGTTATCAGATATAACCGTGTCTAGATTCAGATAATCTAGTGGCGCCCTGCTAGACCATATTCACTTAGTATTTGTTTAAACATGCACTTAACATCAAACCAAGAAATGAAAGTGGATAAGATCTACTGCCTGTATACCTGAGTTATATTTTATTGAATTACTAGTGTACTCACTTCACGTGATTTCATATAATACTGGTTATTAATAATTTGATCAACCTTTAATTTTGATATTGGACTCCTTTACTCAGATATAATAATATCTTTTGATCATCATTTAATTTTGATATTTTGCCATATACCTGAGTTATAATACATTGCTATAATAATTTGCTTATGATTATAATTCTTGATAGTGTTATATTTTGAACCTTTACTTATTATCATTCTATGGACTACTCAGGTATGGTAATATCTTTTTATCTTTTGAACTCTTTTATCTTTTTTTTTTGATTCATTTAATTTAGGTTACAATATATAGAATGGCACAGTTCTGTCCGTT
The DNA here is from genome assembly GCA_028023455.1 of Epiperipatus broadwayi. Classification (NCBI taxonomy): domain Eukaryota; kingdom Metazoa; phylum Onychophora; class Udeonychophora; order Euonychophora; family Peripatidae; genus Epiperipatus; species Epiperipatus broadwayi. Next base: position 2,061,204 of record JAQFVV010012528.1, read on the forward strand.
TGCAAAAATGTTGCTTCTTAGCATTACTGCGATGGCGGACTGAAATTCTTACCTCGAACCATGTTCCATTATGAATGGCTACTCTCTTTCAACAATCCTGAATGAAGTAGCACCATTGTTTGCCCAAGCTGTAGACATAAAGTGGCAAATTTTAATCATTTTTTAAAAAAAATAATCGTATTCATTTCACTAGAATTAAAAATGGACAGTACAAGTTACTTTTTCCAAATGATTGATCACTCCTGCCAGAATTTTTTCATGACATCTCAGCACAGTTTAAATCATAAAATGATGAGCAAATTCAACATTTTGTCTAATTACTTTCTCCTCATTAGAATGTTGTTTAATATTTACTTAGAAAATTAATTTCATTTCCTTTTTAGAAGATTATAGATGAAATACACAGGCTTATATATACACCTGTGTCTATATATGTAATAGACAGGGTATGAGCACAGACTTTCACATGACCCACCACTCTCCATACTATCTCATAACACTGATACACCTGAACACACATATGTCGAAAAGATAAATAATCACCAATATACGTATTTCATGCTAAACCAGCAATCATCAGTTGGTCCAGATTACCATCTCTACACATATATGCTACAAATGATCAGATATATATTAAGATAGCAAATCCTCCTACTTTAATGGACAGGCTTCAATGTACTCCACACTCCAACTCTTCAACTGTCCATCCAATTGAAAATCTGATGATGGAACGCTGAGATGTACTCCACACTCCAACTCTTCAACTGTCCATCATCAGATTTTCAATTGGATGGACAGTTGAAGAGTTGGAGTGTGGAGTACATTGAAGCCTGTCCATTAAAGTAGGAGGATTTGCTATCTTAATATATATCTGATCATTTGTAGCATATATGTGTAGAGATGGTAATCTGGACCAACTGATGATTGCTGGTTTAGCATGAAATACGTATATTTTATTGGTGATTATTTATCTTTTCGACATATGTGTGTTCAGGTGTATCAGTGTTATGAGATAGTGTGGAGAGTGGTGGGTCATGTGAAAGTCTGTGCTCATACCCTGTCTATTTTTAGAAGATTATAAATGCGTTTAATTCAGTATTTATATACAACTTGCTGCAGATGATGAACTAAAACCAAAGTACCCAAAAATGTTTTCTAATTGTTTTTAAGATTTCATAACAACAGAAAAAGCATAAAAAATGTTTTATAAAAGTTCAAAGCACCCTGATACATGATCCGGACATGCTAACACTTAAAATTTAGAGATGGCAGCAGAGTAGCTTGGAGAGAGCTAGATAGGTTTTCACTAGAACATACTATTTATTTTTGATAAATAAGAATATAGGCTATCTATTTATAAAAACTCTCTTCTTTTTTTAAATTTCTGCTAGTGACAAAGTTGTAATATGTTAGAATTTAAAATAATCGACAGGAATTTTTTTTTGCTTTTAAATTTCTTCACAGAAGTTTAGCCTAGAGTTTTAGGTTTACAAATAATAATTCTATGCTACTTTGTTCCTTTTCTGGAGATAGTGAATCTTTGGTGGATGGTAGACTAAAATGATGAAATAATAATAAAACAAACAATCCAAAGAGCTACTGGCGAACGTTTCAAACTTTAATTGCAAGAAAATCAAGTCATACATCATGTGACTTAATTTATTAAGCTTCTACTACAAATGTTATATAATGAGCATGAATTGCTCTTAACAAGCTTTTCTAAATATCCCTATCCCCAGACCATTTTTTTAGCTGTTGGATGTTGTCATTGCCTCACTGATGACAACCAACAGCTAGAAACTGGTCTGGCAGTAGGGATATTTGGAAAAGCTTGTTAAGAGCTATTCACCCTCTTTATGTAACATAAGTTTCAAACTTGAGTAAATCTTATAACATTAATCTGCATAATTTATAATTGACTGATTTCAAAATTCTCTTTCCCAATCTTCCACTAAACAATCAACTCTTTAATTAGCTACTTAATGGTAATTTTTTTCTTTTATAATCAGTCACACTTATTTATTGAAAAGCAAGTATTTATCAACATTGAATTTCATAAGCAAACTAATTTAAGATTTTTTTCCAACACTGAGATTAGCTTGTAATTAATTAGCTTTACAGTATAAGCAAATCCTGTTTACAAGAAGCAAGTTTACAAAAATACACATATCTAAATTAGATCAAATTAGTGGAGCCATGATATTCATTATGTCTGTTCCAGGTTCCATCATGTACAACGTATTTACCATATGATAGCTCGTGTATTGTTGACTATAACAGAAAAAATATTGTTACTGAATTGCAAATGTACAGTACTTTTCAACATGACTAACACATATAACCCAGATCCTTTTTTATGTGTATAGTATGCATATTAATTAAGATTATAGTATAAACAAAATAAAAAAATAATATCACATGATCATCATCTCATGCTAGCACATCCATTGATTACTTTGGTTAGCACAAGATGACACTACTATATGGAGAGTTTTTGCCTGTTTAAAAAAATAATAATGTAGTTATTTACTGTGTGTGTGTGTTCAGTCATTCATATTAACTCCAAAAACTATAAATAATTAAAAAAACCATTATTATGCTACATCTTTATTTTTTTTTTAAAATAAAATGAATAGCAAAGTCTCAAACTTTTGTTTTCATTATATATTTTTTTCTGAAGTATTAAATTTTTTTTCCACTGCTTCTTATTTGCATTGCTGAATTATATATAATATAATACTCCATGTACATCTTAAATGACACTTTACAATGCACTTTAACATATGATCTATTTTATTTCTTTACAGTTTCAACTGTCCATCATCAAAACTTAGTACTGAGGTTTAAAGCTCTGATGATGACTGCTGGACAGTTGAAACTATAAGGAAATAAAATAGATATGTTAAACTGCATTGTAAAGTATCATTTAAGGTGTATATGGAATATTATATTATATATTTTTTTTCTCTATGGAAACATAATAGCAATCTTGTTATCAACAGACTATGAAATTTCTAGTTGTTTGGTTATTTTTAAGTTTATATTGATCAAAATCTACACAGTCACTCCTATCTGTTTTTGTCCATTTCAGAATCTCATTTAAACTCTTTAAATTTTAAACTTTCTGATCCAATATAATAACGATTTACTGTTCATTTTTTTCTGGCACTACTGAATCAACTTTTATTAAATCGCTTAAGAAAGATACTTTATAAAACTTTTAACCGTATGGTTCCAAAATATATTATTACTTGAATTACTTTACCACATCAGAATTGGTAAAAGTTAAAGTAAGAGAAGAGTTAAACGTATGGGCTGAAATATGATCCAAAGAAATGTCCTTAATAAATGTGTTCATGTACGGTTCTCCAAGATGGAAAAATAGTTGAATGTATGGGCTGAAATATGATCCAAAGAAATATCCTTAATAAATGTGTTCATGTACGGTTCTCAAAGATGGAAAAATAGTTGCTACCATATTGTAAATGGATCAATTTTAATATTTTTTGTTTATTTCCCTTCTTTTTTTTTTTTTTGGATAGCACATAATTGAAGTATTGCTAATACAGCGATATCATGGGTTCACTGTAATCCAATAATTATGTGTTCAAACTTGAATTTTAGAAATCTGATTACTTTATTTTAAAATGCAATCTATATATTGCACTTGAAATGCATGTGGCTGAAATGGTTTGCATTGAGTACAACGACCCCAAGAACAAGATAAAGGAAGCATGCTTTATAGCAGAAAAACCCAACTCCATCAGTAAGAGAGATACTTGCTTCTTCATTTCGAAAACATGGATGGTCTAGGTGATTTTCGTGACATCTCTATCAGACATGCTAACAAAAACATTATTATAAGCTATGAATATGGGAATACGAAGTTCCTGAAAGTGCTATGCAGCTACAAACTTTTAATATAATTTTATGGATGTGTGATAGAAGCGCAATATATAGATTATGAACCATAAATGAAATAAAACTAAACTGTTTAAAATACAGTACAAATAATTCGGTATATTTTGTATGCCAATTTTCTCCCAATCTCACTGCAGTTCATCATCACCATCATCAAACATTATCAATCCACTGCAGTATGAAGGTCTCTCCAAGTTCAATCCATCATCTTTGATATTTAGTTTCTCTTTTCCACATCACCCCTGCACGCTTACTTATTTTATCCATCCATCTCACATGTGGTCTCTTTCTGGGTCTTTTACAATCTCTTGGAATCCAGTTTAAGATTTCAATCTCACTGCAATTATACCACCTAATATAAGGTTTACTAATCAATAGATCATGTGATGCTTAGTAGCCATATTTCTTTTTAAAATAAAATAAAAATGTATAATTGTATATATATATATATAATTTTAAAAATTCAAAATATCATTCTTTATTATGTGTACGTAAATTATTTAATTTTATTATCATGAATGTAATTATGATCAATGAGACTGTATTGATTAAATATATATATATTGAAAAGAACTCTCAAAATTTTAAATCTAGATGCTATCAAACTTCTGAAATTGTAATATATATATATGTTGATACAAAGTTTTTCACAGGTTGCATATATAAAAGACATATTTTGTGGGTTCGTCCATGTTAAAAAATTTAAATATTGGATATACTGACGTTTTGACTTGATTACACAAGTCATTCACTGGGTGATAAAAGGTAGAAAGACAGTTGTAGAGGCGCTACAATCACTGATTTGAAAAATATGTCAAAACGTCAGTATATCAATATTTAAATTTTTTAACATGGATGAATCCACAAAATATGTCTTATATATATATGAAACAATAATTATGATGCTTTTGGTACAAATAACGTAAAAATAAAATGCCTATGGGTATGAAAAGAAGATTTTTAATAAGTGCATTTTATCAGTTCTTACTTATGAATCTGAGACTTGGTCACTTAACAGAAGAGCAATACAGACATTTCATTCCACTGAGCAAAGTATGGAGAGACATGTAACAAAAAGAGATTGAAAACGAAATATATGGGGGAGAGAACAAACAGGTGTTGCTGACATTGAAATAGTTAAGGAACTAAAGTGGAGTTGAGCTGAACATTTTGCTAGAAGAGATAATGATTGATGGACAGTTGAAATCTTAAACTGGATTTCAAAAGATTGTAAAAGACCTAGAAAGAGGTCATATGTAGATGGATGAATTAAATAAAGTGTGCTGGGATGATGTGAAGAAGAAAGCCTAGAGATCAGAGAAGATGGATTGAAGTTGGAGAGACCTTCATTCTGCAATGGATCAATAATGGTTGAAAATAATGATGATGATAATATAAAATGAGACTAGACTGGTGTCTAAACTCCAGTCTTCATCACATTAGCATTGGGGGAAAAAGAGGCTGATAAGAAAATGAGATGGATATTCTTCATCATTACATTAACAAATGTAGATTGAGTTCATTCTGGTGAAACATTTATATGATTACCAGATAGCTCTGTCAACACACCTTATTAATAACTGATAAAATAAAGAAGCAAGAGAGTAGAGATATGTATGTTATGGTAGGGACTAATAATTTGTCGGAACCATCAGAGAGGGTAATGGATGAGTGCATAGAATTGATTAGGAATTTGAGTAAAATTAAAGTTAAGAGTAAAAATAGTTGGATTATTACCAAGACTTGACAAGAGATATATGTTAGATAGGGCTCAATTGAAAAAATTGTGTGAGATAAATGGTGTTGTGTTTGTGGATGTGTGGGATTTTTTTATTGGAAAGAGGAACTTATATAATAAAGATGGATTGCCCTTAAAAAAAAAGCAAGGAAGTTTTAGGGAGTTTGATATATAAAGAATATAATTTGGGAAACTTATAAAGGGGGGGGTTAAGTGGCAGTGTTACCAGAAAGAAGAAGAATGGATAGAATGTAAGAAATAATCAAAGGGTAGCTGATTTAGATGTGGAGAGGAAAATGGTCTGTAAAATTAATGGTAAGCAAGTTGCTTATAAATGTAATGGAGAAGAATGACTCAAAAGAATTTATAAAAGAGTAGTTAGGAAAGAAGAAAATGTTAAAATTGAGTATTTGAATATGCAAGGTGGTAGGAGACCAGAAAAGTGGCTAGATTTAAAGCAATTAAAAATGAAGAGCTTGAGGTATTAGCAGTAGTGGAAACACATCTAAGAGAAGGATGTATTCTGGAAGATTTGGTATGGCAGGATATAAATAGAAAAGAAAAAGGGGAAAGGGTGGTGGTATAGGAGTTATGTCAAAAAAAATAATTAAATGTTAAGAACATTTGTGATTTGAGATAAGGTTATGAAGACAAGAATAGATGGTGGTTATAGTGTATATAGCCACTGGAAATATAATAGAGTGGAATAGTAGCATAGAGAAGAATATACAGAGTTTCAAAGAAAAGGGGAAGAGAATAATGATTATAGCAGATATGAATGGGCATATTGAAGAAATTTATGATGTGTGTAATAAAAACGTACAGCTTTTGAATAATTTTTGTCAGAGAATTTGAGCATTGGAAATTTATCAAATATTTATGATGAACAATACACATGGTCTAGAAATAATATGTTTCACACAATAAATTATATATTAGTAGAGAAAATGAGAATTTATCGTGTTTGATAATGAAGAGATCATAATGTTTTTATACTAAAAATAGTTAGTAATGTGATGGAAAATAGTAATAAAAGTAGAAAGGATAATGAAAGAAGTGGATGGAGAGTGAATGATAAGAATAAGTTCGAAGAGTATAAAATTGAAGAAAGCATGAAAGAGTTGACTGGAGATGAGTATAAGGACTGGTGTGTTCAAATAGAAAAAGTAGCCAATAGGGTTTTAGGTGAGAATATTCAGAAGAATAAAAGTAATAGGAAGTGTAAAAGAGAGAGAAAAAGTGTGCAGAGAATATATATATATAAAAAAGTTGGCTAAAATAGATAATTATAGAGAATGAAATGGAATAGTAAATTGTTGGAAGATATTGATAAAAGTGGAAGAGATGAGAGTAAAACATTTTGGAAATACATTGAAAGAAGGAATGTAAGGGAGAGAGAGAGAAATAGTATAGAAATATAATGTAGCTCTGGAGAAGAATTAGACATAATGGATATAGAAAAGATGTTAAATGTGAAGGATAGAGTGATAGCAAACATGAAAGTACATAGTAATGGAAATATTAGATTTACAGAAAATGAACTGAATGAGGCAGGGAAGAAATTTGGAAAATGGAAAGGCAAGAGATTTGGATGGATGGGCAGCAGAGATGGTAATGAAATTAGGGCATAGGGCAAAATTAAAACTATTATCATGTTTTAATAAGATGGCATAGAAGGGACAATTTTCAGATAGCTGGAATAATACAAGAGTAAGAATATTATTTAAAGGAAAGGGTAAGGATCATAGAAAATTAAACACTTATAGACCGACAATAATAATGTCATTATTATATAAAGTTTTTGCAAATATACTGGCTGGAAGAGTTGCAAAATGGATAGAAGAAAATAATATAGTGAAAAAAATATAAGGAGGCTTTCAATTGAATAGGCATATAGGAGGTAGTTTATTTATAGTTACATAGCTTATGGATATCAGTAGTAATACAGGTAGACAGTTATATATCATTTTTATAGATATAGAGAAGGCATATGATAGAGTAAATATAAATAGAATATGGGTAAATTTAGTAAATTTGTGAATAAATGTATTATTAAGAAATTATAATTACTATATGTATCAATTAGGGAACATAGAATAAGTTAAAGTTAAAAATGATGTGGGACTAAGACAAGGATGCCCTATGTCACCTATTTTGCTTTTGTTGTATTTGAAAGAAATGTAGAGAGCAACAGAAAGACTAGGAAGAAGTGTAGAGATTCCATTAATAGATGGCAAGGGAGTATTATACATTGTCAGGTTTTTTATTTGTGGATGATGTATTTTTGTGCATAGAAAGAAGGGAAGATGTGGAAATTATGCTGAGGACATGTACAGGGGTGGGCAAAAAAATGTGGATTAAATTTAGTAAAGAAAAATCAAAAGTAATGATTAATACTGGGGAAAGAGAAGACTAAGAATTTTTATTGGGGGATATAAAGTTAATTGTGGTGAATAATAGATATACCTGTTAGGGAATCAATAATAGATATACCTGTTAGGGAATCATCTTAAGTAATCAGAGAAATTGCTTGGATGAATGGGAGAAAAAATTGATAAATGAAGCAAAAAAAAGAAGGGAGTGATAAAGAAATTAATGGTGTTTTCATATAATAAATATGACATAGCTAGAATTGTATGGAAGGGAGTGGCAGTAGCAGTATTAACAGATGATAATGATGTATTATGTGTTAGTAAAGGGTATTATATTACTTAGAAAAAGTACAAAGAGAAATAGAAAGATATGCATTAGATGCAGATGTGTGGATAGCAAAGGAGGCAATCTCAAGGAGAAATGGGATGGTCAAGTTGTTATTTGAGAGATGCAAACAGCAAAATGAAAATGTTCAATAGATTGCAATGTATGTATAATAAAAGAATAGCCAAAATAGTATTTATTTGGGTTATGAGTAAAGGGCAGGAAACACGATGGGTGAGAATGGTAATGCATTATGCAGAAAATTTGGATAAAAATTTATGTCAGTATACTTATACAAAAGGTGGGATGATTGTGTTAGGAGAATTGTTGAGTGTTATAGTGATAAGGAGTGGGATAAAAGAATAGATGCATTAATAAAGAATAGGGAGTTGTAGAGAGATTTAGAACTAGTATAGAGAGTAAAAAGAATTTAAATATATATAGAAGTAAATGGAATATTGGGTGCAAGCTAATTTATGATAATTTTCAAGGAAATTAGTTCACTGTTTAAAGTTCAAACGGGATTATTAGCAACATGGGAATATATACATAAATGGAAAAATGTGGGTGATTTAGTCTGCAAGTTGATATTTGGTATCTGTTAATTGAATGAAAATGCCTGAAAGCAGAAAGGGTACAAATAATGAAGTTATGGAAGAATAAATATGAAAAAAATGATTATACAGAAAGTGGGTCATTGGTTTCATGCTGGGTTTCAGAAAAGATAAGGGGGATTTTGATATAAAGGCTATGGAGTTGACATAGATTATGTTGTGGAAATGGGATTATGGGAAAACAGAGTGGGAAATGGAAAGGGAAGATAATGTTGCAAACAGGATTCTCTGGGCATAGTTGCTGAGGGATTCCTGATTCCATATAAGAAGAAATCACAATGCATCACATCACAATAACTATCAAGTAATTTTTGTAAATTTTGTTTATATATATCCTTTCATCACATATCTTAAAATTTCTATAGCATTCAAAACAAAGTAATGCAGTTTTTAAGGGGAAAAAATTAATTATTTTTAAAAAGTTGCCTATAATAACAATAAAAATTTAATTTCTGCTATAATGGCTTTTCTTCTATATATACATAGTGGGACCGAAAAATAAATGAAATTTTGTAATAAAAAATTGTATATTTAGTTTTAGATGTTGCACATTGAATCACTATAGTCTCTTTAATGCAATGCACTGATCTAAACCAGTTTGTCACTTTTCGAATTAGTCCAGAAACATAAAGTGATGCATTTTAATGCTTCTGTAATTTTCTTACCCCCAGTTTCAAGCTCACAAAAATGACACATTTTTTCATTCAAGAGATTAAAAAAGTGCATGAAAAGAGATTGAGTGAATACAGCTGATAGATAATCTGGATCATGCTGAATTTAATTAAAAAGTGTTTCACCCTCAAGGCTTTGAGAGATGACACTGTTGGGGTGGAGTTTGCACTCTTTTCTTTTCATAAAATGGGATGTTTACATTTTATCACATCATGTTTCAGAATTTGCAAATAAAATGTCTGACCTTTACAAAATAAATCTGAGAGAAAAATGCCATTTGTGTAAAAAAAAAAAATTAGCATTATTGCAGCCATTATAAAAAAAATCCACAAAAATGCAAAATGCATTTAACAAAAGAGTATGTTATGTGGCCCCACAGTTTCACACAATGATGTCATTTAGCAGATTGATGCAGAAGGGTAACTGCAAGATGTATATAATAGCTCAAGTATATACTATAACAGACATGCATACCAGTTGCAGTGATTTTTGGGTTCCTCATATGATGCATCTAAGATTAATTTGATTAGGAACATATTTTACTGTTTGTTAGTTTATTTTCTGTCTCAACAGAATATTTTTTAAATCATGGAGACATTGGTAGTAAAGTTTTTTTGCAGTATATTATTAATCATTCCAAATGCTTAAACTGTAATTAATTAAATGTCCAATTGCAAACAAACAGAAGTTAATATAAATGATTAGGTCAAAATGAAAAAGAAAGAAATATATTTTAAAAATCCGCAAATTAATTATTTATGTTTTTAGTTATATGGTATTTGCATCATTATTATTTTCAATCATTATCAATTCACTGCAATATGAAAATCTTTCCTAATTCAATCTATCTTCTCCATTTTCTAGCATTTCTTCTCCACATATTCCAACATACTTTTTTTTATTTCATTCATCCTTCTCATATGGGGTCTCTTTCTAGGTTTTTTACAATCTGTTGGAATCAAGTTCTAGCAATATGTCAAGCTGAACTCCACTTCAGTTTTTTAATTCTTTTATGATATCAGTATTATTTGCTTGTTCTCTCACCCATATATTTTGTTTTTGATGTATACTTGTTACTAATAACATGTATCTGTCACAGAGTCAAAACTCTCCATACAGTAGTCCCACTCATTGCAAGACAAAATAATCCATGGATGCATTCTAAGATCTAAGTGCAGTGTTCTCAGATCCAAGGCTCCTCACTGATGAAATCCATAAGCTAGAAACTAGTCTGGGGATATTAAATGAATAGACACTAGATGGGGATTTTATGCACAAACTTTTCTGCATTCGTGGATTACTCTGTTTTGGAATGAGTGGCACTACTGTATGGAGTGTTTTGTTTCTGTGAAAACAGTTTGTGTAAGCATAAAATATAGTGATCACATGATGAACATGCATCTATCCATACTTTGCTGTGTGGTCTGAAGTGTCTTTATTGCTATTCTGTCAAGTATCCAAATCTCAGATCCATAAGTAAGAACTCTTAAACCACATTTATTAAAAACCCTTTCACATAGGATATTTCTTTTTAATGTTATTTCTATTAAAAACACTCCAATCAAGTTTAATTCTATGATTAATTTCATCCATTATTTACTCATCTGCAATAATAATCTGACCAAGATATTTGTAGTTGTCAACATATTCTAACTCATCATTATCAATCTTTATTTTCTTTTGAGAAAATCCATTAAACATTACTTTAATCTTTTTAACATTTACCTTTAATCCTACTTTCTTACTTTCATCTGATAGTTCCTGCAACATTTCCTGTAGCTCTAAAGCATTATTTGCAAAAACAACTACATCATCTTTGTAATGACCAATGAATTGTATTAACACAGTGTCAGATTGTGATTATATTTAGAAGGTAATCATCCCTCCTTACTAGTGCCAAACTATAATATTAAACAATGATGCTAAATGCAAGGATGCTCTTGCCCCAGCCACAAGATAAAGACTATTACAAAGAAATGGATTTAAAATGGAATGATTTATATATTCACACTCTCACTTCAAGACCCTTAAGATTAGCCCATATAAGTACATTTGGGTTTTAAAATAAGACAGCCATTCTTATTTTCTCAAAGACCCTTTTGTGGTTGGGATGAGAGTATCCTTGCATTTAATATCATTGTTTAAATTTATAGTATGGCACTGGTGAGGAGATGTGATTATCTTCAAAAATACAACTACATCATCTGCAAAATCCAGATAACTTAAATAATCTCATTTAATTTTACTTTCCTTAACTTCCCATTTTAATCTACAAAATATTTCTAGCAAAACTGTAAGATCAATGTTGATCTTAAGTATCATTATGTAATTAATTATTGCTGTTACATTTTTATAAATATTCTTCAGAATATGACAATATCTTGATGATCCAATGCTTTAATAATTGAAGACATGCTTACAGAATCGAATGCCTTTTCATAATCAACAAATTCCAAAGCATAATGGCAACTTACATTCGTTGTTCCTTTCTTTAAATTCTTTCAAAATTTGGATATAATCTACTATACTAAAACCACCTTTAAATCCAGTTTGTTCTTTTGTATATATACACAGACATATATTGTGGTCTTATATTTGATCATATTCGCATATAATTTATTTTAGTAAATAAAACGAGAGTATACCATCAGTTCAAAGAAAAAGATTTTAAGCAAAAATGCGTTACGTAAGGAGAGCGTATCTGAGAAAAAGAAATTGAGATTTCAGTTTCGTAAAATTAGGAAACACCCCTTAGAAATAAAATGGGAATCGTCATAGAAGCGATTTAAATGAGAGTCACCGTCAAGATTTCTCAATTGCCCTCTTGTAAAACGTCTACTCCCCCCCATAAAATGTAATGTTTATTTACTAATATAATTTATTACTGCCAAAAACAAAATCTTTTGGTAGACAAAAACGCAATAACTGTCTTATCAATAAATAATAAATTGATAAAATAGATCAAATAATTTTAAATTATAATCAAATTAAAATGTTTTGATTTAATGTTTCATAAATATATGTAAACAATTTTTGCTATCAAAAGAAAGTATATAAGTTTTAGATGATAATTATTTTTGATTGTATTCTTTATTGTTACAGGGTTTTTAAGGAATAAATAATTAAACAGCAAAATAATAAATAATTTTAAAAAAAATACCAATTTGTATAGGAATTGAATATCATTACTAATTACGTTATTAATAGACCGATTCAAAATAAACACAACAAGGGCCTTTGTGCTACACTTTTTTGTAGATCTACAAATAGCTAACTTATTTAATATTTATGAGAGAGAAAAAATATATGCACATTTAATAATGTGTAATTCATTAAAAAAATTCACAGATATGCGGTGATTGTCTATTACAATTTCTTCATTATTCCTGAGCGATGGTATTTTTCGCTTCAATTTTTAAAAAAAAAAACTGAAATAATAACTTCTGGAAACAACCTATAAAGATTATACAAGCATTATTAATTAATTAAATTGGGTATTGATTTTAAAATGATATCCGCAATAGGTAAATAAAATTAGTATTTATATTCCCGTTCATTCAACAATTAATGTTTTTTTTAATTAATTAAATCAATTTTTTGAATTAATACGTCCTTTGTGGACCATCTATATAAAAGAATTTTCTTGAACTTTTATATAAAACCATTTTTCTGAATTTAAATCGAGTACTGATTTTGAATTGGCACCCACAGATAAAAGTTGATCTTTATTTCAGAGTGCAAGCCTAGGGTTGACATATCAGAGCACATGCCTAGATGTTATTGGAGAAATTATTCCAAAGTAGAATATAAATTGTATTCCAGGAAGGCTTAGGTGATCAAGATAAACAAGAATAAAAATATAACTGAAAGGACCGTATAATTGAGAAAGAGGGAGATGTTTTTTAATTTGAGTTATTGATGATGTTAGATAGTTTATAAAAACTAGGTTTCTCAAAAAAGAAACATCTTGGGAAGAAAACTATAAAGCCTTTGCCAATTAAAATTGCATCAGTGGTAACTGTGATTATAGGTAGTAAAGTGGATAGATGCAAAAGGGATGTGTGAAATCTTTATAGCTGTATGGAGAGGTATTCATTGCAAAGCTGGGCTAAACTTAGCAAAACTGGGAAAAGCATGATTAGATTTGCATAAAATATAATTTATTTCGCATGAATGACTAGAACACATTCGTGTAATGCATTGACATTCCAGGTATGTGAATATCAGATCTTTATGATATGAAGAATGATAGAATATTTCCGACAATCTTGAAATGGAAATAGAAACAAATATCATTTCTTCTGAAGTAGTATAATAAACAAGTCTTTGAATATATAAAAAATATTTAAATTTTTTTTTTATATATATAATGCTGGTGCTTTTATGTAAGCAGCCAACTAAAAGTAGAAAATTAACAAAGTAATTCAACTAAAAAATGTGTCATTTCATAAAAGCATTTGAGACCTTTTTAATTTTTATGGCTTCAAATGCTTTTAAGAAATGGTACATGTTTTTAAATTGAATTACTTTGTTATTTTTCTACTTTTTGGTCGATTATTTACATAAAAGCATTATTTAAAAAAAGTAATTTAATATTATTTTTTTACTTTTTAGTTATAAATAAAACATATAATTTCAATTTCAATAAAATAATTTTCTTCATCTGTCTCTTTTATTCATCTTCATTCATGTGCAATACTATCAATACAACATCGTTGCGGTCATTTTTCTATAAATGTCATTTTATAATCATTAAATATATATATAATTTTAATTAATTAAATTAATTGAGTTAAATCAATATTAAGAAATTTTTCTTCTACAAATATGTTTCTGCCAGATATATATATTATTTTAATTTAAGTATGTGTTAAATTAATATTAACAAAATTTTATTTTACAAATGTAACATTTCCATTGGCTCAGATGCTAAGGAGTTTTTTTTTCGAAGCATAAGGATGTGAGTTTGAGTTCTAAATAGTAATGGATTTTTTTCCATTGTTAATTAAAAAATGTGGACATACTGACAGAAACACAGACAGGACAAGTTAGTGTAAAAGCATTTAATAAGCAGTAAATGGAAATCTGAAGACAATTTCTTGAATAGAACAATTTTAAAAGCAAGTCATAAGTGAAGACCTAAAGGCCAACTTCTTGAACTGAAGAAAATATTTACTATAAAGACAAACTAAAATCATATTCATTGTTTCCAAATGTTATTTTTCTTTCTACTAGATGTTATGCATATGTTATGTAGTGACATAAATTGGCTATTCACCACAAAAAGTTTAAGATATTAGAATGCCTGAATCTTGAATTATGATATAACATGAGATAGTATGTTTTGTACCTCAACCCATGATGGAGCAACATGGTAACATTAAATTGTGTTTCAAATTGGGAAATACTGCTACTGAAATATTTGAAATGATTCAAACCATGTATGGTTGGAAATTTATGAGTCAAAAGAATGTTTTCAAGTGCTTTTCAAGAATTGTGACGACTGGGAGAGAATTGAAGATGATCTACAGAAGTACAAAATATATTGCCACATTTAATGTCATAGCTCATAGTCCAGATATGAAAATACCTTAAAATTTTTGCGATGAATATTTAAGTTATGTCACTACATAATGTGTACATTAATTCATAGATGGAGCTGCAGGAAGCTTGGAGATGGAAGCAATCACATTTTCACTCTAACAAACTATAGAAATTAAACAAACAAAAAAAAAAAAGTCTGTAGATGCAGAATCCCTCTAAAAGAATATTCATTGTTTACATATTACTTATCAGATGAGAAATATTGGCATGTGCTAAAACCTTAAATTATAATTCATAAGTTTTATACTGTGCTCATTATTTTTAATCATTCATTAATATTTTTTAAAATATATTTATGGTTAGAAAATATAATTATAATATTTATATGTATTTTATATGATTTGTGGTATGATTTCTAATCTATTGGAATAAAAAAAAAAAATGTAAAAAGAAAGAAAAGTTAATGAGAAGATTAGATTTTATGTGTATTCTTCAATTTCAATTTATTTCTGATTTTAAAAGAGAAAATCTCGTAATGGAATTCAGTTACTCCATGAAGCAATATTTATATAGATATATTCTAATCAAATATTGACATATATGTAATCGATAGATTATTCAGGATAGTATTCAAAGAATTGAGATATGTTAAATAAGACCATAGACTAATGATGACATTAACTAGTATGTTTTAGTATGGATTTGACGCCTACGTAATCTTTTATTTAGGTATTGAAAGGTTTGATTTACAGTTGAAATATTCATAATTGCTATTCAAGTTATGCATTACTTGTTATTTAAATCTTAATAGTCTCTTTTCTCGTCTCATCACCCTTTTATTTGAATAATAAGTGTGTGTGTGTGTGTATAAAAGTACAAATACATGAGATGATGATGAGATTAAAAATAATAATTAAGGAGAAATAATATTCGATATTGGAATAATTAAATATGTAATGCAATAATAGGCATTAATTCAATATTTTAAGTTTCATATTTAATAGAGTTTGAATTAAGAAAATAAACAAACGCAAATGATTCATAGGGTAGGTCAATGGTTATTATGGATATCATTCCATTAAAAGAAATCATTGGGCCTGCATTTGAAGTATATATTGAGACCAATATCTTCCCTGGGTTTTATCAAACTCTAGTGAAAGATGCATGCTGAGGATACTTTTATACATATGTTGAGATCTGGTTGCCATGCAACTAGTGTTTCAATGTGGTGGACACTTGGAGATATTTATTTTATGTATATTTGGAAGGTAGTTTACATATTATATATGTTATCATCAAAGTGTGAAAAGCTGACCATGTGTGACGTTTTTGAGCAAAGAATGAAATTTCAATTTTATTTTAAATTTTTTACATACCTTCCCTAGACAGTATATAAAATATCTAGGCATTTTAAAAAATGCCAAATAGTTTTCAGCAAAATATGAAAAAGTCTTTTATTGAAAAATGACATATGAAAATGTAACAAATATAAAATATAATAATATAGGGGATTTTTCTACTTAAAGAGAAAAGGACCAATGCAGAATTACTTGTTGCTACAAGATAGACTGAAATGGCATTTTGAATTGCACTTAACTGCTTTTTCCATACAAAAACATTTTAGATTTTGGCAGGTATACCTCACAAACTCTTGGCCACTACTTTTAGATTGAGCAGCTGACTGAAAAGCCATATTACTGTCAGGAATATCCTCAACCCTTAGCAAATTCTTGGGTCATAAAGTGAATTGGGATTTGATATAAAGTTGGTTTAAAATTCCTTCAGCAGTTTCAAGTCAGTAAATACCATCATCTGTCACACTCATAATAACTGCCCACAGTTTGTATGAATCATCCCATACTATGTCAATATCTGATGTAAGAACTCGCACAATAGTCCCCAAAGATGCACAAGATTTTTTTTTTTTATCAGAATCTATTTTCATTTGTTTGGTCTGTATTTCTAGTTTAAAAGCATTCTCAATATTGAAGCAAAGAATACACAAAACATTACTATCATAATCTTCTATGTTCTCACTTAGAATATCTTTATGCCCACCAGTCGCATGTCTGTCCACCACTGGTTTTCTACAAGCAGATGCAACAAATAGCATAAGTAGAAGCCTGTAAACATGCATTCATTACTACTTTTGTTTTTTCCATTGTGGAATACAGTATCAGCCATGTTTTTTGCTAGAGAATCTTTATCTTGGATAGGGTGATCTGTTTTTTGATGTATTGTTTGTACATTTTCTATTATTTTTTCCAGTTGCTTATTGATCTGTATGTCCTGTAAAACTTCTTAGGGTAATGAAGACATTATAAGACCCACTTTAGCTTTGCAACCAAAGAGAGCTTCATATGCTGTTCTTTTAATCCCAGAATGAAAATGTCTGCTTGATGACATTAAACATTACAGCTGAGAGTATTCTATAATTTACTAATTTTCATTTTGCCATTTTATAAAATGCCTAGGAAATGTGTGAAATTCTTAGCATTTCATACTTGGATATCCAATTTTTGTTATTATATATAACAGGAGTGGCCAAACTTTTATACATTGTGGGCAACTTTTTTGGTGAAAGTGTATCTAAGGATGATTACATTTTTTTTCAGAGCTTCAAACTAGAAACCAGAAACAAACATTATTTTTCACAGAAGTCCTGCTTTTTGTTTTTAGAATGTATTTATGAATTGGTATTTTTTTTATAAGGGCTTTTTTAAGTACTCACAAATGTTGATGATGTTTTTAAAAAATACTTACAAACTGATGATTTTTTTTTTAGAAGATATGAACTGTTGGAAGACATTTTACTATGACTACTATTAAATTACCTCAGCTCCCTCTAGTATTACAATTTGTCCATGTCACTTTCTAATATATTTATTAAATTACAATTTTAAATTACCTAAGAAAATTATTGTTTTAGAATTGTATTAAAATAAATAAACTAGATGCAAATTTAAAAAAAAAAAGAAAGAAATTATGTGGTTGACTTTCAGAGATATTGTGGTCAACATCTTGGCCACCCCTGGTATATAATGTCTAAGAATTGAATACATTTTTGGTATTCACAATTTGCTGATAACATATATATTTTAAATTTTTATATGCACTTAAGTTATAATATTATCTAAAAGAATTAGTAGATATCAAAAATTCTTAAATAGCTTATGATATGTATGTGTGCATCTATGTATATAGCGTTTGTGTTAATGTTTATTATATAAGTTGTAAAAGGCTTATTAAAGTTTATAAGTAATTATTGAGATTTTAAAGTAAATTATTTTAAAAGGTGGCCATAGTTGATGATATTGTATTATTTTTGAATAATTATACCGTATTGCCTAATTACTTTTACCTCATTTTAAGTAAATATCTAAATACATACCCAAATCTTTAAATATCAGATGACTTCTTTGATGGGTGTTTGATATGTAAATAACCTTATTTTCACTTTTTAGTAGATTGCAGATAAGTAATAAAAATTAATTAATACTCATAAAAGAAACATTCATTTGAAAATCACATTTGTATATATATCAAATTATAAAAACGAAAATCATATAACTTTACAATACTAGCCCCCCAAAAAAAATTTTTTTAAGTAAAATTCTTCAAAAACCATAGTTTCATCTATCAACAAAGAAACCTTTTCAAGTAAAAGATGCATACAACAAATATACACACAACGAAATAGCCTTCCTATCATTCCCTTAAAAAAAAAACAACAATTTCCTTTAAGATCAAAGGATCTCTTTGGGAGAATTGTGATGATAAATTTTCTTGAATCTGAGGCCATCAATCTTATGAAAGCATCCTTTGATGTTAAAGAAGTTGATTTTTTGAAGTGAAGTGTTCTCCTAACTTGGACCTTCCCAGAATGGCTCCTAACTTGGACTCTCCCAGAATGGCAAAACATAAGGTTTCACACTTCCGAACGGTAATAATGAAATAATAAAGCTAATAATACATACACAGATAAAAATAAAAATCATAACACCTAACAAGATATATTTCATGAATCGATAAATCAAAATTTGTGAGTCATATAGTCCTTATTAAATCTTAGTTCATACAGTTCAAGTACTTTCCTTCGTGCGGATATGGGTCTCTCATGGGAAGGCTATTTTGTTTTGTTATATATATTGTTGAATTTCACTTGAAAATATCTATTTGTTAATATGTGAACCCATGATTGTGGAAAAATTTTATTTAAATTTTTTTATTACATGATTTTATGAAAGATAAGTAGTGGGTCTTAGTACGGCTAATGCAAATATTATGCCTCAGCTATCAAGATTCTGAATAACCTAATGTGATTTTAACTATTCAGTAGCTAATTGAAATAGAATCTTTAAAAAAAAGAGAGAGATATATAATATTCATCTTAATTCATAATTTTCTCTAGAAATAGTACTTTATACATACATATTCGTAAATTGTAATACTAACTCACATTAGAATATATGCACATAAATATTATACTTGTATATACAAACATATATGCTTTAAACATAGCGTTGTAATGCATTTACCTTTTATATTATGACCTTGGGGATTTTTTTTTAAGATTCTAATCAATTTAAAATTTCTCTTTTCAAGTAGCGGATCCAATATTGGTCAGTAAATTGGTCTTAAACTATGGGGTAAAACTGTTTAATTTCTCTCGCTGGCACTTAGCAAGCTTACTGAGAAATGACATCTTCTTCATTGGTTTTATACAAGTATCTATTAGAAATTTCTTTATTTTATAATTAAGAGATCGTTTTATCTATATATGACCAGCTATTTTAGATTTATTAATAACTTTTCTGTAAATGGCATCTTCTTAAAAACTGTGGATATACATACAAGTGTAAATAAATAATATATATATACTGAGATCCATACATTTAAAAACAATTGTTAATTTCTATCTGAATCTTTACTTTATTGAGAGGAATAATAGTTAAAATAACTGTGAAACTTACATCTGTAGAATGATTGGCTATTTTTTTTATTGCAGTATGAAACATGTGATCTGATTGACTAGAATTTTAAAAATTAATAGGTGTCGATGTTTAATTTTGTCACATTTAATATTACGTAATATGGCTCTATGCCTTTGTTTTTTTTTTTTTCAAATAGACTTTGACAAAGGCAACTTACTGTATTCTACTCGTAACTAGTCTTAATTAAGATTGGAATTTTTTAAAAAATCTCTCCCCTAATCAAATGCTTAACATTTTTATCATTATTAATAGGGTTAATCAAACAATGGTTAAATATCTCATATAATTTACGGCTTTTAAAAATTAACTTGATTATACAAATAAAAGACCCAAATTTTTGTTTTATGCAATCTCGATAGGAACACAAAAGTTAACGATAAGCATTAATTAACCTTTATATAATATTTAGCTTTGCATTATGGGTAATTTAGCTTCAATGAAATTTCTTTAAACGTCTTTTAAATCATATTTTAGTAATAAAATAAAACTATCACCTTTAGAATGGATTACAGATTTGATATATCTACATATCTATCTTAAAAATATGTATGGGCAAAAAAGAAGAAAAAAGTTTACATATACAGTAGTTTGTATATTTATTTCGATAGAAGTCTCTTACGGAATAAATATACTTGAATATAAAAAAAAATAATATTTACCAAGTTTTATTTTAATTCAATAATTGTCACATCAACAATTTATTTACACACACACGAAATACGTATATTGGAGATCATTTATCTTTTTCACATGTGTGTGGTCATGTGTATCGGTTGTATGAGATGGAATCGATAGCTGAAGGGTGCTTGAAAGTCTGGGTTCAAATCCTCTAAGATTACATCTTAACTCCAAGTATATTAAATTATACTTGTATTCTAATATTACATGTAAAATAATACATTTTATTATTTATTGTAAATATATTATAAAGCCAAATTAGATATATTTCTTTTTACCTATTTTCCAAGTTTGGTTTCATTATTAGCTAATTAAAAGAAAATCATAGGAATTATTCAGCATCTTCTTATGCAGTTGTAAACTAAGACAAATCAGAATAAAAAAGGTGGAGAAGAGAATACATAGTCTTCGGTGGTGATCTTCCTAAGCGAGTGCTCAATTTACACTTACTTGAATAAATGTTAGAAGATTGCAATTTCTAACATCTTCGTTCTCACCTTTCACTAACATTAACATCTTAATGGCAGTCTTCCATTCGTCTGTCATATTAATTAAAGATTTTGTGTATAACGTTGCCAGCAATTTTTCTAATTCTTCGTCTACTTCTTTTGAACTATATATAATGAATTATATCATTTTCTGTATTTTTTATTCTTTGTATATTTAATTACATATGTCAACTTTTCATTGAAAATTATGATACTTCAAGTGATGAAATTGTGCGTGCACGAACTTATTATTATGTAATGATTTGTAACATTTTTCTCACTCATCATCTTCATCCCCGTTTTAATTATTGTGCCATCTTTTCGTTAGGCTGAAATATGTATGTTTTTTCTAATATCATAAAGTTTGATTTGCTTTTATTCTTTTCTATAGATTTCCTTGATATATATATTTATAACCTTGTTAACTATTTTCTGTACCAATCGGTAGAATTCTGAATTCTCAGTTCTTTTAAAAAAAAAAATTGAAAAATCCATTTTCATATTACTTCAAGTTTGCATCAATCACATTGTTTCAATAAAAAAAATTATTATTAAATTACTTCTAGTTGTTCCAGCTATTTACAACTATTTTTTTAAACTCAGACTTTCACACGACCCACTACTCTCAGTGCCATCTCATATTGCTGACTCACCTGATCACGCACATGTTGAAAAGATAAATAATCACCAATATACGTATTTCATGCTAAACCAGCAATCACCAGTTGGTCTAGATTACTATCCTCACACATGTATATAATCAGTGCTCAGCTTTATATTAAGATAGCCAATCTTCATACTTTAATGGACAGGCTTCAAACTAATAAATAATCACCAATATACGTATTTCATGCTAAACCAGCAATCACCAGTTGGTCTAGATTACTATCCTCACACATGTATATAATCAGTGCTCAGCTTTATATTAAGATAGCCAATCTTCATACTTTAATGGACAGGCTTCAAACTATTCCAACTCACAACTCTTCAGCCTTCCATTTCATTGAAAATCTGATGATGGACTGTTCAAAGCCGTTATTAGTGCCAAGGTTGTCATCCTACCCATGATGACATTTTAGTCATTCTGACCCCTCATGTACAGGAGAATAATCCATTTATAGATACATATGCGAGGGATGGGCAGACCTTTTACACACTATTTATATAAATTAATACATAATAGTGGGTCATGTGAAAGTCTGAGTTCCAATCCCGCATATGTTACATATATAAATGCAGGTTTAAGCCTGTACAATGTATTAACTATTTTTTTAGTAAAATAATTATCATATTCGATACTTTTTTCTGTCCACTTTTAACACTTTGGGAGAGGTGTTATCATAAACATATGACCAAAGATATGTGAAAAAGATGTACCCAAGATGCACATTTCATACTAACCCAGCACTCATCAGTTAGCACAGATTACTATCTTTTAGACATATCTTTACCATTGTTCAGTATATATAGATGGCTAATTATTACAGTTTAATTGATAAGAGTCAAACTTACCACCCTCACATCTTTGACACAAACTACTTGATGGAAGTATGTTAATAATTTTTAATAGTCAGTCATTCATAAGATAATAGATTATTTACTTAATGAATAATATTTCTGTAGTATAATTTTCATTACATTACTCTCATGGAAGTTAGGAACTGATTAAAGACATGTGTAAGAGATTGTGATCTGAGCCAACTGATGATTGCTGGTTCAGCATGAAATATGCATCTTTGGGATCATACATCTTTTTCACATGTCTTTGGTCATATATTTGTGATTACACTCTCCATACGATGTTAAAAAACAGGTGGAAATCAATCCTTATCTTACATGAGTATAGTGTAGTGAAAATTACATTACAGAATTATTATTCATTAATACATAGGGTATATGAGCATATACTTTCACATGACCCACCACTCCCCACTCAATCTCATAATACTGATACGCTTGAACACAAATATGTAGAAAAGATAAATAATCACCAATATACATATTTTATGCTAAACCAGCAATCATCAGTTGGTCCAGATTATCATCTCTACACATTTATGCAGTAAGTGCTTAGACATATATTGAGATAGTCAATCTTCATATTTTAATGGACAGGCTTCATTCCACTCCACACTCCAACTCTTCAATCATCCATCCAATAAAAAATCTGATGATAGAACGCTCAAAGGCTACCATGAGGCTGAGATTCTCGTCACACCCATGTTGACCTAAAGTCAATCTGACCCCTCATATACAGGATATAATCCATTTAACACATATACAAAGGATGAGGCAGTCTCTTGGCCTCAGGGTGACCTTTGACCATTCCACCATCGGATTTTCAATTGGATGGACGTTTGAAGGGTTGAAGTGTGGAGAGAATTGAAACCTCTCATTAAGCTATGAAGATTGGCTATCTCAATATATATCTGAGCACTTGCATATATGTGTAGAGATGATAATCTGGACCAACTGATGATTGCTGTTCTAGCATGAAATACATATATTGGTGATTATTTATCTTTTCAACAGGTATGGGTTCAAGTGTATCGGTGTTATGAGATTGAGTGACAAATGGTGGGTCGTGTGAAAGTATGTGCTCATATACCCTATATATTACATATATTGGTAAAGGTATATAACAAGCCTATATTTCAGTTATTATTCATTAAGTGGAAAATCTCTAGTCTAATGAATAACTAATAAAAATCACTATTTATAATGCTGCTTATCTTGTTTACTTGAGAGCTATTTCTAAATTTATTTTAGTGTTTTAATCCAATTTGTAAATTCTATTTTAAATTTATTAAATATTTTTGAAAGCTATCTAGTGTTATATTATTGTTCTTTTTTTTTTTCAAAATTTTGTCACTTTAGCTTTATATCAACATATACGACGTTACTAATTGATGATTACTTTCTGTGTTCAAGCATATTCCAAACTTAAAATACATATACTCCATTCTTTATCATCACCATCATCTTCAACCATTATCAGGCCACTGCAGGATGAAAGTCTCTTAAAAATATAATTCAGTTTTTCTGATGCATAGCCTCTCTTGTCCACATCATGCCAACAAATGTCCTTATTTCGTCTACTCTTCTCACACATGATCTCATTCTAGGTCTTTTTACAATCTTCTGGAACCCAATTTAAAACTTCATCTGTACACATATTATCATCTCTTCTAGCAATATGTTCAGTCAATTCCATTTTAGCCAACCCTTCTTATTGATGTCATATCTATTTATTCTCTCCATTATATATTTTATTTTTACTGTCTTTTTGTTGCTCCTAATGTATATCATCTCATACACCACTGAGTAAAGAAGTAAAGAAATATCAGATCCATTAAGAACTGGTAAAAACATATATTAAAATCTCTTTTTCAAATATCTATATTTTAATTTTATGATTTATTTCATTCTGGATGTTTCCATCTGTATTACTAATCTGGCCAAGTTATTTATAGTAGTCAACTTCTTTTAATTTCATGATTATTAATCTTTTTTTTTTTTTTCTGAGAAAATTTATTGAAGATTATTTTAGTCTTTAGTACCACGTTTTTACTTTTATCTGATAAGACTTGTAACATTTCCTAAAGCTTTGAAGCAATATTTACAAAGGCAACCACATCATTTGCAAAATGTAGATGACTTAAATAATCTCCATTTATTTTCATATTCCCATTTTAATCCACAAAAGAATTCTTGCAAAATTGCTTTAATAAGTTTTGGAGGTATAGAATCACCCTATCATATACCTTTCTCCATATTAACCTTTTTAGTAGCATCATGTAATCTAATCATTGTTGCTGTAGTTTTTATAAATATTTTTTAGAATATGACAATATTCTCTGTCTATATACAAATCCAAAGCATAACGACCAATCATACTCATTGATCTTTTCTACAACTTCTCTCAATACATGGATATGATCCACTGTGCTAAAACCATTTTTAAATCCAACTTGCCCTTTAGGTTTATTCAAATCCAAAATTTGCTGTAAATATAGTTATAATTATCTTGGTAAAGATTTTGCATAGATATGACAGAACACTGATAGGTCTGTAATTTCTAATATCTTTTATTATTACCTTTCTTAAGTGTGTATTCTTTCAATCATTGGATATAGACTCATTAAAAACCCCAATCAATACTTACAGACAGGTTAGTAGCTAAAAATAAGTTATATATCATGACTTAATTTAACAAGTTTGTAATTATGAAAACTAAAAAGCGTGCAATAGCTCTAACAAACGGTGCTCTTTTAGTATGTGATCTCCACAATTTTGAATTTCAAGAACAACCAAAAACATCATCGGACACATACTAAGTGATAAAAAAGTACATGAAAATGCAAAAAATTTAGAACTTGGGTCATGCAACTTGGAAAAACCCTCCAAAATGTGCACAGTAAAAAAAAAAAGCCAAAACATTTAGACCTGTGGTCATGTGATTATAATATCAATAAAAAGCAACATATATAAACCTGGAAATTTGACAAAACAGATATCAGATCACTTAATAAAGAAGAAAGCCAAATAGATCACATAGTAAAAAAAAAGCCAAAACGTAAAAAAAATAGAAATCTGGTCAAGCAAAACTTTACAAAATAGATATGAGATCACATAATAATAATAATAATAAAGACCAAAATGTGAAAAATTTAGAACCCTGGTCACATGACTATAATATCAATTAAAAGCAACACATATAAATCTGAAAATTTGACAAAACAGGTATGAGATCACATAATAAAAAAAAAAAGCCAAATAAATCGCATAGTAAAAAAAAAGCCAAACCATAAAAAAATTAGAAATCTGGTCAAGCAAAACCTTATAAAATAGATATGAGATTGCACTTAGATGTGTCAGATGATGTTTTTGGTTGTTTTTGAAATTCAAAATGGCAGAGATCGCATACTAAAAGAGCACCTAACAAACTTTATTGATCAATTCTGCAAGAGAAAGCATTTAAAAAATCTCTATCTAGGAATTATCCTTATCCTCAGACTGGTTTCATGCTTTTGGCATTCCTCAGTGAGGCGCTAGGATATTTCAGACACCAGATCCAAAACACCAACCCATAGCCAAAAGTTATCTGATATTTAACTTTTAAGTAGACAATCTGAAACTTTCAGACACTTATATGTCTTCAAACCCAGCTATCCTACTTAAATAGCTATATGGGGCTGAGAATTCTTCAGCCATATCTGATATTAATGGTCTTAGCAGTATAACATCACTTAAAACTTAAAAGCAAAAGCTATTTTAGTAGCGAAAAATGTCATATATTACGTAACTTAATTGAATAAGCTTGTAATTATAAAAACTAAAGAGTGTGCAATAGTTCTAACAAGTTTTATTGATAAATGCTGCAAGAGAAAACATTTTAAAAATCTCTATCTAGGTATTATCCCTATCTTCAGACCGGTTTGATGCTTTTGGCAATACCAACCACAATCAACAATTAATTGTTGTCAAGGCAATCTCCTTTTAACAATAAGGTTAGAATCCCACTCTTATTAATGGTCTACTGTAGTTATATAGACACTAAAGTTTGCAGCTTGACTACAGAGATTGAAATTATTGATTCAAAGAAGTTTAAATAAATATCTTTCAATGACATTTTTTCTATTTCCATATCAGGATAAAGGTTTCTCCAAATTTAATTCATCTTTTCTGATCTCTAGCTTCTCTTCTTCACATCAACTCTGCATGCTTCTTTATTTCTTCTATCCATCCATCTCACATTTAGTCTCTTTCTAGATCTTCTTACAATATTTTGGAATCCAGTTTAAGATTTCAATTGGCCATCTATTATCAGCTCTTCTAGCAATATGTCCAGCCCAACTCCAATTCAGTCTCTTAATTCTTTCAATGATGTTAGTAACATTTGTTTTTCTCTTACCCTTCATTTTTGATCTCTTTTTGTTACTCCTCACATGCATCTCTTCATACTTCTTCAAGTGGTCTGAAGTTTTTGTATTGCTCTTCTGTTAAGTGTTCAAGTCACAGATTCATAAATAAGAACTGATAAAATACATTTATTAATTAAAACCTTCAAATTTTCAAACATATAAGCATACCTCTTTTTAACATGAAGTTACTTCTACCAAAAGCATTCCAACCAAGTTTAATTCTATGATTAATTTTTATCTATTATGTCTGACGAAGGTATTTGTATTTAACTTCGTCTAACTCCTTATTATCAATCTTTATTTTCATCTTTTGAGAAAATCCATTGAACATTAGCAGTCTTTTAAACATTTATTTACTGCTTAATGGATCTTTATTTATTTTATATACAATTTCGTCTCAGTAGAAAATTTACTAATAGATTGCAATTACAATTAACAATAAAGTATCAGTTAGTGGTACTCTAACCCCACCTACACGATGGCCGCTATAGGCGCTGTTTCTGTGTTAGCACACAGAACATACAGGGTAGGGGCCTCGAAAGCAGACGACGCTTCTTCCAGCCGCTAGGTGGCGCTGTAGGTAGGGTTAGAATACCCAGTTAGTTTTATTGATTTCAGTCAAGTCTGAACTATCTTCAACATTGGGTAATATTTTAAAACTGCTTACGCATTTTAATTCATTGGAGTGTTTCTGAAAGTTACGAACATTAACCATTAATATTGTATTTCACAGAGGCAAAACTCTCCATACACTAGTGCCATTCAGTGCAAGCCAGAGTAATCCGTGAATGCAGGAAGGTTTGTTATTTGTAGGAAACTTATGTCTGCAACAAGAGATGACATCATGAAATTGTCCTACAACTATTATATTTAACCATCAAACATCACATGATCACCATTCTATGGACTTACACAATCTGTTTTTCACAGAGACAAAACTCTCCATCCATCCATTGATTACACTAATTTGAACTGAATGGTGCTACTGTATGGAGAGTTTTGCCTCTGTGAAAAACTATTATATTTATTGAATTACCCAGGAATTTAAATGAAGAATTGAGACATGCAATTAAATTTATGAAGAAGGGAAAATCTTTAGGTAATGATGGAATTATAATCAATATCTTAAAATAAACAGGTGAAGAAATATATATATATATATTTGGCAGAGATATGTAACAAATGTCTAAATGATAAAGATGTACTAGATAATTGGAAGAATGCAGTATTAATCTTTAAAAAAGGTGATAAAGAAAATATTAGAAATAACAGACCTATCAGTCTTTTATCAAATTTATACAAAATTTTTATTAAGATAATTACAAATCGTCTAAAGAGACATTTGGATTTCAATCAACTAAAAGAACAAGCTGAATTTAAAAGTGGTTTTAATACAGTGGATCATATCCAAGTATTGAAAGAAATCATAAAAAGGACCAATGGATATGACTTGTCATTATGCTTTGCGTTTGTAGATTATGAAAAGGCATTTGATTCTATAAGCATTTCTTCAATGATTAAAGCATTGGATTATCAAGGTATAGATCCAGGATATTGTCAAATTCTGAAAAATATTTATAAAAATGCAACAACAACAATTAGATTACATAATGATACTAGGAAGGTTAACATTGAGAAGAATGTAAAACAGGGTAACCACATTCCCAAAACTTTTTACAGCAGTGCTGCAATAAGTATTTTGTGGATTAAAATGGAAGTTAAAGGAATAAAAGTAAATAGAGATTATTTAAACTTTTTAGATTTTGCAGATGATGTAGTTATCAAACAATGCTTCAGAGCTTCAGGAAATGTTGCAAGAATTTTCAGATGAAATTAAGAAAGTAAGACTAAATGTAGATGTTAAAAAGTCTAAAGTAATGTTTAATCGATTTACTCAAAAGATGAAAATAAAGATTGATACTGATGAGTTAAAAGAAGTTAAGAACTACAAATACCTTGGTTAGATTATTACTATAGGTGGAAATATAATGGATGAAATTAATCATAGAATTAAACTTGGTTGGAATGTTTTTGGTAGAAATAAATTAATATTAAAAGGAAATATGCCTATGTGTTTACAAAGGAAGATTTTTAATATATGTGTTCAACCAGTTCTAACTTATGGATCTGAGACTTGGACACTTAACAGAAGAGCAATATAGAGAGTTCAGACCATCAAAGAAGTATGGAGAAATGCATGTTTAAAGTAACAAAAAGAGATTGAAATGGCAATACATGGGTAAGGGAACAAATAGGTATTACTGATATTATTGAAAATACTAAGAGACTGAAGTGGAGTTGGTCTAGGCACCTTGCTAGAAGAGATGATAATAGATGGACAGTTGAAATCTTAAACTGGTTTCCAAAATTTGTAAAAGACACAGAAAGAGACGTATGATGGATAGTATGAAATAAGAAAATGCATGGGCATGGTGGGGAGAAGAGAATCGGAGATGGGTTGAATTTGGAGAGATCTTCATCTGGCAGTGGACTGATAATGGTTGGAGATGATGATGACTTTTGAGATTCCGTTATGAAAATCGGTTCAGCGAAATATTTATTAATTTTTATTCAGTTTTCTAATTTCAACTGAAATGAAATAATGGTTAATCTTCAAAGTATGGCTTTCCATTTTTATTTAAAATGAATTCTATCCCACTTTTATTTTCAAATGTTTCTACCTCAAACAAAATGTATTTACAATTTTAAAGTATTTAATTATATTTCCTTCTAATTTACAAACCATGAGAATATAACATTTAATAAAAGATAGCTTTTTATACCCCTGCTATCTTTCTTCATGTGAAAATGAACTCCCGATATATCATTTGAATACAAAGCTTGAGTGTTTTTAGCACTTCTGATTTTTGATTATCAACTGTTGTCTAAGCTGACAACTTAACAACTTATGTAAAATAGAGACAATAGTTTTACTTTAGTCTATCAAAAGTTCAAATGAAACTAAAATATTCCCACATATACGATACATCTATAAATTCACTCTTTTAAGGATTAAAGAACAGAACCCATTGTTCAGGAACTTTCAGGATTTTGAGAAAGATGAAGATAATAGCGGTGTTTGACTCTCACACTCAAGATGAAAACCAAACTTATTAGGCTGATGCATTTAAGTTGGCGTGTGATTTATCATTTTTATTCACTCATATGAATAATAACGTCAATGACAAAAACGTGCAGAGTGAATATGTTGTAAATAAGAGTACCAAACTCTTCATATAGTAGTAGTGCCACCAAGTGCAAGCTTTCATAATCAATGAATGCAGGAAGATTTGTGCATAAAATGCCAATCTAGTGCCTATTCATCCAACAACCCCAAGCTAGTTTCTAGTTTGCGACTTTCATCAGTGAGTAGCCTTGGATTTGAGAGCAGTGCGCTTAGATCTTAGGATCTAATGCAACCCTTCAGCAGCCATCTTTGACCTATTTGATTAACTATAAAAGTTTGGTATCCTTACTAATAGCATGTGTAAGCATATGAAATGTTGATCATGTGATGAATATGTTACACTTTGCTTGTTTATTGAAGAATAGACTTTTTTGCTTACCAATTTTTTTTCTTGTTGTTGCAGAATATTACCAATATATATATATATCAGTGTTATGATATATATATATCAGTGTTATGAGATATGTATCAGTGTTATGAGATAGTGTGGAGAGTGGTAGGTCGTGTGAAAGTCTGTACTCATATACCCTATATATTACATATATAGACCCAGGTATATAATAAGCCTGTGTGTTTCAGTTAATGTCTGCCCATCCCTTGAATATGTATTAAAAATGGATTATGTCCTGTACATGAGCGGTCAGATTGACCTTAGGTCAACATGGGTGTGACAAGGATTTCGGCCTCAGGGTGGCCTTTAAGCATTCCATCATCAGATTTTCAATTGGATGGACGGTTGAAGAGTTGGAGTGTGGAGTAGATTGAAGCCTGTCCGTTAAAGTATGAGGATTGGCTATCTTAATATATATATATCTGAGCACTTATAGCATATATGTGTAGAGATGGTAATCTGGACCATCTGATGATTGCTGGTTTAGCATGAAATATGTATATTGGTGATTATTTATCTTTTCAACATATATGTGTTCAAGTGTATCAGTGTTATGAGATAGTGTGGAGAATGGTGGGTCGTGTGAACGTCTGTGCTCATATACCCTATATATTATATATATTTTTTGTAAAAAAAAAACATCTGCTAATTATATTGAAAGTTAAATACGAAAGAAAAAATTAAGGCAATTATCATAGATTAAAAAAGAATAGAATCAATTGATTGGATCTATTAAATAATTTCATGCGTATTGTCTTTTGATTTCTTTTCCACTGATCTTAACATTCCAAGAACAATGAAAGATTTTAAAAGTAAAAAAAATAATCTATTGCTTCGTATGAAGATAGAAACTTTTTTTTTTTTTTTTACATTGTTAATATGAATCATTTAGCTAAGAAATATCATTTATAAGATATTTGTGGATGTATGTTTTTTTTTTTTTAAAATACTGCAGTTATAAAAATTGTTATTCATTTCTTTCTAAAAAATATCCAATATTTTTAAGTTTTGATTACTAAGCTTCGATAATTAATCTATCTAGGATTATATTTTTAAGATGTGAAATTTTTGATGTTTTTTTTTTTGGAAAAGCAGATGATGAAAACTAAATACGATTCTTATGCCGATTTTAAAAGAATTACTTTCGCTGAGATAATAAATCCAATACTTCTGTTATTATAAATTTATTTAAACGCACATTGATTATGTAAGTAATATTTACTAAGGCCATAAACCTAAAGCGTGTGCGGTTGAAAATGCGAAGGTAGGGATCTCTACAGGTCTTAACCACAAGCTTATAAAATATAAATCACAATCTAACAATACGACTATTATATAAAACAGAAAAACATTAAAATAATATAAAACACTATTGCCAAGGGCTTTCAACTCGTTTGAGTCCTTATCAAGGCGGTATAAAAATCGTTATATTTTACTATAATAATATCTTCTAAGATAATATCAGTATTTATAAATAATATTTTTACTGCACATACTTGAACAAAGTTTAAAATATTTTCAAACTTTCAATTTATCTTTGTTATCAGTAAAATAAATAAATAATCGAATGTCATTATTATTCATGATTACATAAAAAATCCGTGTAACGAAGTAATAAATCTGGCCATAATTAAATTTTTTAAAGAAATCCTTAAAATATACGCTGTATTTTGCCTGAACTCCTGACAATTACGAGGCAAAGAGACTCAAAATCCACAGAGATAAAATCACTAAAAATGTCCGTGTAACATAACTTAAACATATTTATTTCAAACCAGAAAATTGAATACATATAACAATATGAATGAAAAATACATATTTGGTAAGATGCAATACATAACATAAATATAATATGTACAATATTAGCTATAGTCTATACCTATATTCTTTCGTTACATGAGCTCAGAGGCATACTTAACAACAGGGCTGCCATGTGCAGATTGTGCCGGGTGCAAAGTCACTTCATCACTGGGGTGCCGAGACACCAAGATAGTTGATAACTTTTATATGTAAATGAAAATGTTTACGTTTTCGAATCACTTTATTGTTAGAAATATGTTCTGAGTGTAAATATATTTTATTTAAATACGAGAGGACTATTTCTTTACTTAAACTTATTGTGACAAATGTCCAAGCTCATACACACGTATATACTCTTATTACTGGACTAAACTGAACAGGCTGACACTATTTTGTCATGATTAATATAAAAGTTAATGTAAATAATTAGATTTCCGAATCATGTTATTGTTAGAAACACATTCTGGTTGTAAATATTTTTTGTTTAAATATAAGAGAAATACTTCATGACTTAGACTTGTAGTGGCACCTTACATGAGCCTCGAATACTACATATAAATTCTACTATCGCACAAACCTATTCAGGCCGATGTCCTTTTGTCAATATAATTAATACAATTTATATGTAAATGAAACTGTTTAGATTTCCCAAGCACTTTTATTTAAATATCCTAAATTTATAAAGGGGGACCCAAAAATAACCGGAATTTTGTAATAAAAAATTGTATATTTATTTTTAGGTGTTGCAAATTAAATCGCTTTAAAAAGTATAGTCTTTTTAATGCAATGCACCAGTCTAAACCTGTTTGTCATTTTTTGAAGTGACTGGAAACATTTGCAAAGTGATGCGTTTTATGCCTCCATCATTCCCCTCCCCCTACTTCTAAGTCCGCAAAAAAAAAGAGACATTTTTCCATTCAAGAGATTAAAAAAAAAATCACATGAAAAGAGATCGAGCTAATATGGCTGATAGATAAGATGGGTCATGCAGAATTTAATTAAAGTGTTGCACACTTTTTGAGACATGATACTTTGTTGGGATGGAGCTCGTATTCCTTTCTTTGCCACAAAACAGGATATTTATATTTTACTGCATCACATAACTGTTTCAAAACTTGCAGATAAAATGCCTGACTGTTACAAATTAAATTTGAGAGAAAATGCCATTTGGAATAAAAAGAAGTCAGCATTATTTTAACTTTGGACTTCACTTGTGATGCTTTTTAGGGACGTGGTAAATTTAACATTTCAATTAAATCACTCATAAGCTTGTGATTTTATGAGATCAGCTTGCTTGTGATCTTTTTCAAGCATTACAGCTTTTTTCCTTGCTGTTTTCTGTAAACAAAAACAGAATTTCACATTGTTCGAACATTTCAGTCATTATAAAAAAAATGACAAATATGCGAAATACACTTTACTATAAAATGTGCTACGTGGACCCATGATTTCACATGATGATGTCTTTGGAAGATTGATGCAGAAGGATCCCTGTAAGAAGTACCTGTGCTCATACCCTAATACTACAAATTTATAGACACAGGTATAAATAAGCCTATGTTTCAGTTACTACAATAGATGCATAAACCAGAAAATAATTCTGGATATTTTTGGGTCCCCCCTCACATATAAAAAGTAACACATTAAAGCTTATTTAAAAAATACTGCCTCGTAATTACAGTAAATCTGCTTATGAGGAAATTATGTTTATCATGGATATTTTATAGAGTTTGTGTCTCATTTAGTCAAGACTCATGGTGAAGTAGCTGATTCTGGAATGTAAGATCATAGGATTGATTATCTTTCTCTTTTTTATTATCTTTTTACATTTTACTAAATAGCTTTTTTTATTTTTAAATGATATTATTTTTTTTATATGCCATATTGTATTTTTACATAGTTTATGAAGCAGCTTTTCTTTGTATGCTCAAATATTTAATTCTTAACAAATTTCTTGATAATGATATTATTTAATGTAATTCTCTTGATTATAAAAAAAGATACTTGATTTGCACTATTGATAAAGTCTACAAAATTTATCTAGTGGACCAGACCAAGTGTTTAATTTTTTTTTTATAGTTTTTTTTAATGTCAAAGTGTAGGCTGGGAAGCGAACCCTGGGATAACTGCTTGTAAGGCAGCTGTGCTAACCACTCGGCCACCAATGCGTGACTTTTTTTGTAGTTATCCAACATAGCCTATGACTAAAGAAAGTAAAGTGCAAGGCATTTTTATTTCTTTCTAAAAAATGTATTGAATAAACAATCTAAGTATAGAAATGTAAAATTTCTTCCCTTAAATAAATCCTGGCCAAATTCCTAATTGTCAAACTATATAATAAAGAATCGTATATAGTATGACTTAATTATTAATAAGGGTTAAAAAATAAAATCATCATGTACAAGATGACTCGCCCCCAATGGGGGTGGTGCCAAGCAATGTACTACAGTGAAACTAAAGCAAATATTGCCACTAGAGTATTACAACAACGATACATATACAATAGAATGTGAATTAAGGTTGAAGGCAATTCAATATTTGTAGAATATAAAATAATCACTGGCCACAGTTTCTGACCAGCTTCAGCCAAGATAAGGTGCACAGAGTACAATGATGTGAAATGCAAAGTGGAGGAAGCTTGTTTTATCACAGATGATCCCAAAGCAATCAACCGAAGAAATGCCTGCTTTACTATCTCTAAAAATGGGCCATTTAAACAATGTTGAATAAATTTGCATACATTACTGTGGCATCCACTAACTACTAGTGAAAAGAGCTATGAATATGGGAACATAGAATCCCCAAAAGTGCTTAGTTTATCAATTGTTATGCATAGCTTCATTAATTGTGTATAAAATGGAAGCTTAGTAGTAGAAAATGTACACAGGTCATATGTGAGAGAGGTTCTGAATTAAAAGAAAAAACCATTTTGGCAAGTAGATACTTATAGAATGAAAGAATCATATCAACCATATTATTTAAAATTGGCATAGTTTGATGGTCCTAATATGTCAATAAATAATGGAAGTATGAAAATTTAAAATATCACATCATATATATAATTAATTATTAATAGTGGAATAACATACACATAAAAATTAAATAATAGTATAAATATTTTATTATTGAAGGAATATGACTTTATTAATAGAAAACATGAATCAGTTTATGCATGAGAGAATTTCAGTAGGTTTTCAAACAGACAAGAATGATTTTTAATGAATTGTTGACATACAGGTTAAAGATGATGTACATATTGGCAAAGAAGTCTAAGAATTATATCAGCTTTTATAACTATTGTATTTCAGAAAGAGTAATGGAGACAAACCAGACTCTATTTTTTGCTCTCTACATGGGATGGAGTTCCGAAGCGAAGCATTCCAAAGAATCATACTGTGGCTGTAGATAATACCTTTAAGATAAGTAAACTAGAAGTCTATCCAAGAAGAAGCGGAGAGCAGTGTAATGTTTTCATGATCATGAGTGATAGTGGAGAATTTTTTTTTAAATATGCTAAAAACACTTAATATTTTATTAGCAGATATTTATCTTTTACTAGAAATTTTGCAGGATTGTCCAAAAAATAATATGAAAACTTTTAAAAGAAATAGGTAAATTGAAACATTTGACATGATCTAAACTGTGTATGGTGGTTAAGCTATACGTCACAAGAAAGTTCTCAAGTATGCAAAATTTTGCAACACAGGGAGAACATTGAAGATGATCTATGAAGATAGTACACTCACATTTCATGTCAAACTCATGAATCGGGCATGCTAGCACTATAAAAATTTTTGTGGTAATAAGATGGCTGTATGTTTATATGTCATATTAGTCATATCAAAGAATGAAGAACAGAGTCTGAGGAAAAAAAATAGAACCTCAATAAGAATGATTTGAGAGAGGAAGAAACCAATTAAGCTACTAAACACATTATAAATAAAGCTAGAGCCAGAAAAAAATTTTGTGCATTAAATTGTACACTTTCAAGATTAGAGGAAGGAATGCTGTGTACACACATGCACACACACATATATTATTTATTAGGGAATAAAGTTATCCAGAAAAGAAAAGGGCTAATTAATTATGCAGAAAGAAATAAAACTTAATGGAAATAACAATAGACTAATTTTACATTAATGAAAATTATTTTATGCGAATTAGCCAAAGCGATAAAAGAGTTTGCAGAAGAATTAAATAGTTAAGTTTAATGAAGTCAGTATGCAAAGTTGTCAGTGCAGAGTGTAAAGTAAAGGAAGAAGAACAACAAAAGTAACTAGTGGAAAGTTAAACTAGAAACATGAAGTTGTTCTGGATATGAATAAAAAAGAGCTCTAGTTGAGAAATCTAATTGGACTAACTCTGATATAATGTGTGTAAGTAGTAAGGCGCATACAGGAAAAAAGGTTATAGAGAATTTATATATGTAAATCTCTCAGAAGAGAATCAGTCACCTTTTCACTGAGAAACATTATATATATAATTATAACATCCTAGTCTAAATTCACCATACAAATGTGAGATGTGAATAGTATTAATGTATTCAAGATTACTGAATGCAAAGAAAAAATTCTACGAATTAAACAAAGTATTTAATTAATTACTAAAAGAATAACTTGATACATAAGTTGGCTATTTATAATTTAGCCTATGAATATAAATTAAAAAATATATAATTCTTAATTAAGAACAATGAGTATAATCAATATTTGTCCTCGTATTTAATATTTACAGAATAATCTTTAATAATAATCAGCTTTTTAAGCTAATGCACATTCCCGCTTTGTGTATCTTAACAATAAATGAATACTTAAACGTTTGGGTTGAAAGAATAGGTGGATTCATTCTATTCTTTCACAAAGACTTTATCTTGTATTGGAAAATGAGAGTATTCATTTACTGTAAAGATTCACAAAGCACATGTGCATTAGCTTAAAAAGCTGATTATTAGTTAACTACAATTCAAAAACATCGCGCGCTATATAGAATAATCTTTAAGAAAATTTATAATTAAAATAAAAAGAAAGATAAATGATCACCAATATACAAACTTCATGCTGAACCAATGCTCATCAGTCTGCCACACACATATATAATCGGTGCTCATCTTATATTAAGATGGCAAATCTTCATACTTTAATGGACAGGCTTCAATCGCCTCCACACTCTTCACCTATCCATACCATAAAAAATCTAATGATGGAATGCCAAATCCCTTGTAATGTCAATATTAGTCATGCCCATGTTGACCTTATGTCAATCTGAATTCTCAAATGTAGGACTTTGTCCATCATACTTGCATTTAAATATTACAAATTCAGCTTGTATCCTGCCCATCCCTCTTCTGCGTATTTAAATGGACAAGATCTTATAAATGTCAGATTGACTTAAGGTCAATATTGAATGACAATAATATTGGCATTAACAAGGTATTTGGGTATTCTATCATCAGAAGCCTGTTTATTAAAGTGTGAAGATTTGCCACTTTAATGTAAGCTGAACACTGATTATAAATGTGTGGGAGTTTGAAAGTTTATGTTTGAACACTCAAGGTATATAAATTATACTTCTATTTAAACATTAAAAAAAAAAAACTAAAACAGGCAAAACTCTCCATACAGTAGTGCCAGTCAGTGCAAGCCAGAGTAATCAAGGGATGCCAGAAGGCTTGTGTATAAAATCCATATCTAGTGCCTGTGGCCTTTGTCATTCAAGAACTTTGGATCTGAGAGCACTGCAGCTAGATCTTAGGATCTAATGCAATCCTCCAGCAGTGACCTTTTATCCCTACTTAACTACAAAACTATGAGAATTTGAAAATACAGTAATATATCCAGTCCAAGCTCATTAGCTTATATAGTCATATAAGTGTGAAATCAGTTCAGTACCCATACATTTTGGTGTCTTTGGTTTTTTAATAATTATAGCCACCATTACCCTATATGACTATATCAACTAATGAGCTTGGATTGAAAATATTATTGTGTTTTAAATTTTATTCTCATAGTTTTGTAGTTAAGTAGAAATAAAAGGTGGCTGCTAGAGGGTTGCACTAGATCCTAAGAACTAGGTGCAGTGCTCTCAGATCCAAAGCTCTTCAGTGACAAAGGCCACAAGCCAGAAACTATTCTGGGGATATTGGATGAGTCACTAAATAGGGATTTTATGCACAAGCCTTCTGGCATCCATTGATTACTCTGGCTTGCACTGACTGGTACTACAGTATGAATAATTTTGCCTGTTTTAATAAAGTTAAAAGCAAGCATAAGAAATGGTGATCACGTGATGTTTAGTGGTTTGATACCAATCCTGCCTAATAGGATAGTGGTGGCTATGGTTATTAAAGAACCAAAGACATCAAAATAAATGGGCACTGAACTGAGCTCAGACCTATATGACTATATAAGCTAATGAACTTGGATTGAAAATATTATTGTGTTTTCAATTTTATTCTCATAGTTCTGTAGCTAAATAGAGGTAAAAGGTGGCTGCTGGAGGGTTGCATTAGATCCTAAGATCTAGGTACAGGGCTCTCAGATCCAAAGTTCCTCACTGACGAAGGCCACAAGCCAGAAACTACTCTGGGGATATTGGATGAATAGGCACTAGATAGGGATTTTATGTACAAGCCTTCTGGCATTCATTGATTGCTCTGGCTTGCACTGAGAGGCACTACAGTATGGAGAGTTTTGCCCATTTTAATAACTATTAAGAGCAAACATAAGAAATGGTGATCATGTGATATTTAGTGGTTTTAAAAAAACTGTTTCATAATTAAAGTTTTGGAAGAATAAAAAAAGTAAATAAAATTTATATAATCTGAAGAAGTATATTAATAAAAATGATCGCATACATCTCCTTAGATATATATAAAAAAAAAAGGCTGATACCATATAAAATTTATTAGATTTATAAATTTTTATATATATTTTTAATTATTTACATTTGTTTTTTTTGGATCATATAATTGAAGTAGTATATACTGATACAGTGTATATAGCAGATTTTTCTTATCAGTCCGATATGTAATGTAATAGTAATAAAATTACTTGCATTCTCACAATTAGATTCTTCACTTGAAATATTTTGGTAATAGTACACCCTACACTAAGACAGAAATTGCGCTTTGATCTGAGGCGTAAAGTCGAATTTATCAGTAAACAATATCTCAAAATTTTCTTAAAATATGTAAAATCTTGATACTAGATTTCAAAGATCATTTAAATATATATATTTTTCATGTGTCATAGAATTGGCCGGGAAGCGAACCCGCTAACCCGGGACAACTGCTTGTAAAGCTGCTGTGTTGACCTCTTGACCACCAACGCTTGACTAAATAATATATGTGTGTAAATATATGTTTTGTGATTTGCAAAATTAAAACCACAAATTATTACAAACAACAAACAAAAGATTCGCAAATATTTAATTATTCTCCACAAAACCTTTTTTTTTTTTACATTCATGTAATTATTTTGTTTTCTATCTCCTTGAAAAAGATGGATCAAGGTTTCATTTTAAGTGGTAAGATTGTAATTGGAATTCTGGTTCGTCTCTTCCCTACTCTCGATCAACGTTTAATTCTATTACCTAGTACAGGGGTCCCCAACCTTTTTACACTTAAGAGCACATTCTACAATACCGGCCAGATGTCGGGCACCATTTATTTTTTCAATGTAAATTTATAGTTGGATATTGTTAATAATACACATAATGTACAAAAAAATATTTACTTCAAAAATATAATTTTAACATATAATTAACGTTTATATTTTTACACTGTAAAAGTATAGTGTGCCCTACAATTTGATTACAATATAATACAATAATTTATAAGAAATTTTAAAAATTAAATTTATTTGTATCAGATAAATAAATTTTTATCGTGTTCGGATAGCGGCGGGCACACATAAAATGGTCTTCGGGCGCCATGGTGCCCGCGGGCATAGGGTTGGGGGCCCCTGACCTAGTATGTCGAAAAGCACCAAGCGGTGCGGACGAATAAAACCAGTCTCTACTACTGATAATATTTCGTATTTGTATATTATTATAGCTCGAAAGATGTCATATTAAATGCTTGCTTAGATGTAAATCTTAAATTAAAAAAAAAAGATTTAAAAGAATAGTCACGAAATAAATTAAGTAGATAGAATAGAAATATGAAGGACTAAATGGGATGGAAGGGGGGGAGTTATATTTTTATTGTGATGGAGATTTAAGATAAAATTCCTAGATGATTTTAAGAGCGTCTAGAGTTGCTTATATTCGAAGAACAAAGTAGGAATTAGAAAACTTGAAACAAGACAGTCCTGGGTGATATTTGGCAACTATCAGATATTTAATGATAAAATATTACAACTTTATGCATATCTCCAAAAAATAGTATTTATTTTTTTTAAATCACTTTATTCACACCTTAAAACATCCATACGTATATGTATTTTGATACACGCACACCTACATGGTTGTTAGCACACATTCAAACGACTACCTTAATACTTACGAAAGGGCGGGAAGGGGGGTAATAATAGTTTTTAATGCATTCCTTAGAGTATTCAAAACAATGCATTGTAGACTTTTATATAATATCTGGGGTTCTTTAAAAGTTCGATTTTTCGGCATTGTTCTTTCAAAGAAAGGTTTAATGTCATTCTAAAATTAAAAATTGTGCCAATATTTCCTGTAAAGAGCACGACTATTTTTAATTTCCTTTTTTATGTAAAAGAAAGTTTATAAAAAAAGAGCGCCGTTTTCACGTAATACTTAGTTGCGTTTAACGAAATGCTTACAACCCCTGTTTTTGAAAATGAACGGAGGCCGAAATATGGAACACGATCACTTGTTGTATCCAGCTGCGTTATTGCTTGCCGAGTAGTCCGTTTCATATTAAATAAATTGCTTTAGATAACATTGCAGTTATTAATAAATAAAAAGCTCTGAAATTTTTTTCATTATTTAATTCTTCATTCCTTTATTTAATTTGGATTTTACTGAAAGTGAAACTTGAATTAGTGCGGCGAGAGTCCAAAAGATTTTCAGCTAGAAAACAATCATGGAGCAATTGGTACAAGCAATTCGTCGGACAAGTAAGGTTGCTTCTGGTTTCTTTTTTAAAATTTAAACAATAACAAACATATTTGCAATTTTTATAATACAGACACCAAAAAGTATATTATGGGGTTGGAAAATGTAAAATTGCTAACCAGCGTATTAATTTGTTTATATGTATATATAGAGTATATAAGGCGGATCTAAATCGTTTTGAATTGATGAATGGTGTTTTAAGTTACGACTGAACGTTAAAGTACGTCAATATTTTATAACTAAATCTTATATTTTAAAAATGCATAAAAACAATTTGATTTTATAAAATTTATTCATGAATTTTGTTTTAATCTATGCTAAAAGATTTATAATGGGGGAGGTGGAATTTTTTAAAATTTACTCTGACAATTATATTTACTTTTAAAGTGCATACATATTATTTACTAATTATTAGACTTCATACTTATATACTGTTATCCTTCGTAGGTTTAAAATATATTATGCAATCTACAGGTGGTTACTGGGTATTGTAGACCTTTCATATTCATAAATTTGCAAGAAATATTATATTAATACTTTATTTTTGAAAAAAAAAAGCAAAACAAAACAACAAAACTACTTCGATTAAATATTTAATGCATTATCGATTATAACATTAACAGAAATGGACTTGCACACATAATAAAATTTTTAAATCATGTAAAGAGGGCCAAATGTATACCATAATGATGTAAAAAGATGTCGGTTTGTGACGAAACCGTAGTCGTTAATGTTAATGATTTAATTCTAAATGAGATGCTGGAGTGAATTTGTGTTAAGATGTATCAAGCAATGTTAAATATCACCTATATTGGTCAAATGTTATAACCTTATTATAGCACTCTAACTGCCAAAACTTTTATGTGGAGAACTCAATACATTTTTAATAAATAAAATGGATTTTAGATTTTGAATAAACTAATCTACAATAAATAATGCATAATCGTTCAACTATTTTTTAAGAATAAATATCATAACCCAAAAGAGACCATGGAAAAAAATTATATGTATACTTTATTTACAAAAAGGAGTTTACTTTTAATTAAAAAAAGACCATATGATTTCTCTCTGAGACATGCGTCAAAGTAACCAGAGCAAATTCCTAATACCTACCCTATAAGTTTTTATTGTTACATCTATTATATTCTGAATACTCCAATGGCAATACATCATGAGTTGGTCTGTTTACCAAGATATGCAAGCTAAGTTTATCGACTTTATTCCTGAATTCAAACCCCCCAGATACCATGACTTTCATTCTCAAATGCCTGATGATTCTTGACTGTAATATCAGTTGAGACTTTTGAAGCATTGAATGTGTATGTGCATAATTACTTATTTCATTTGTATTTAAGGATAAGCGACTATAAGTTGTATTTCTCATATCCTGGAATCAGCCAAAGGAATGATTTGAAGAATGAAGAGAAAAAGTAATAAAAATCACTGGGTTAAGAATTTAAATTGATATTAAATGATTACATTTTGATAGGCCACCCATAATTGTAGATAACTTTCAGATGAAGGGGAAATTGCAAGAATTAGAAGCACTGTCTAATGTTTGTAAAATTAGAAGAAAATATGAAGAGATATTTGATTTGAAAAATCACACGCAATTGTACTCCTAAAGTTACACATTTTGGAAATACAACTGGAATGGAATTCATTATAAGTAAAATATTGAAAATAAATATTGGAGGGAATTGATAAATTATAAGATGGAGTAGGACAAATATTTCCTCATCTCACTGGAAAGTATAAAAAGCAGATACTTCCGGCTAACACTTTGTTAAATTCATATTGCAGTGGAATGCAAGATTTCTTTATCTCTCTCTTTCTATATGTTTGAATTGACTATCTACATTTTAAAACTACCATGGGATATTTTAATATTTGAATTGGGAAACATTTAAAAGATGAAAATGCTCCAAGATGAGGAAGCATAAGCCTTGGGGAATTTTCAGAAATATTATATACTATAAGTACTATATACTATAAATTCTTCTCTCTTTTTTTTTTGAGAAAAATTGAAAGAAGAAATTTATCGGAGTTCACGAGAAGTTTGGGTACTGGAAGAAACTGATTAGAGCTTAATCCAAGGATTTGAAATACCCTACCACTGCATCGAGCCATAAATAGAAATAAGGAAATGAGAGCAAAAGTGTTTAAATGAAGACACATCAGAGGATAATTTTTTTTTCTAACAGGAATTAAGTATTT
This sequence comes from Epiperipatus broadwayi, assembly GCA_028023455.1. NCBI lineage: Eukaryota > Metazoa > Onychophora > Udeonychophora > Euonychophora > Peripatidae > Epiperipatus > Epiperipatus broadwayi. Next base: position 2,105,153 of record JAQFVV010012528.1, read on the forward strand.
CAAGACTGTAGGAGATTCTACACAGGAAATGATAATTACTAAGGTATAAAAGATATGTATATATGAATTTAAGTTAGAAAGTACAAATCTGTTTAAAACGGTAATAAATTTTGAATATTGAATTCAACTTGAATGTGATTCATAAGAAGATAGAAGATGCTTTACCATAAGTAAACAGATAAGAGGGATAAAAAAACATCGTTTTACTAATAATTTATTTGCACGACAAGATGATTTATGAAGGAAAGTGTAAACCATTTAGAAAAATTGAATATCTGAAGATTTATTGGGAAGTTAATTACGCCATAAGATAATATAATTGTGGAATAGCTAGGAAAGCTATGAAAGAGATGCTTATTAAAACTAGGGAAGATATTATGAAATGGGAGGAATAATTTTACAGCTATATACGATGAAATCTTTTCGCATTGTTTCTGATTCTTTCATTTTCTGTCATCTTCTATCCTTTTTCATTCAATTAATCAGAATTATAGAAATAACTGTTTATTTCAATCAATTGTTGGTGGCCAAGTGGTTAGTACAGCCACCTTACTACAAGCAGTTGTCCCAGGGTTCGATTCCTGGCTGACTCTTTGACATATATAAAAAAATCCGTTTATTTCAGAATCCAATGCTCCTTTTATTGGTTCACATATTGACAAATTAAGACCCCAACATACTATTTTATCACATTTTTTTAATAGTTACAAATAATATTACTCTGTATATATATATAATTAGTTTTTTAATTACTGAATAATATTCATAATCTCTAATTACAAGTAGTAGTACATAAAAAAAGTATATAGAATATTATACATTTCTGGAACATTTTTGTGATCTCATTGCAAATAAATTCTTTTTAAATTTTTTTTTTTTTATATGTGTAGGATCTGATTTAAAAATAAAGAAAATAATTTCATTGTCAGGGAATAGTTAATTAGAATTTTATTTATATTTTCAACTGCAACTTACAATAACATTTTCATGTTCAAAACAAATAAATGGCCTGAATGCCAAACTCTTTTTCTCTCCACATGGAAATGTTTTAAGTGTTGGGTCTTAAATTAGAAAGTCATTGCCACTAATTAAATAAGTTTATTGTTAGAATTTGAACCGTTTGAGAGAAAGTAAAGAAAATTCTGAAAAGAAATGTATTGATGTCACACAAAACTGTAATTTGAATTGAAACAAATGTCAATGTAATTTTTAACTTTTTTTATATTATTTATAAAATTAAATAAAAACAAAAACATGACTGATACAAGAAATAAGTGATTTTTTAAAAAATATAATTACTATGATATTGAAATATAATATACATATATACGTGATAAATATTTTAAACATGGGGATTCTGTATATAATGCAAGTTAAAAATCTGCAGTTACAATTAATATTTACAATTAGACTCCAGGTATGCGAAGAGTGCCTGTATTTCAAATATTTACACATTAAGCCTGTATCCTGCCCATCGCTCTTCTATGTATTTAAACGGATAAGGTCCTATGCATAAGGGGTCAGAGTGACTTGAGGTCAACATAGGCATGGCAATAATATTGGCATCAGCATGGGATTTGGGCTTTTCATCATCATATTTTCAGTGGTATGGATGGCTGAAGAGTTGGAGGTTGGAGTAGATTGAAGCCTATCCATTAAAGTACGAAGAATTTGCTATCTTAATATAAATTGAACACTGATTACATATGTGTGTGGAGACGCTAATCTGGACCAACTAATGAGGGCTGGTTTAGTACGAAATATGTATATTAGTGATTATTTATCTTTTCTACATGTGTGTGGTCATGTATTAGTGGTATGAGATAGTGTGGATAATTGATAGGTACTTGAAAGTCTGAGTTCAAATCCCCTTTAGGCTCCAGGTATGTGAAGAGTGTCTATATTTCAAATAGTTACAATCTTACTAAGCTAGTAGACAATCAAGATTAGCTGTGCATGTTTGAGAAAAATAGTACACATTAGGGCTATGGTATAATCCACCACATTCCGCAAACAATTAGGGTGGAATTTTTTGAATTATATTTTGTATGTATATCAATGAGAAATTATTAAATTGTTATTTATAAATTTTGAATGGGTTTTTGATACTGATATTTGCCTATATCTATCATTTATTTTCTGCAGTATCAAAAAAACATGGATTTAGGTAGTTGTAAAGGGTAATTAACAAAATAGCATAAGTAACTATTAGGATAGCATCATTCAAAATGCACTGTGATTTAAATGAAAAGTGAGACATAATTAAATCCATGATGTGAGGAATCATTATAAATGTTCAAAATTAAGCAGGTGAAAAAATGGGGAAATTATTGGCCAAGTTATTCAGTGAAATGTCTAAAGAATCTTAAGGATCTCGGTTCAAATCCTATGCTAGTACTGTCACTGGTCAGGCCAAAAATATCTGAAGAAGAGAATAATATCTTTCAAAACATTGGGCATATACTAATCTGTTTGATGTGCTACTATTAATAGTTGAATGTAATTGAAAAAATTAAATCAACTTAAATTTTTCTAAAGACATTCAATACTTAATAATAAATGATGGAATATTATCTTTCAGAATTTCTTCTCTCACATTCAGTTATCTACCAAAAGGCAAATTTACCATATAAAAAACAAGACATTTATTTTTTAGTTATTACTTATTAAAATAGGCAAAACTCTACAATGAATGCAAGCCAGGGTAATCAATGAATGCCAAAAGGCTTGTGCATAAAATCCTTATCTAATGCCTACTCATCCAATATCCCCAGACTAGTTTCTGGCTTGTGGCCTTCGTCAGTGAGGAGCTTTGGATCTGAGAGCACTGCATCTAGATCTTAGGACCTAATGCAACCCTCCAGCAGCCATCTTTTATCTCTACTTAACTACAAAACTATGAGAATAAAATTGAAAACACAATATTTTCAATCTAAGCTCTATAGCTTATATAGTCATATGGGTCTGAAACCAGTTCGCTACCCATACATTTTGGTGTCTGGCTCTTTAACAACCATAGCCGCCACTATCCTATTAGGCAGGATTGGTGTTAAACCACAATATCACATAATCACTGTTTCTTATTCTAGCACATTACTGTTATTAAAACAGGCAAAACTCTCTATACAGGAGTGCCACTCACTGCAAGCCAGAGTAGTTAATGGATGCGAGAAGGCTTGTGCATAAAATCCTTATTTAGTACCTACTCATCCTATATCCCCAGACTAGTTTCTGGCTTGTGGCCTTCATCAGTGAGGAGCTTTGGATCTGAGAGCACTGCATTTCCTATGGTACTACTGTATGGAAAGTTTTGCCTGTTTTAATAATAGTTATGAACAAGCATAAGAAACATTGATCATATGAAGTTATTACTTCATATACTTTCCAAAAAGTCATATATATTTTCTTCTTTAAGCTCATCAATCAACTTTCTTTCATATTCTACTTTTTCTTCTTACATATATCACAGTTTCTTGCAATTTTCTTTCATAATTTTTCAATTACTAAGTATATGCTCATTATGGTTTTTTTTCCTATAATTTTTTTTATTTAATTCTTTTCTCTACATTTATGCTGCCAATCTTTCCAACTTCTTTGAATTTCCTCCTAATTTACATCTACCCCCCCCCCTTTTTTTTTTTTTTACATTTCATAATTGTTTTCATTTCTGCTCTATTAATATGATACATTGACAACAAAACATTTAACAAACCACTTGTTTGTATTTAATTTTAATAGATCACAAAATAATCATTTATCCTTTTTAAATGCCTATTTAGTTGTTGCTAACTTTGATTTTTTTATTCTCATCACTAATGCACAGATTTTCTAAATTTTTATTAAACTAAATTTCTATGTAATTCTTTGTATAATGCTTATTTTTAACCTTTTGTTTTCTCCATCTTTCTATCATCAAAACATAATTTTGTTTGCATAAAACAACAATCATTTGACAATAGAATTGGGAATGGAAAACATCCTCACCTTACACCTCTTCCTTTGTCTACATCTCCCATAAGAAGTTTGTTTAATCATATAAATATAATTTGTCTTGTATCCATCAAGTCATTTTAATATGTTCAACAAAATAATCTATTTACAATATCAAATACCTTTTCAAGATCAATAAAAAAATATTAAGCTCCTGTCTTTCATTCCTTCATATGTCAATAATAATTCTTATTTCTTCAAGTGGATTTTATCCCAAACTGTTCTTCATATAAGAACATGCATTGAGCACTAAAAAATCTATCAGATATTTCAACAACGGCTTAACTGCATAGTAGATTAAGTGAATTGTTGTAAACTGTTTTATGGAGTTAAGTCTTTTATTTAGTAAAATCACAATCATTTAACGACAATCTAATGGCTTCTATCCTGAATTATAAATTTGTGAATACCAACTAATTCTAATTTCTTTTCATTCTCATCTTGGAATCTTATCAATACCTAATGCTTATCTGGTTTTCATGTCAGCTAACTTCTTTTTAAAAACATCATCACATGATGTCATTTTTCCTTCATTTTTGCATAATTATTTTTTCCATATATACTGGTTATTTTTATTATATCACTTAATATTTTCCATCATATTTTTAATAATTTATTATTTCTATCTCAAATGTACTTAATTTCTCTAGTTGTTCTTTTATCATCCAGCTTGTTTTATTTCACTGTAAATTAAATTAAACGTAATCTATTCTTTAAAATTTTTAATATTCCCATTTTTTAGCTTCTCTTTTTTTCTTCCTCTTTTTTTCCTCTTTTTTTTCTCTTCATTCTCCTTATAGCTTTATCTATTTACTTTTTAATTTACTGTTAACCTTTTCTAAATATTTGTATTATCTATTAGACTATATATTTTTCAGTCTTCTCTCTACCAATTAGATTGCTTTTTTTATGTTTTCTTTCTACCATTTCTTCATAATTTTATTCCATACCCAAACATTTTTTTGTTACTTTTATATACTACCTTTAGTCCAACATCTTTAAAAATTTATTTTGAACTAATAATTTCCATCTCTCATTTGAATTTATTATGTATCCTATTATTATTTAAGTTTATTTTTTATCCAACAGCTTTAAAATTCTATTTTTACTTGCCCATTTTTTGTTTCTATTTTCTTTTGTAAAGATAATTTTAATTCTATGACTATTAACACATGATCTGAATTTTTCTCAACTTCAGAATATGGATATACCCTTTTACATTATATGATCACTATTTCCTATACTTACACAAGCTTTTTAAAACAGTAATGATGATGTGATGTGATGGACTGTAGCTTCTCCTTAAACGGAATCAAGAATCTCTCAACAATTATGCCCAGAGAAACCGGTTAACCACTTTATTTTCCATTCCCCAGTCTAAGTTTTCCCATATTCTGCTCCATCCCATTTCCATAACATAATCTTTGTTAACTCTACGGGATGTGATGTATTTGGCTTCTCCTTAAACGAAGTCAAGAATATCTCAGCAATTATGCCCAGATAAACCTGTTAGCCACTTTATTTTCCATTCCCCACTCTAAGTCTTCCCATATTCTGCCCCATCCCATTTCCACAACATAATCTTTGTCAACTCTATGGCCTTTATATCTAAATCCCCCTTATCTTTTCGCAAACCCAGCATAAAAACTAATAACTCACTTTCTGTATAGTCACTTTGTTCATACCTATTCTCCCATAACTTCATTATCTGTACCCTTTCTGCTTTCAAGCATTTACATTCAATCAACAGATGCCTAAAATTTTCTATACCTTCCTTACACAATTTGCACACTAAATCACTCATAGTTTTTCATTTACATGTATATTCTTTTGTTGCTAAAACTTCCTTTCAAGCCTTAAACAATAAACTATTTTCCTTTCTATTGTCATAAATTAACTCGCATCCAATATTCTGTTTACTTCTATATATATTTAAACTCTTCTTACCCTCAATACTAGTTCTCCATCTCTCCAACTCCCTATTTTTTATTAATGCTTCTATTCTTTTATCCCATTTCTTACCACTATAACACTCAACAATCCTCCTAACACAATCATCCCACCTTTTATACAAGTATAGTGATATAAATTATTTATCCAAATCTTTTGCATACCGCATTACCTTTCTCACCCATCTTGTTACCTGCCCTTTACTCATAACCCAATTAAACATTATTTTGGCTATTCTTTTACTATCCATAAACTGCAACCTACCAAACATTTTCATTTTACTTTTTGCATCTCTCAAATAAAAACTTGACCATCCCATTTCTCCTTGAATTGCCTCCTTTGCTGTCTATACATCTTCATCCAATGCATGTCTTCCTACTTCCCTTTGAACTTTTTCTAAGTAATCTAATACCCCATTACTAACATATAATGCATCATTACCATATGTTAACCCTGCTACTGCAACTCCTTTCCATACAATTATAGCTACATCATATTTATTATATGAAAATACTGTTAGTTTCTTTACCAAGCCCTTCCTTTTCTTTGCTTCATTTACCAATTTTTTCTCCCATTCATCCCAGCAATTTTCCTGATTACATAAGATAATTCTCAAATACCTATATCTATCCACCACACTTAACTTTATAGCCCTCAATAAAATTCTACATCTTCTCTTTCCCCAGTATTAACCATCATTATATTTGATTTTTCTTCACTAAATTTAATCCCCATCTCTTTACCAACCCTTGCACATGTCCTCAACATAATTTCCATATCTTCTCTTCTTTTTGCACACAAAAAGATATCATCCACAAAAAAAGGCCCGACAAAGTATATACTCCCTTGCCACCTATTAACGGTATCTCTACCCCTCTTCCTAGGCTTTTTATTGCTTTCTCCATTTCACTCAAAAACAACAAAAACAAAATCGGTGACATAGGGCATCATTGCCTTAATCCTCCATTTTTAACTTTAACTGATTCTATATCCCCTAATTGGTAAGTATAATAATTATTTTCTTATAATTTCTTAATAATATTTAGTAAAGCTTCATCCATTCCCAAATTGGCTAACCTTACCCATAATCTATTTCTATTTACTCTATCATATGCTTTCTCTATATCTATAAAACTCATATATAACGATCTACCTGAATTCCTACTCATCTCCATAAGTTGTGTAACTACAAACAAACTATCTCCTATATGCTTATCTGACCTAAAACCTCATTGCATTTCCCCCACCACATTATTCTCTTCCATCCATTTTACAACTCTTTCAGCTACCATATATGAGAAAACTTTATATAAAACTGATGTTACCGCTATCGGTCTATAATTATTTAACTTTCTACAATCCTTATCCTTTCCTTTAAATAATAATATTATTCTTGTATTACTCCAACTATCCGGAAAAACTCTCTTCTGTGTCATCTTATTAAAACCTGATAATAACTTTGCTTTTGCTCAATGCCCTAAATTCATTACCATCTGCTGCCCATCCATCTAAACATCTCGCCTTTCCACTTTTCAATCTCTTCCCTGCCTCATTCAGTTCATTTTTTGTGAACCTAATAATCCCATTACTACTTGCTTTCATGTATTCTATCACTAATTCCTTCACATCTAACATCTTTTCTATATCCATTACATATCTATTTAAGATTCTCTCTACCTCTTCTCTAGAGCTACACTCTATTCCCTCATCATCTATTAATACTATCTCTCTTTCCCCTACATTTCTCCTTTTAATGTAATTCCAAATTTTTTTACTCCCATCTCTTCCACTTTTATTAATATCCTCCAATTTACTACTTAACTTTATCCTCTCTCTATAATTATCTCTATGTGATGTGATGTGATGTGATGTACTATAGCTTCTCCTTAAACGAAGTCAAGAATATCTTAGCAATTATACCCAGATAAACCTGTTAGCCACTTTATTTTCCATTCCCCACTCTAATTTTTCCCATATTCTGCTCCATTCCATTTCCACAACATAATCTTTGTCAACTCTATAACCTTTATATCTAAATCCCTTTTATCTTTTCCCAAACCCAGCATAAAAACCAATAATTCACTTTCTGTATAATCACTTTTTTCATATTTATTCTTCCATAACTTCATTATATGTACCCTTTCTGTTTTCAAGCATTTACATTCAATCAACAAATGCCAAATATTTTCTATTCCTTCCATACATAATTTACAAAATAAATCACCATTTTTTTCTATTTACATATATATTCTCTTATAGCGAAAGATCCCGTTCGAGCCTTAAATAATAAACTACTTTCCTTACTATTATCATATATTAACTCACACCTAATATTCTGTTTATATCTATATATATTTAAACTCTTTTTACTGTCCATAGTATTTCTCCATCTTTCTAACTCCCTATTCTTTATTAATAAATCTATTCTTTTATCCCATTCCTTACTACTACAACACTCAACAATCCTCTTAACACAATCATCCCATCTTTTGTACAAATATACTGATATAAATTCTTTATCCAAATCTTTTGCATACCGCATTACCTTTCTCACCCATCTTGTTACCTGCCCTTTACTCATAACCCAATTAAATACTATTTTAGCTATTCTTTTATTATCCATAAACTGCAATCTACCAAACACTTTCATTTTACTTTTGCATCTCTCATATGAAAACTTGACCATACCATTTCTTCTATACAGTAGTGCCATCTATTGTAAGCCTTAGTAATCAATGGATGCATATTACAGTTTTTAAATTTATTTTGGATTTAAAATATAATTTAATTGGAACCTACTTTTATCACACAATAGCTTTTCATCTGTAAATCCTATTGTGTTTTTAAACCATATATGTATTATGCTCATAATCATATGTCGGCTATTTTCATAATCTAGAATTAATAGATAAATGTTTCTAGGAAAATTCAAACTTTATTTAAACATCTTAAGTATATTCAACTATTAATAAACAAGAAATTTTAAAGAAGCTGCTCATAGAAAAGTAAATAAAATTTCTATTGATTATTGACTTCGACACAAGAGAACGCCATCTTGAATTATATATCCATGAATCTAAAAGTCTCCGGTTTGATTCCCATGGTAATATTGTCATTGGACAGACAAATATCTAAAAAAGAGAAATTAATAATATCAAAATGTCATATTATATACTAACCTGTGTGCTATTAAACCACTAAACATTCATTTTGGACTCAAAGCTTTATAGTTAGCTAATAAAGTAAAAGGTAACTGCTGGACGGTTGCATTAGATTCTAAGATCTTGCTGTAGTGCTCTCAGATCCAAGGCTTCTCACTGATGAAAGCCGCAAGCCAGAAACTAGTCTTGGGATATTGGATGAGTAGGCACTAGATAGGGATTTTATGAACAAACCTTCCTGCATCCACTGATTACTCTGAATTGCATTGAATGGAGTTGCTATATGAGGAGTTTTGCCTGTGTAAAAAGGTAAAGGGTGGCTGCTGGAGGGTTGCACTAGATCTAAAGTTTAGATACAGTGCTCTGATCCAGGTTCCTCACTGATGAAAGCCATAAGCTAGAAACTAGTCTGGGGATATTGGATCAATTGGCATAAGATAGGGATTTATTTTATACACAAACCTTCGCATCCATTAATTACTGTGGTTTGCATTGAGTGGCATTACTGTATGGAGAGTTTAGTCTCTGTGTGCTATTAATAACACTTGAAAATATTTGAAAAGTTTACATAAAGTTTGACTTTTTCTAAAGATATTTAACAATTCTAAATGATAGAAATAGTTCAACATATAAGTACTACTAAAATGCCATTATTGCACACTTTCAGACAAATATGCATGTATTATTATTGCATTATGTTCTCTACAAAAATGCAATCATTTGCTGTCTCTTTCTTATCATATTCAATACTCATAATTTCAATTGATTTTACTATCTTTTCCATATTTCTATCATAATATTTCAATGCTCCATTATCATTATATCTGCATTTTTATATTTAAACACTAAAACATCACATGACCACCATTTCTTTTTCTTGCACAAGCTATTCTCTCCTTACAATAATGCCACCTAGTGCAAGCTATAGTAATCAATAGATGCCAGAAGGTTTGTGCATCAAAATCCCTATCTAATGCATACTCATTCAATATTCCCAGACTGGTTTCTAGCTTGCGCCTTCATCATTGAGGAGTATTGGATCTGAGAGCATTGCACCTAGATCTTTGGATCGAATGCAACCCTCCAGTAGCCATCACAAAGCTATGAGTCCAAAATAAAAATGTTTTTGATCCAAGCTCATTCACTTATATAGCTATACATATGTGAACTCAATTCAGTATCTTTACATTTTGGTATCCATACAAGTGAATGAACTTGGATTGAAAACATTATTGACTGATTATTGTGAAAATTAATTGTTCTCTATCAGAAAGAAGCCAAATAGCCAAAATCTGACTGTTTTAAGAGTCTGATTTTATTGCCATCTAGTGTTCTTTTGTTTTACTAAATACTTACATTTTGTTTTTAAGTTGCAGAGAAATGACATTATTTTTTGACTGGATGAAAATATGTCGTGTTTATAGGCATTACATAGTTTATGGAACATAGTACCTTTTTGATTCTTAGTATGTGGTGTTCTTATGCATGATTTAACTTCAAATTTGAGTTTATTTATTGGTTTGTTATTCTTTGTGCTTTGTTTTGTATTAGTTTTTATTGCCATAATATAGGAGTCCATTTGATTCCTTCCTTGATAATTGACTGTTTCTCTTATCATAAGTATAGGATTTTGGATAAAAATTGGAATTAATTGAATTTGTTTTTCTTTTGATTCTTTGCGTTTATGTTTATATTTATATTGATAATGGATATTTTCATGAGATTGGGTGATGGGTATTTATATCTTCTTTCATCGAGTAGAAGATACTTTCTTTATTATTTGGTATTAGATGCACCCATTCACTCTCATTATCTATTTCATATTGATCTCCAACTTATTTTTCTTTTCATTAATTCTATTAATATGTTCCAAAATACGATTTAATTTCTCTGTTGTTATTTCTACTTCATCTTCGGAAGATTTAATACTTTGAGAAATTTGTCTTTGCTTTTCATTCATGTTATTTAATTTTTTTTATCATATTCGTCCTTTAAATTTTTTTAATGTTTGATTTACTAAAGTATAACTGTTATGATTGATTCAATATAATTTCCCAATAAAATGTTTATGCTAAGCTGGAGGGAGATCACCCTATTATCACACATTACTTGGAACAGTCACATGATGCTAAGATGGAATGAGATACCACTACTATCTCATTGGATGGAAGGAGTCGTCATGTGATTCCAAGATGGAGAGAGATACCACTATTATAACACTACATGCAAACTCAGTCACACAGTGCTAAGGTAGAGAGTGATGGCCTTGTTATCTTATTAGATTCAAACTGGAAAAGTCATGTGATGCTAAGATGGAGAAAAGAGCAGTCATGTGGTGTTTAGATTTTATCGTTTATGTGAATAAAAGCTGCAAAGCCTGAAATGTTCAAAAAGACCAAGAATCACGAGAAATCTGGAATATTCATTTCAGAATTCAATAACATTAACTTTATTATCCAAATCAATTTGGATGAATCAGAAAATATTAAAAGTGTATTGTAATTAAACTGTATTGAAAATCCCCAAAATCGTTTTTGATAGCTATTGTTCATCTAAATGTGTAAAAATATTAAAATATATACAGTTTTGCAACAATTTTTATGTTTGGCAACATGTTCCGAAACTTCTACAATTTTTTCTCACATCCTAACTGATTTCTTGAAATTCTTTAATACAAGGTTTAAGCCTTTCTTAAGTAGATCATTATTATTCTATTGGAATATATGTAACTAATCTAACACCTATGTAACTTTCTGTTTTGTTCAAATTACTATTTTTTTCTTCTAGAATTTACTCTTGTCTAGATATTGTTTCATTCTTAAAATTATAGTGATTTGATGAAGATTCACGTAATCGTAATCATTTTTTTTTTTACTTGTAAAAAAATAACCTTATTTTGAAAATAATATTGAAGTGTTTTTAGAACTAAAGTTCTTACTTTGAGAATAATATTGAAGTGTTTCTAGAACTAAAGTTCCATAATGATGTCACCATTTTTGTAAAAGACAGGTTTTACTATGTGACGTAATGGTTAGGAAATTTTAATTTTTGTATTTTTTAGTGTTCACTAGATTCGGATCATGATATGGTATTATTGATCACAAATGTAAACTTGACAAATAAAAACTATTAACCACATAATTAAAGACTATCACATTTATGGCTACCATGACCGAATTGAAGGAGTTTATAAAACAAAGTCATAATTTAATCTGTCTTCTAGTTGGAATCGTTACAGGTTTTTTTAATATTATCTCATTAATAGTTAAACCGTCTAAATCCATATGCTAAATAAATAAATAGATGATATTCATGATGTCAGAATTGATGAAATCAGATATGCATGTGAATCTACGAATCTGAATCATTGAGGTTATTAGCAAAATGAAAGTCTTTGGCCATAGGCATGCAGCATGGAATTTGGAACAAATAAGGCCAAATTCTTCATGAATACTCTGAATAGTGTGTTACAGTTTATTCACTGGTAAATTTATCCCCGATACTACTATTTATATTTATCTTGTCAGATTTTTGCGTTTACAAGCAAATTTAGCACATATACTTCCTAGCTCGGTTTTTTTTGAGATGTTCAGAAATATGCCAAGAAAAGTCATGAATTAGTGCACTGTTACCAAATGATGTATGTAGTAGTAGAAATTGCTAGAGCAACATGAAAATAAATAATTAGGAATATTAAAATATGATTTAAAGTATAATATGACCTCTGTGTTTTAGCGCAAATGGTGGAGCATCAGACTGGTATGTAAGATCCTCAGAACAATTGTAATTCTGTCACTTCCTGTGTTCAAACTTTTTACGAACTTCTAAGCAATAAAGCCGTTCAAAGCACAATGTAATTAAAATAAAACCCTTGCAGAAGATGCTTGATCCGGACAATAAGTAATTTGTTAAGATAGTATCTGATTAAATGGTAAGACCTTTTAACCAGAGACAATCCTAAATTTGTGAGGACAGATCACCTTCTTAATGAATAAGCTCAAATGGCTATAGACACATGATCCAATATTACTGAGAAAAATAGCATAATAACCCACTGAAACCAAAACCAGAGAGAGGAAGAAATTTTGAAAACTATGCCAGAGCATATGATCCTTGAAAGCTAACAAGTGGTTTAGATTATGTTATAGACTACACTGGCTTTTATTATTATTTGGAATCTTTAGGTTATTGATGTAAAACCACTAAACATTCTTTGGAATCTTTAGGTTTTTGATGTAATTAGATATCATTTTTCTTTAATGACTAGATAATTGTTTATACAGATTGATGTATTAATTTTCCTATATTTTTGACAAATATTCCCACATAGTATAGTTAAGTTTTGTATTAAATAAATATATTCAATTCAACAAACTTTCTGCTGTTATCTCATTTGTAGCCTGTAGTAGATAGCAGACCAATCTAATAGAAGTTTTCATCCAGTTCTAAGTCTCAAAATTCTGATTTGTTTCACAGGATTGGTAAATTAGTTCTTTTTTGGTATTCATAATATAAGGAAGATTTTTTTAGATTTCAAAAAATATATGTAGGCAACTTAACATGAGAACTCAGATGGAAAAGCTATAGACTTTTAATCTTCTTTTATTTTTATTATTGAACCAATGTAAGTCAGAAATAAAAGAGTTAGTAGGATTATCCTTGAAGAATATCTATTTTTGTTTCATGAAAAGTGATATTCTTATGAAGTTTGTGAAGGCAGTTTGTTTCATTAATTAATTAGATATGGAATATATGTTAAATATAAACCCCTTGGGTAATTTGTTTAAGTGTTCACGAATACAAAATCAGTTAAATAAAGTCAAAAACTGATTAGTCTATTTGAATTGCATAATAATTCAGAAAATTTCAGTGTTTCTTTGCATGTATAGGCATCATTGTTACATGCATAGCTCATGCATTCAATTGCATAAGGATCTGCAAATTTTTTTGAAGCATCTGGTGAACATTATATTTAACGTTGTTTTAGCAAAAGATCCTAATAATAATGTCTTCAAGTAACACTGAATCATTATTTTCCAATATTTTTACTTGGTAGAGGGTTACGTTTTTTTAAAAATGGAAACTATGTTTCTGTTTTTAAAAACCTTAAAAATCATTAAAAGATCACATGACAAACAAGACATTACTGCTTACTTATATGTTGCTATTCATTAACAAATTTTCTATTTTCAATACTTTTATGCCATCTAGTGTGAACTTTAATAATCAGTGGCTGTCAGGTGGTAATATTTAATAAATCTTTATCCACTTCTGTCCTATCCAAATATTCCCTGATTAGTTTATAGGTTATTGATTTCATCAATAAGGAGTATTGTATTTTTTTGAACAATGCCCTTAAAAATTAACAAGTTTCAAAATTTAGATTGGTACCTTGATGGGTATAAAAAAAGTGAAAAATGATTAGTAGAAGTGCAAGAGCACTTTTGAAAGATCAAAAAAAAAAAACTCCTTGCTATTGAAAACATAAGTCTGGTGATATTTGGATAGGACAGCATTGAATAGTGATTTATTAAGCATTATCATCTGGCATCTGTTGATTACTAAAACTTACACTAGATGGCATAAAAGTAGTAAGAATAAAAGAATTGGTTAATGTTTATTTTTGTCAGAGTGGTTAATTTGTTCATTGCATATTTGTTTAAAAAATTATTTCATTGGCTGTAAGGAAGGAAACAGGGAAAGGAATTGTTTGCTAAAATAATATCTAATTATATATTTAATAAAAAAACACAGGTATTTTGCACTAAAGTTTAAAATTTATATTTCTGGGCTGGGCTAATCTCTAGTTTAATAAATGATTAGTAATAATTGTTAATGTAGTTATCTGAAGTAACTAATGTCAAAGTTGTGAGCCCAGAAAGTTTGATACTTGCAAATCAAATTTTAATAATTTTGTTATTTCTCTTAGCATATCTTTCTCAGTAATGTGTCCTGTTTTAGGCTTAATTTTTATTTAATTTTAAATTTTTATTAGCAACTAACAAGCACTGAAAATTTATCTATTAATTCACTATCTTTGTTTATGTTATTAGGACATCTTTTACAGGCGGAACTTAAAAATTTGTATAATTGTACATTTATATCATGATATTTTTAAATTTGGATATCATATTTCTAGTTTTTCTGATGGAATTATCATATTAAATTTTCACCTTTAGTTTTTTTTTTCCTGTTCTTTTACAACACTTATAGGAAATCTATAAAAGGATTAAAATTATATCAAAATTTTTATTGTTTCTTTGGTACTTGTAAGTTTTTGGGTAAACCAAGATGACAGTCTATGTTTTTGATAAATATACAGCTTTGGGGACTACAGAAAATGGCTGCTAGGAAATGTATTTAATATTCACATTTTTTAATTATTATTGTTATTCAATGGGATTTGAATTCAAAATCTGAGTTTATAGACAATATACTTGTATTAAAATATTATTTTTAAAAAAGAAATCATTGTGGAAAAAATAATTTCAATATTCATGTTTTATAAAAAAAACTGCAGACAAAAAGAAACATGCTGAATTGAAAAACAAAGTATGACAATGTTAAGAGTATCTCATTGCTTCCACATTGTAATATAAATATAAAAAAATTGAAATAAAGGTTCTTAATGAAATTTATGGGAATTTATTACCTTTTTTTAAATTTAACAATCAACTTATTTTTTTTTTTTTAAATTTAACAACTAACACATCTTTGGAAGATTGTAGGCCCTTGAAACTGTATATTTATCAAAAATATGGACTGCCATCTTGGTTTACTGGAAAATTCACAACTGTACCTTTTTTTTGTACTTTTTTTTCATTTAAAAATTAGTTGATTTTAATAAATATAATTTTTGATACACAGTAGCTATTCTTCATTGAGTATATGCTTTTTAATTTTGCAATTCAGAGCTCAAGCAACACCACTTTAGTATAGTAATGACTATTAAAAATTTTGATAGTTGAGCACAGGAGAATATTCATTAGAAAAATCTTCTATTCTTATTACTTTTATGCCATCTAATATAATCTTTAATAATCAATTGGAATGTCTGTCTGTATAAAACATATGCATAAATAAAGATTGTTTATTTTTGTAAATACATAGATTTTTTTTCACTTATAAAATGTTTCTCTTTTTTAAAAAATTACTCTAGAAAACTACAAAGAGATCATTTCAATAGTAAATTTAATTGAATAAAATTTGAATGCAGATAAAGACATTTACATACAAATTAGCAGAGTATAAATAAAACCACACACCGTTAAGTGTGTGAGTGTGGAAATAAGTGTTTGTTGTTGCTTTAAAGGGTTACTGAAGAAACTGTAATTAACAGAAGTTAACTAAATTGCAAGAAGTAATAGTGGAATGATGGATAATTAATTGTGTAAATAGTGTGTGTGATAAGAACACAGTTAAATTGTGAACTTTAAAGTGTTAATTTTTATATAGAAATAGTATGTTGTCTGTTAAAGACATTTTAATTGCTGACTAATAATTATTATTAAAAGGACTATGTATGTTTAAGAGACTTTTAGATTGGAAAACATGTACGTGAAACTGATTGACTTTTTATGTGAATAATATATTTTCATTTGAAGATAAATTATAGCTTATTCAAATTTATGGATTTTTTTACATTTTTAATGTTTTTTATCTCATTGTAATTATAGTTGAATAAATATTGTTATATATAAATTTCTGTGTATATTGTTCTCATTATTATCACTGCCCGAGTGGTATTAGAGACATAGCATTAATAAATGCCAGTTGGTAGTGCTTATAAATCTTTATTCATTGCTGTCACATTCAAGTATCCTTAAATTAGCTTTTAGCTATGGCTTTCATCAGTGAGAAACTGCAAACTAGCCTGACGATATTTAGATGGTATAGTACTGGACAAAGATTTATTAAGTATTACCATCTGGAATCTTTTCATTTCTAAAGATTGAACTAGATGGTTTAGCCATAGTTAGAATAGAAGAATTTTCTAATGAATAGCAAGGTGTAAGCTAAATATCATAATCTTGTTAGGGTTTATCACAAGAAAATATGGGTTTGGGTATTCTTCTTACATTACCTTTGTAAAAAGATAGTGGTCATTGTTGTAATAAGAACATAAATAAATGAACTGCAAAAGTTCTCAATGAAGTCTTAATGATGATTAATAAGTGTGATGTGGAATAAAAATTAAATTTTTAAATGATGACCTAAATAAAAGCCTAATGCACCAAATGCAAACAAAACTTAATTTATGTTTAACATTTCATATTTTTGAGCAGTATTTTTATCTTCATTTATTGAATATAAAACTGTCAAGTAGAAAAATATGAAAAAATAGTCAAACGAGGATATGAAGTTAGCTTCCAAAATCAAATTTTGTATTTTGTAGGTACAGGTAATTTGTCAAAGCCTATTATTTAGGAAAATTATGGTGAACTTTTAATGACTAAAATTTTTATTAATAACTTTTTAAATTTTGACTGCTTGAATAATGTTCTGGTCATTTAATAAAAACACATATCTGAATAAATAATATTTATTATAACAAGATATATATAATACTTTATACGCAGATATTGGCCTCCATTACAGTTGGCCAATTATGAAAGTTTATTTTAACAATACCACTAGTTGCTTGAGAAGGAATGCTAAGACTTTCTTTTTAAACCCTGACCTCATTACTCTAGGGTTGAGCCAGTCTCACAGTGTTCTACTAAATGGTGGCCAGTGATTTAGAGTTATTTGATATCTGACAATTGTCTGAAGTTGCCTCTCTTAAGTGTGTTCCAATACATATAGCCAGATCCTGTTCCTTATTAGAAACAGTTAAAACCCCTGTCCCAACTCCCCAATTGGCCAGTTTGTGTCATTGACGATTTATTTATTTTTATTATTAATTGTCAGTACATTCAATCTGATCTTGATATATCGTCGTTGTTTGGCCAAGTCCATATTTGTGGATATTTAAGATGAGTTCATAACAAATATAGATACATTAAAAAAGCGTAGTAGCAATAAACACATTTCAGTAAACAAATTAATATATATACTTTTAAAAATAAAATGAAAGGGATCATATTGTTTTAAGTTTGATTTTTTAATGTGAGTTTATAGACCATAAATAGTATCACGTCAAGCGTTGGTGGCCTAGCGGTTAGCATAGCTGCCTTGCAAGCAGCTGGCCCGGGTTCGCTTCCCAGTCAACGCTTTGACATATGAAAAAAAAAATAGTATCACGTATTACATATAAAAATTATTTATTAAAAAAAAAAAAAGAATCTTTAAACTTTATTTTTTAAAACATTATGTGTGTGTATTTTAAATGGTAATGGAACAGAAAACGATCCTTACACCAAACTTATGCAAAACCAGAATCTAATCCCTATAAGTGTAATTAGAATAAGATTTGATTTGTCATTAAAACAATATTTGATAATTACCAGAAAGTCTTTCGTTTTTTTTTACTCTTTTTTTTCTCCGTTTTCTCTTAATTCTCCTTCTGGTTCCCCCCCCCCCCCCATCCACATTTCTCTTTGTATGAATTTGTCAATAATAGTGCCTACTTGTCAAGACTTATTTTTCATGTAATATTAATTATTCAAAATATTTTCATTCGGAAAATCAAATAATATAATTTTTTTTTTTAATCATTTGTTTTTACCAATGACATTCATTATATATTAAAATTTTAGGTGTTACCAGTGCAAATCATTTTTTTGTACTTATATATAAAATTAGCTTGTATTTGTTATATAATTGATAGACAGCCCTAATGCATTCTTAGTTAAAAGATCTATGAATCAGGGCCCCATCCACTACTTCCGGTGCTGAATTCCAATGGTCTCCCGATAGACAAATTCTTCAATTATTTTATATCCGTTAGAGTCAATGAAATTAAATATAATATTGTAAACATATTTTTTCTATATTCCATCGTTTTGATAAATTTTTTAGTAGTGCGTTATTCATGGGGACAAACCGATGTTTCAACCTTCTCCGATAGAGGCCCCAGGATTAATGAAGACAAAAGAAATGACATTTTTGAATGAGATTAATACATAATAAAACATTCTGAATTCTGGAAGTATATTTGTGTGATTTAAAGAATAATAACATACATTTAACAAGGTTGAGATCACTGTTGAGATTTGCATTTTATCAAATGTCAAATAAAATCTATTTTATTATGTATCTGTATCGAAATTATTTATAATATACTTTTTATTTCATTTTGTTAAATTTTATTCAAAATTGTTTTTCAGTTTTTTTTAAACTACTCCCGCGTCCCATTCCCAAATAATCCCTTCTGTTGCCAGAGAAAAATGTCTGTATTCGTATTATACGCGGGACGCCAAATTCGAATTTCCCCAGGACTTAGTGAAAGTATAACACGCCTCTGATTAAATATTAAAATTTATTTACATTGGAAGTGTGATATAAAATTTTATTTTATTCATATTAAAAACTAGCTTATATATATATATGTGCAAGTCACTGATTGGAGAAAATTAATTAGAATAAGGTGTTAAAATTTTTGACACATTCCAATCGTCTGCTTTTAATTTGTTTAAATTCTCGCATGTTAAAGAATGAAAATAGTCTGTTTTTCCTTTGTTTAGTTTTACGTAAGTGATTGAAAGTAAATATTGTTATCAGTTTTTTTTTTTTTACGAATGTATTTCATTTCTAATTTAATAAGATAGTTACTTTTGTTTCGTTTTATATTGTCAGTTAAATTGAATTTTAAATCTGCAGCCTCTTTAATTTATTCATCAACATAATGTATATATCTTAAATATTTTAGAAACATCTGCCAAAAAAATGTACAAAGTTTCTACCAACTACATAAAATATACTTTTGAAGTAGTATACACTTACATATTTTACTTAATTTTATTTATTATTGTAAAATATTTCTTAAACATTTTTTTTCACTTATATATATCTAGCAGCCATCTTTAAATTCTTTATATTATTCAAGCTAATAGCTTGAAATTTAAAAACAAAACATGACTTTGAACTCAAATTAACTTGTTTGTATAATTATATAGATCTAACACCAAGCATATTTACATTATATATAATAAAACTACTATATCTGCTATATTATGTTCCAAAACACCATCACATACACCATTTATAATAGTTCACATTTGGTTGACAAGCTTTGGTTACAGTTCAGAATGTATTATTTACTGAATTGCAAATGTCCAGTACTTTACAGTATGTGTACACATACATATATATATATGTTTTTCTATGAGTTTAGTATGCATATACATGTATATTATAATATAAACAAAATTAAAAGAAAAATGTAATTATTAGCAATAAATTGAGGGCATGCATTTACATGTGTATTCACTCATTTACATTTATTCAAAAAATGATAAAAAAACTTAATGTACCTTATCTTTAATTTCTACATAAAATGAATAGCAAGGTGTCAGATTTTCATTACAATTAAACATGCTCTGGACAATATCCTTTTTCTTTAATAACTGCCTTCTGCTTCCCTATGAAAATGTAATAGCAGTCTTATTATTAGCAATTTATGACCTTTGTAGTTGTTTTGATGTTTTTAAGTCTGTATTGACTTCGGACCTATACAGTTATTCTCACTTCCTGTTATTCATTTCCAATTTTCAGTTAATTATTCAAATTTTAAGATTTCTGTTGTAATACAAAAATGTTTTACAGTTATTTTTTTTCTAGCATTACTAAATTAGTAACTTTCATTTTATATCCTAAGAAAGATATTTTATACAATTTTTTTAAAATTTTGTAAAAACATTTACCGTTATACTTAGAAAACATTTTATTACACAAAATACTATACCACATCAAAATTTGAAAAGAATAAAACCCGAAGAATGAAATGTATATGCTTTCAACACAATCTGATTAAACATAATTGAATGTGGTTATACTCTGGGACAGAAAGTGACTGTTTCCATTTCACAAAATGTATGAATTTTAAGGTTTTTTTTGTTTATTTATATATTATTTGTTTATTTACATTCTTTTTTTGCATGATGTATAACTGAAGCAGTGTATATTGATGCAGTCTATATGGAGATTTCACTCTAGTATATACTAGTTAAAGATGGTGAATAGATGGATAAAAACATTTAAGTTTTAATTTCTATTTCCTCACTGATGATCAAAAATCAGAAACATCAGGAAATGTGGATGTAATAACATTGTCATTTAGTATGTCCCTGAGTGTGTGTTACAACTGTAAACAGAAAATGGTAATTGTACATTTATTTGCTTAAAATTAATAAACATATATATATATATATGCTGTCTAACTTGTTCAATTCAAAAGTGAATTAATTGAGGTTTTATCTAATATGAAATCTAAAATTTAAATTTTGTGTTAAATATTTTAGATAATTCAAATATTATGGTATAATATCTTGTATAATCCATTTTTTAATATTTTTTTAGACCATACTTTGGCTATTAAAGTGAATGTATAAATTTAGCAGTTTTTGTTTTTTTGTTAAATAGATTTTGTTTTATATAATTTAAGAATTCTAATTTTGTCTATATAATTTGTTTTATTCATTATCTAGTTTTGAACTATGTAGAAAATTTTTGACATTGTTAATTGCATTTAAATTTTTTGGTTATCATTAATCAGATTAATTTTGGTTTTATAATTTTGTTTAACATCGTAATTTTTTGACTTTGATATGTTAATATACTAGTTTGATGATTTTAAAACTCTTCTGAATTTATCTGAAGATGAATGTGAAAAATCTTTAGGATATAAAATGCTTTAATTATGTATAATGGAAGAAAAATTAATAAAGACAATTACAGTAAAAGATATATAATATATATTGGAAAAATAAAGAAGAAATTTTAGATATGTATGAAAATCTAAATTTGCATATATACTCCTCACTGATGAAGACCACTAGTCAGAAACTAGTCTGGTGATATTGGATGAGTATCCTCTAGATAGGGATTTTATACGCAAGCTTTCTGACATCCATTGATTACCTTGGCTTGCACTGAGTGGCACTACTGTATGGAGAGTTTTGCTTATTTTAAATATTAAAATTACTTTAAATTTGCAAAAATAGAAGTTTATTAAAATCAATATATACAATGATTTTATGAATGGTTGCAGAATATGTTATTATTGAAATAATTTGCGAGTAATAAAAAACCAATTTGTAGTACATATAAAAAAATAATTAGACAGTTTTATTGCCTGGGAATTAATAAAAATTTAAGTGTCAAAAATAACAGAACTGGAATTGATTTCAAGATTTTATATTCCAGTCTAGCTCAATATCACTGCACTAAACTATGGAGGGTGAATACATTATTAAATGGCTTTATTGCTCAGGAATTTGGAAAAAATTCAACCACCAGAAGTGATGTATTGGAATCAATCCTAGGAACTTACATACTAGCTTGCCTTTATATCACTGCACTGAACTATGCAAAGTAAAATAATTGAATGATTTTATCACTAAGGAGTTCACAAAACGTTCAGTTGCTGGAAGTACTAAAATTGGAATTCATCCGAATACCTAATTCTTTGGAATCTGACTCTATTGATACATTATACCAAGCAAAGCTTAAATGATTATTGTAATCTGTAATATAAATTCATATGAAAAATTAAAGTAGTTATTATAAAGCATAGCAGATTAGAATCATTATATATATATATATGAATGATAACTTTAAGGGCCAACAATTTTAATAAGTTTTTATAAATAATGGTATCCATGGATTCATTGATTATGAATTGAAGATAAATATACATTGTAGGTTCAGCATTCATAGATGTCTAATGCATTTGTCACTAGTGTTTAAAGAAGATAGGTGCATTTTGTAGTTATTGGAACATTGTCACTTATTTCAAAATTGTTTTGAGACTTTTAACTCTCCTGCTGAGAATAGCTAAATTCCTATTTTCTGATTAACATTAGTTTGCTGCTTGTGTTAGATACAGTCAACTATCTGAAAACATTATGAGCTTACCCGAGAATCCTGAAATGCTGAAGCTGTGATATGTTTATTTTTAGATTATTATTCATATTGTTGTGATTAATGATTGTATTATTTTAATTCTTTTTTTACTTGGTCTTCCATGAAATCAAAATTATACAAAAATTTTAATTAAGGTTTCCACAGTAATTTAGCATTGCTATTAGATGGTAGATCATAAGGTTAGGTTCAGTATTCTCAGGAGTTATTTTTAATCCGTTATCTCTATTCTATTCTGTTTGAGATTTGAATAGCATCTGAATGATATCAACTAAAGGTTAAGTTAGTAGAATTACTTATGACTCATCTCTACTCTCAGATGCCTTTCTCTGCCTCTGTACACCATTGATCCATTGTTTTTCTCATAATACCCACTGAGTCAGACTTAACATTAATTGTCATGCTCATCTTTCTTATAAAATAAAATTCCTTATGTAGAAAGAGCATTATACTCCTATGTAGAAAGAACACTATTTTAATAAAATAAATGGGTTTTGTAATTGAAATTCTAAATCTTTAGAAAATAGGTTTGACCATATTGGATGCATTTAAGCAATTAGCAATTTGAAGGGGAAAAAACATTTTGAGGAAATGTAGATCTTTAAAATTTCACCTATCTAACATGCAGATTTATACGTAGTACGATTTTAGATAACAGTAAAAAAAAATTTGCATATGAATTAGGAGTTAATCCTCTGATGTTATGACTATAATGAGAATCTTTTAGAAATATTTTAGCCACATGGTGTTATTTGTAAATATTTTTATGCCCTTTTTACATATTCATAATACAATGATTGTTTTTTGATATGAATTCATACATTGAGTTGTGAAATGCATTAAAATACATAAGACATCACATGAATCCAGCTTACATAGTGTTGTTCAGCAGCAAATTCTTTTTTTAAGGTGGCATAACCATGGTGAAAAAAAAGAATTTGCCACTTTGCGTAATCTAGAGTCATGTGATTGATGAGCCTAATATTATTAAAAAACGAAGACACTAAAATATAAAGATACTGACTAGTTTCAGATCTATGATTATACAAGCAGGCTGGCTTAGATTGTGAGATGTGTTTCATTTTGGGGTGATAGCTTGATAATAGAGCTAAAAATAAAAAAATGGTTTCTAGAGAAAAGATGTGTTACATACAAAAGATACAGGTGCATTCATCTCAAATCCAAAAGCTTCTCACTGATGAAAGCTGCATTCTAAAAAATAATCTGGGGTTATTGGATAGGATAGCACTGGATAGGGATTTATTGAGCACTGCCATCTGGCATCTGTTTGTTTACTAAAGCTTACACTAGGTGGCATAACCATAGTGAGAGAAAAAGAATTTGCTTGTGAAATTCATTCTCAAATATTTCAAAATAATATGAAGAAGCCATGACATGCAATGTATTAATACACACTACTTTAATTATACACTATCCAAAAAAATATGTAAATAAACAATATAAATAAGCAATATGAGTTATCTTGCAGAATGTTCATTAATTCTAGTGTAATTTTGATTATTAACTAAACTGTCATTTTGCTGAAAGCATAGCCCCCTCCCCCCAGTTTGATATAGCACAGTATTTTATTTGATAAAATGTTTTCTAAACATAATTTAAGAGAATTTGTATTTTTCTTAATAAATGATAAAACAAAAGTTATTAATTTATAGTGAACAAAAAAAAAATCATTGTATTTTTATATTGGACTATTTCCATCATTTAATATGTGTATTGAATTGTCTTCAGAAAAATTTAACTTTATTTAAATATTCCAGATACATTCAACTGTTAGTAATAACACATCAAACAGGTTAGTATATGCACAACGTTTTGAGAGATATTATTCTCTTCTCTTCTTTAGATGTTGCTGGCCTGACCAGTGAGTGACTGTTCTAGCATGGGATTCGAACCTGGATCCTTAGATTATTGATTATTGAATTTAAGGTAATGCTCTAACCAACTGAGCCATCCTTACCTTAAAATTCAATAATCAAGAATCTAAGGATCCAGGTTCGAATCCCACTCTAGTACTGTCACTGGTCAGTGCAGCAACACCTGAAGAAGAGGGGAGAATAATACCTCTCAAAACATTGTGCATATACTAACCTGTTTGATGGTTTATTACTAACAGCTGAATGTATTTGGAATATTTAAATAAAGTTAAATTTTTCTAAAGACATCCAATAAGCATATTAGCTGATGGAAATAGTCCAATATAAAAATACAACTAGAACACCACCATCACAAATCTGCAGGAAAACACACATGCACAAAACATCAAGTGTTGGTGGTCGAGTGGTCAGCACAGTTGCCTTACAAGCAGTTTTCCCAGGTTTTCGGGTTCGCTTCCCAGCTAATGCTTTGACACATGAAAAAAAATCATGTTCAGAAGTGTTCATATGTTTTTAAAAAAGGATTGTATATTAGAGAAATAAAGAGAAGAGCAAATTTATATCATGATTGTTTGCTCTCTTGAAATGGCTAAAGTTATAATCATGTTAAAAGATATTTTTGTGATTCAGTCATTGGAATTTGTGGATAGAAATTATGAACTGGTAAAATGGTTAGTCTAAGGTTTTATTAAAAAAAATAAAATAAAAATACAGAAGATGTAAATTTTATATTTTTATTTTTTGAGTGAATACAAATGACTGAAAGACAAACACCATTAAATATATATACACTTCATTAATTTATTATTAATAACTACATTATTTTTTTTATAAATTTTTTAATGCTGTAATCTTAATTTACATATGCCTATTAATACATCTGAAAAAGTATTTGTACTATAAATACATTTACTTACATAAAGCAGCCACTTGTAAATGAGTATGGTCATCCCAATTCCAGGAAAAGAAAAGAAAAACAGATCTCTTGAAGTGAGTTTTGCAATGTCTATATAAATCAATCTGCGAAACACAAATATGTCCACATGGATCATGTTGATCCATTTTCCTGGTTATTTAATATTTTGATAAGTATGTATGTGCATGTTAATAAAACAGTATGTATAGTATTGTAATCAAAGCTTATCAATAGAACATGAATTATTATCCACACCATCCAATGTGGCTTGGAACAAAATAAATAATGAATATCATAGCTCCATTATTGTGTGGAATATTTAATACATTCTTATGTTTATATTTGAATAAAAGTGTAGATGAGAAAAATTCTTAGTTTAGGAAAGTTAATACATATAATGCATATAATAGATTATGCTATATGCTAAGGAATAAATATCAATTATTACCACTTAGTAGTGGCAAATTTTTAGCACTTTATCTGCATGTTGGGATAGAAGAGAAAGACTGAATTTATTACCTTGTATTACATTTAAAATCAGTCAATTTCTTAAGCAATTATTATAGTTTTGACAAAAGTATCATATATTGGAGGGGGGTGGGGATATACTTTTTAAAGATAATATTTTGTAAAATTTGCTTTCAATAAATGTTGTTAGAGAGGAGAAAATGTTAAAAGTGAATATTATGATATGCTTATGACTTGATGTTCAAATTCAATATAGAAAATATATATCTAGATGATGTAAGGAGGATGGTAAAAATTCCATTTCAGGGTAACATAGATTAGTCTAATGAGTGCTGTTATGTTCATAGTAAAAAGAAAACATACCTTAAGGCAGGTGTCACATTCTCCAGGTGCTGAACATATGCCTGTGGCTTACCTTAAATTTTTTTTTACCAGAAATTTTAGGGGAAATATATAATTTTTGAACTAAATTTTAATTTATATTTAAGTTAAATATTAGTTGAACTAAAGTAGTTATATGTATATGGGTACTGATAGCCGTGTATCCACATTTGATTTTCTGTTTTCAGCCACTATTTGGATCTAATTAAATCACATTGGGATAATTTATCAATAAATTGAAGTTTCTTTTTATTTTGAAAAGCGATTTCTGGTAATAGGATATAATACTGACTTACAAATTAATTTATAAATTAAATATATAATTTCAAACGATTTAGTATTTGTAAAGGACATACTTCTTTCAAACTTGTATTATTATTTATCTTTAAAAAATTTTAATTTCTTATTTGGTTTTGAAAAAATGAGAAAAAAATGTGATCAATTGGGTTGACTTTTATGAAACAACACTAAACGCCAAAATGTTTAATTGTCAGTTATAAATTTTTATTATATTTCACAAAATTAATAAGGTTTTTTTCTTATTCAACACAAATTACAATAATATAAATAAAACATTTGAAAGAAATATAATGAACTGACTTTGTAACAAGAAATAAATTAAAAGAAGGTTAAAATTAAAATTATTATTATTTCTTCTCTGGTGATGAAGTGATTGAACAACCTGAAGAAAGTTTCAAAAAAGATCCTGTTGACCACCGTTTAAAAGTATCAACTAATATGTAAAATCTTAAATTTATCAATTACTTAATTCAGTATGGTTTTATTAACTCTAAGCAGTGATTAAAAGCATCAACTAAATGTAAAATCAAATATAGATATTTGACTATATGGTACCTATATATTTATATATATAGGTGTGAGTATTATAATAGATGAAATAATCATAGAATCAAACTTAGATGAAATTTGAAATGAAGTATGCCTATGAGTATGAAGAAAAAAAAAAGGGCTTTAACAGGTTATGTTTTACCAGTTTTTACTTATGGACTTAGTTACTTAATAGAAAAGCAATGCTGAGTGAAAACTTCAGACCACTCAGTGAAGTAAGGGGAGATATATGTTAGGAGTAGCAAGAGGAGATTGAAAATGAAACTATAGATGAGATAACAAACAAGTATTACGGACATCATTGAAAGAATTATAAGAATGAAATGAAATTGGATTGGGCATATTGCTAGATGAGATAATAATAGACAGCAAAAATCTTAAACTGGATATCATATAAAAGATCTAGAAAGAGACCATATGTGAGATGAATGGGTATAACATGGACATTTGCTGATGAGGTAAGGAAAAAAGAGACAGGGTTGGAGAAACCGGATTAAATTTGTAAGGGAACTTTATCCTGCAGTATATCAGTAATGATTAAAAATAATGATCATATTTATATGAGTATATATATTGAATTATAAATTTGTTTAAAATTATAAAATATTGGCAGTGACATTTCAAACAGTGAGTTATCACAGATATTTAATGACATTTAGACTTGCAATATTAATTTAACTTTATTGAATTATAGAGATAAATTAGTTAAATGCCACTTTTGCAAAATCACAGCTGTTAAGCTGATAATGCTTACAAACATTGTAATTAAATTTTCATAATTCATCAAGCTATGATAGTTTATAAATTATTGCTTTGACATTGAAAAAAAAATCATAGAAGTTAAATATATGTGAAAAATTTACATACAAATTTTGCTATCATTTTTGAAAAACAGTTTATTCAAGAACAATAAAAGGTTCGGTTTGTGTGCATTTATTTATTTTAGGGAAAACAATCTCTCCTTTAAAATAGTTACTTAGTTGTTTTCTAATAAAAAAATAAAACACTATAGTCTCATCTCCATCTCTTTTATGGACCCCATGAGAAAAATAAATGGGAGTCCATTTTATTTGAAAACAAAAGCAAATATATATATATGCGAAAGAAAAAAAAACAATACATGCGAATTGCTTACGTATATTAAATAAATGTTAATTATAATTGTTTTTTCATATGTGAGATCGCAAACAAATATTACATTTTTGTTTTAATTATAATTATTCATGAACAGCTCTTACATGACTGTGTGAATAGTATAATAATTAGCGGTCGTTATGCCATATATATATATACATACCTGTTTGATTTATGATAACGGTATTAAGTGTGAGTTGTTGTTTTATTTATATTCAAAGCATTGTTAAATTTAATTGTATTTAAATTTGATGATAATTAGATTAAATTATAAATGTATGCGGGATTCGAACTTAAGACTTTCACACGACTCACTACTCTCAGTGCCATCTCATATTGCTGACCCACCTAGTGGGTCGTGTGAACGAATCCTGCATATATTACATATATTAATATAGGTTTAGGCCTGTACAATGTATTAAATTATAAAGCAATAAAATCCATTAAGCATCTTGTAGTGAAATCACAGTTGGGGGGGGGGGGATCTTGACACAAAATATTTACCTGTTCTCTCCAAACCACACACATTATAATGCATATATATATATGAATAATCCATTCATTATTTTACAGCGCATGAATTCGATATAAATCCTCTGACGAATCTTTGATTCACCAGATTATTTCTATTAGATGTAATTATTTTCGTAAATATGGGTATAATATATAAAAAAAAAATCTTATTTTATATAAACCTTTTATGATAAAATAAAATACTTACAATATTTAACATGAAGAAATATTTTCATTCATAACTTTTTTATTAATAGCTGTCCAAAAAAAAAAAACCTTACAGATTTACTTAATTTTAGCAGCCAACATTTTTATTTCACCATCTCTATGCCAAATACTGTAAGCTGTAGTAATTAATAGGTTCCAGATGATAGTGCTTAATAAATCCCTATCTTGTGTTGTCCTATCCAATATTGCCAGATCACCATCAGATGCATGCGCTGATCCAAGATCCAAAGCTCTTCATTGAACTTGAAACTAGTCTGAGAATATTGGATAGGACAGCACTGGATAAGGATTTATTAAACACTATCAACTGACCTCTATTAATTACTGAACCTTACAGTAGGTGGTGTAGTGTGAAAGAAAAATGTCTGCTGCTAAAACAAGCAATATATAATGTACCGGTCAAAACATGTTTATCCATCTAACATGAGCTGGAACTCACAAAAAGTACTTCAAACCCAGTCAAGCCCGAGATTTAGATCAAGGACCAGCCTGAATTCGAACCCACTCCCTAAGCCCCAGATCTAACACTTAATGAATAACATAATAGTGATGGCACATGAGAATTAATTTTAATCCGGCTGACTAGCAAAGCTGAGCAAAACAATGAGACATCTATTACTATGACTAAACTAAAATATATAAGCAGGCTTTACTTTTGGAAGTGGAGAAAAGAAGGAATTCGAACTACTCAAATAAGTTAGACAATAAAATATATTTTAATATACTGACAAATTATTATACATTTATAAATTAAGTACATTAGTATGTGCGTGAGTGAGCAAGCGGTAGATAATTACATAGTGTCATTCACGCTATTATTTCTCATATGCTCTTTATTAGCTAAATAATATATTACAAATAAACACACATCTTTGGTGGGTCCAATATTAAAATGCCAATTGAATATTAGAAAGAATTACATAATACTGCCATTAACGCTTTGATTTACAGTTCAGAAACATGGTGACTAACATTATTTCAGGGAGTGTTCTGGGATTCATTACAGATATAAGATAAATTATTTTCACACTATTACGGTCGTGAAAATACATTTGAAACATTTGATTATATTTGAATCTATGACAAAATATTTAATGAAAAATTATTTTAACGAGAGACGAACGCTTTATTTTTCCCAAGGCATATACTTTTAAATAGATATATAAATTATGACAGTGGGATTGTATATGATTGAAATAAATTTAATCAATAAAACTAGAAGTAGTTTGCATTTATATATATTTTAAACAGAGCACAATTTCAGTATTATTACAGCACTAAAACTAGGTCATAAGCAAAAGAAATAATAATAACACGAAGTTTTCACGGTACTGACATAATAGCCTAAAAATAACTAAGAGGAAAAGGTCGTGCTTCTGGATGAGAACAAAGTGGATGGGCATGCCATGGTCATCGCCGACGTGCAGGCCTTTGATACGAAGAAGTGAATATGCATAGCGTGTGCCAAACTTACGGGATCACCACCAGAGGCATTTTATACAAAATAAATGTGATTCCGAATAGCTCAACTATCTATGAAATGAGATATGAGAAGAAATCTATGGGTTTGAACTTGTCATAACCCCCAGATTAGAAGACTATAAGCATGTAGTATATATATACAAAGATATGCTGAATGTCAGTAACACAGTACGAATGAATGTCTCTAATGACATTGAATAAGATTTACTGCTTTTAAAATAAACGACTCTAGTTTGAATACCATAATTTAGACAAATAATATGCTATGCAGTTATATATATAGAGAGAGATTTTACTTAGTAACTAAAATAGTAAATATTAAAATTTCCCTAATACATTAAAATTTTATTTAGTAAAAGAAACATGAAGATTTACCCCCTTCCCTTTTCTGTTATTTAAAATAAATCAATCCCACCTTCGTTGATTTTACAATAACTGAAATATTTAAATACAAGATTTGAAATTTTAAGAGTATGGAAAATATAAGAAGACTGGCAGTTATAGAAAATAATTAATCGGTCACCTTTTTAGAAATGAATAAAGAATATTTTATAAAATTTCAAAGCGTTAATTAGCCAAAGTTCTGGATTCTCCCTGGGTAGAAAATCCAGAGTTAAATAAATATATATATTTATATTAAAGCATAAACAAAATGTTGATGTAAAACAATCTGGCAAGCGTATTAATTAATAATGCGTTATGTTTTAAAAGGGGACGTTAATAACTTGCTTCATGAAGGTTTACATAAAAATGACAGAGAAGATTTTTATAAATTAAGCTCACCAGTTTGTTTGAGATTGGCAAATTAATAATAAAGACATACATATAAAATCAAGTAATAAATAACTATAAATAAATGACTGCACCAAAATTAAAGAAAGTTAGAGCATATGAGATAGAATTAAATTTAAAGAAATCATTTGAGAGCAATTTACATATTATATATAGAAATTAACTAAGAGCAAATTACATATTAACAAAAACAAAGTTAAATAATATATTAAAAGAAATCTTGATAGATGAGTTAGGTTAGATTTAGTTTGCGGTGACGGCTTGAAAAGTTACCTGGCAATTTTAAGAGTCCGATTTAAAATATTGCACGTGCATGGCAATTGAAATGAAAGTTCTTAAATAACTGCAAGCTTCTATTAGCATTAAAGTTCTTAGGTCAGGATTTTACTTCCTCTTGGGCAGCAGAATATTATGGCAGCGGAAGATGATGACCCACAAGGGTCGGGAAAAGCTTTTTACTACATTTTTAGATTTCAAAACATCGTGGTGTCTAGTAGCAATCACTTCTCTCAACAATAGCTCATCTAATCTGTGACTCAAAATTCAGTCATTTTATACTTTTTCTTTATCGGTTGTTTTTGAAGATGCAACAGTAAGATAACATCCAAAAATAAATGTAAATCTATTTCCAGATTAGAAATAAATTTGACAACATGTTTATAACAAAAGTATCTTTAATCTTAATCCCATTTTATTTTAAGTAAAACTCTAATTAAAATACCTACCCCAGATTAAAACAATAGTGCTTCCAACCCTTCAATTATTTTTAGACAATCAACTGTAGCATCTTCCATATTGGATTTTACAAAACATACAGTTTAAAAGCAAAAAAAACAAGCAATTTAAAAAGAAAAAGTTTTAAAAATGACGTATAATAAAATATTTAAAACATCAATATTTTGTTAGTAAGTTTTGCTCCTATATATATATTTGAGCCGCACCTATGTAGTTTAATAAAAAGAACTAATAATTAATAAAAAGAATCAATAATAATAAATATTGAAAGTTAAACTATAAATTTAGGCACGTATTCCAAATATATACATAAAAAATATATATACAACAAAAGGAGCGGGATGGTATATAGGGGTTTGAATATGGGTTAGTAGGTGGAAACATGAAGCTCAATCTTAAGCTAAGATTGACTGCTTCAATAAGCTAGAGTGACATGATAGTGTCATGAGATTTACTTATTAAAATAGAAGTATCAGTTATTACTAGTAAATAATATATCATCATTTCAACCATTACTGATCCACTTCAGGATGAACATCTCAAAGTTCAATCCAGTTTTTCCGGTATCTAGTCTCCTCTGCAACACACTAGCAAATTTCCCTATTTCTAAAATCCATCTCACATATGGTCTCTTTTTAGTTTTTTACAATATTATGGAATTTAATTCAAAATGTTGACTGCTCATCCAATATCTCTTTAAGCAATATATTCTGCCCATTCTCTCAATGATATCCATGATATTTACTCATTTTTGATCTTTTCTTGTTATGTCTAACAAAAATTTCTCCATATTTTGTTGAATAGTATAAAGTCCTTAAATTGTTCTACTGTTAAGTATCCAAGTCTTAGATGCATACATA
The DNA here is from genome assembly GCA_028023455.1 of Epiperipatus broadwayi. NCBI lineage: Eukaryota > Metazoa > Onychophora > Udeonychophora > Euonychophora > Peripatidae > Epiperipatus > Epiperipatus broadwayi. The sequence goes on from JAQFVV010012528.1 coordinate 2,138,529, forward strand.
AGAACCAATAAAGCATATTAAAATGGTTCCTTTTCAAACGCATTGATATTTCATTTAATAATATTAGGTTATTTCTATCAAAAACACTCCATATAAGTTTAATTCCATGGTTACTTTCATCCATTATATTCCCATCTGTATTAGTAATATGGTTCAAGATATTTGTAATTGTTAACTTTTTCTAATTCATGATCATCAATCTTTATTTTTTTGTCATACTTTAGAGTATGCCACTATCATTGGTCCATATCTTAATGAAACAAATGTTTTAATGACCATAGGAATTTTTATAGAATCAAATGCGTTTTCATAATCTACAAATTCAAACATAATGGCAATTCATATTTATTTGTTTTTCCGTAATGTCTCTAAATACTCGGATATGAAGTGCTGTGCTAAAACCACTTTTAAATCCAGCTTTTTTTTTGGGTAAGTTAGAATCTAAAGTTTGCTGTAGATATGTTGTAATTATTTCTGTAAATGTTTTGTAAATAACCGATGAAACAGTAATAGGACTGCAATTTCTAATATCTTCTTTATCACTTTTTATAAATATCAATATTATTACTGCATTTACCCAATGATCTGGTACAGCTTTATTGTTTAGACATTTGGTATGTATCTTTTCCAGTAATCCCATCATTTCCTGAAACTTTTCTCTTCTTTGTAGATTTAATTGCACATCTCAATTTTTCATTTAAATTTTTTGGAAGTTCAGAAGATGTAATAAGTGCAGGGGATATTATGTTTTTTTGTTTTTTATTACTACATAATTATTTAAAGAGCTGTGTGACCTATTCATGATATTTTATTTCAGTTCCACCTTTTTTTAATTGCCAAAATAAATTTCCTTCCAATACCAAGATATTCTGTCACACTTTTGAGACTTTTATTCTTTTTTAAGCTTTCCTTGCTAATTGATGATTATATTTTCTTATATTATTATTAAATTTTTCCATACCATTTTACAAAACGCTAGATATTCAATTCTTCTCAGTGAATCATTTTTAAATGTTTTCATATTCCTTGTTTTCATTATATATTCTTTTTTCTCAAAAAAAAAATACTGGGAATTTGCTATTTTTTTTATCAGTTATCTTTTCTGCAGTTCTTAATCATGTATCAGTTATCTTGTTGATTTCATTCAAGTTTGAACCATCTTCAAAATCTTCTTAAAATGATTTCTAAGTTCAAATTTAAATTCATTGAATGTTTCCAGGGTTATAAATATCAACTGTTAATGCAGTTCTTAATAATTTTTATCCCTCCACTTTTATATTAACACATTTTGTATCTCACTAATCAATGTCCACTTTTGGTATATTGAAGTGATTAAAAACATTTCAATCTTGAAATACATTTTTTTTTATTAGCCAAAACATAATCCAATTCTGCTATACCTTCATTTGAATAGTTCCTTGTTCATTTCTGTTTAGCATTTTTCTCAAAGAAAGAATTCATAATATACAAGTTTTCTTTTTCTGAAAATTCCACAAATCTGTGACCTCTCATTTCTGCCATTGTAATCAAATTTACCCACAACAGTTTCATCTGTCAATCGTTTTCTAATTCTAGCATTAAAGTCTTCCACCACAATTTTAAAATGTTCGGTCTGATCAAAACCCTTTTAGTACATCCACATAAAAATCCTCTACTTTTTCATCGCAATGCTACCATGTTGGGATATAAAATAGAATAATCTGCATTTGATATTTTTAATTAAATTGAATAATTAATCTTACCATCTTTTCTGACATACCATTAATATTCACAATATTTTCCCACTCTTTATTTATAATAAATCCTCCTCTCTTGTTTTTCCAATGTTTGTGCCTTTCTAATATTATAAATTGCTGCTTTTAAAATCAGTTATCTAATCATTCTTTCTTCCAACTTGACAACGATATCCATTTAACATTAGATAACTCTTCTTACAATTCGTGCAATCTTGCGCCACTTTAAAATGAGCTGCACTTGTTAAATAACTAAATAAAATGTCATCACCGAATGGTAGCCTGGCTTTGCAATCAAGGGATTTTAAGCACTCTACATTCAGGTGTCAACTTCTGCCTTGCTGGAAACTTAACTTTTTGGGAATAAAGTCTATAATTTAGTTTTGCTTGTCATGACTATATATATATATAAAGTTCATTCACATGTATTCATCTTAACTTCAAGAAAACTCAACTAACATTTCAGTTAAGAATTAACTTGTTACATTCAAAGGTGAAAAATCAATATAATCATCACAGCTGCTGATACATGCTTGTGAGCCGCTTATCCATTGTTCATTTGCCAATAATCATGTAGTAATAACAGCTGCAACAAAAGACTAGAACGTACAGAGGAAATATTAGTAATTTGCTCTGCTTGGTTTTTTAAGACCTCAAAAATAAAAAAAATAAAAATTTGTCAAGCGTTGGTGGTCGAGTGGTCAGCACAGCCTCCTTACAAGCAGTTGTCCCGGGTTAGCGGGTTCGCTTCCCGGCCGATGCTATGACACATGAAATAAAAAATCAATGCGTTTCTTTTCACTCAACAGCAAACTCATTTTTAATGATTGTTAAATAATATTATCTGAGTTATGGAAATATTTTTTTAAGTAAAAAAAAAAGCAACTATAGAATTAGTTAATTTTCTTATTGAAATATGGGAAAAAAAGTTAGCTGTATAAAATATCAAATATTCATTTATTATTTGGCTGATTAATAAATAAAATATTAATATATTATAATGTAATATATATGTTAAAAGATTATGGTCAGATTATTAATATATATGACCCATAATGGATGAA